>CM024530.1:18312709-18673777 GCA_014182385.1 Eucalyptus viminalis | reverse complement strand
CATGTACATTCTAAACTTCACTCCCTAAAATAAGTAATAACTATTGCTTCCGCGTGTAGTACAGCTTCTTGCGACGGGGTCAACAGATAAGATGCCATTCATTAGTTCTTCACGCAATGTTCTTGGCTTGATCTTTCCTGGTGGATGGAACTTAATATATGTATGTTCCTTGAACAAAATGCATGTAAAACTTTGGGATCTATTTCCCTGTTTGGTTCAGCATTTGGAATGCTCATTTGGGCTCTAAAGTCCCTTGGCCAAATGCAAAGGTGTTTGGTTCTTTTTTTGCGCGACTTTCGCGAGATGCGATTGCATCTATAAGTGGCTCTAAGGACCTTTAGCCTAATGTAGCTCTTGAGGTCCTTTGGAAAGTTGCATCTTCGGAATACAACTTCCGGTATTGTTCATCTCTCCGGTGGAGAAGCCGATCGGCCGCCTGAATAAAAATAAATATAAAAATAAATATGTTCATATAAAAATAAATATTTTTATATTTTATATATACAAATATATATTTTATATTTTATATAAAAATATAAACACATCTATTTTTATATTTTATGTTTAATAAATATATATTTATAAAAATATATAATATATTTAATATTTTATACAGATATAAACATATCTACTTTTTATATAAATATATTTTTTCTCCGATTGTTTATATATATATATATATATATATATATATATATATATATATATATATATATATATATATATATATATATTAAACATAAAATATATTTATATAAAAATAGATATGTTTATATCTATATAAAATATATATATATATATATATATATATATATATAAATATGTTTATATATTTATATAAAAACAATTGGAGAAAAAAATATATGTTTATATGTATATAAAATATATATATATATATATATATATATATATATATATATATATATATATATATGTTTTTTTTTTTGGTGACCCAGGGAACCTCCGCTCTGCGCGCGGCGGAGAGTAAACCCCGGAGCTCGGGGGCTCCCACCGCCGGCCCCGTACGCGAGGTAAGTCGCGCGTTGTATATATAAATATGTTTATATAAAAATATAAACATATTTTTATTCAGGCTATTTTATATATATTTTATATAGATATAAACATATCTATTTTTATATAAATATATTTTATGTTTAATAAATATATATATATTTATATCAAAACAATCGGAGAAAAAATAGATATGTTTATATTTATAAATATATATTTATATATACATATCTATTTCTTATATATATTTTATGTTTAATAAATATATTTTTATATAAAAATATGTTTATATAAAAATATAAACATATTTTTTATTCAGGCGGTTCGGCCGCCGGATTTAGCGGTCCCGGTGGCCGGACTTCAAAAAAAAAAAAAAAAAAAAAAAAAAAAAATAGAAACATATTTTTTCTTTTTTTAATTTAATAAAAGTTAATTACAAATACAAATTTTACCAAACGGTATTTTAGCCAAAGTTGTTTCTTAATGCAAATTTTACCAAACGACATTTGCATTTCGGAAAACCCCATTCACCCAAAGGTATTTGCAATTCTGCAAATGCATTCCCCAAAAGCCGAACCAAACGGGCCATTAATAACCAGCCTTCGTGTATTGCTTCAAGAGATATAATAGCTGTAAGAAAACTAACTGTGGGAGTTTGAAGAAAATCAGCAGCTCCATCGGGAAGCGAAATTTCTTGCTTGACTTGATTTTTACCCGGTGCTAGTACCTTGAAGATTTCCCCGATTCTGCCAGCAACTTAGGCTGCGCATGATAAAAATTTTGTTTCTTGATTTCTCTATTTCTCTGTTCCCCGGAATAGGTTTGGAACAGAAATCTGTTTGGTAACGCAATTTGATTTATCTATTTCTGAAATAGATTTCTATTCTAGAAATTGATTTGGAAGAGAAATTGTAGCTTCTCTGTTTTTGAAATAGAAACATAAATTATTTCCTTTTTTCCATCCTTCAGAAATAGAATTTTTGTTTTCAAATTGGCAAAAGAGGTTATCATACTACCTTCCTTTGATGCTGTCCCACAAGAGATTATTATGGATCCTGAGCATAAACGTTATTTCAAGGTATAATTCTCATATATTATTTTACACCATCAATTTTATTTTGTTGATAATCTTGTATAATACTAGTATTTGATAAAATAACATGGTTGTATAGGCGCTGTTAATGGTACCCACATTCATGCTTCTGTACTTGTGTCGAAGCAAATCCCATTTAGAGGTAGGAAATGCACCACCACTCAGAATGTAATGCGTGTTTGTTCATTTGATATGAAATTTACTTTTATATATGCTAGTTGGGAAGGCTCTGTCAACGATTGTCGAGTACTTGCAGCAGCACTGGAGACTTCTCACTTGAAATTTCCTCAGCCGCCACCAGGTGTTTGTTTATCCTTTAAGGAGTAATTTCTTTATGATCATATTTATAGTTACAAATTATGATCAATGTATGATTACATTGTTGTAGGCAAATACTATGTCATGGATTCTGGTTATGCAGCAACTCTGGGATTTTTAACTCCTTTTAGAGGTAACCGATATCATTTAAATGAGTATAGGGGTAGAGTGAGACGGCCAACGACTGCAAGAGAATTGTTCAACTATAGGCATTCTTCTTTAAGGAATGTTATTAAAAGATCATTTGAGGCATTGAAGAATTTCTTTTTCATTTTGAGACACGTGCCCTCATTTGCAATTCGAAAGCAAGCACATATCGTAATTACATGTTGTGTCATCCATAATTACATTCGTGATCAAGATAAGATGGATAAGAACTTTTCCCTATATAGAGATCCGATGTACTTGGTTGAACCTACGTAGGATGAGCTTGCAAACGTTCAGTTAACCGAGGAGGGAAACCAAATATGTACGCTTAGGAACCATTGCCAATAAAATGGCAATGGATAATAATATGCCGGAAATTCCATGAAATTGTATTTTCAACTTTTGTAATGTATTAGTATTATTTCGACTATTATTTTGTATTTGAGGATTTCCTATGTTGTTATCTATCCAATTTTTATTCCTAGAAATAGAAATTTTATTATGTTATCAAACGGATTTCTGTTCCAGAAATAGAAATTTTGAGTTGTTATCAAACAAGTTTCTTTGCTCAGAAAGTTGTCTGAGGAATAGAAATTGAGAAATCAATTTCTGACCAGAAATCAATTTCTATTTCAAAAATTTTATCATGCGCAGCCTTAGCATCATTAATAAAGTGGATCTTTCCATGACAAGACTTACAAGCTTGCCTAATTCTACTGGAAAATTACGACGTTTGTTTATTCTTAACCTGTACAACTCATGTACCACCGAAAAACGGGGTCCTCAGAGACGGCTTTGCAGAAAAAATCGATGCCGACTCAGCCATAAAGGCGGAGGCTTTAGCCCTCCGTGTGGATCTATCGAAATTGGCAAAGGAAAGAGAGAGAAAGTGTCCTTCCACGCTTCATCTGAACTCCAAAATGGAAATTCAATCTTACAGCAAATCTATGGTGGAGAGCTTAATGGGCTTAGCATTGAGCCCATGGAAGGTGGAACCAATTTTAGAGGACTGCAAAGTGCTACTGGCCCAACTCAAGGGAGTCTGGGTATCTTATGTGCCTAGAGAAGCCAACAAATCCACCAACTAGATAGCAAAAGCTCACCGGGACAACCGCTTTCCTCACAATTGGATTACATATCCCGCTCACCCACTATGGGTTTTACTTTGTAATGATTCTGAACTTAGTTGTGGGTCTACAACATATTAGTAATGAAAACGATCTTTTGACCAAAAAAGAAAAGCTCCAGCTCAATTGAAAGATCAGTGGAACTAAATTCTCCTTGTCTGCATGACAATAAGTTAGAAGGACTTTGCAACTCCATCAGAAAGTTAAAATTGTTGTATATTTTGAATTTGTTTAGTCATTGGGCTCAATTGGATGGTAATCGACGGGAGTTTCCTAATGTCATTGGATCATTGGAGATCTAGAAGAGCTTTGTCTTGGTCATCACGAAAATTTGGTAGGTGAATTCCTCTCACAATTGGAAACTTGTCCTCTCTAATAGTCTGGATCTAATAGAACCAGGATTTGTAGTGTTTCATGCTTTCTTGCCTCCTAAAAATTGACTTACATTGGTGTGATGAGATTGGGGAGTTGTCCGAGCTTCTTGTGAGTTTAGTCTGTTTACATTTTAAATCTAATTCACTATGGTCAGTCCCCAATCTGTCAAATCTTTACAATCTAAAAGAGTTGAGCCTATCTTATGGCTCTCAATATTGAGCTGAGGGATATAGAGTGTAGACCTATGACTTGGAGTGGATCGGGAGGCTAATCAAGCTAAAGAAGTTGGAATTGTGCCTTTCAAATGTCGCTGCACCGCTTGCAGAGTTGGGCCTCCTTTCTCTTCGAGAACTAACTTTGACTAGACTAGACCTACCTTTGGCTGCTTCCGCCTTCTTTACTATCCCTAGAACTTGAGTCCTTCAACAAGGGAGCCCTCGAAATCTGAGAAGTTTGTCCGTTTATATTGCCCATACTTCTCGAGAGAATAATCATCCCCTCAAGCGTAGGGACACTGGAAGTTTGTCATTGCTCAAAGCTGATTAAGATACAGTTCCCTAGCATATTGGGATTACTGGAGAAATCATCAATCAGAAACTGCAAGTTTATTGAAAGGATAGGGTGCAATGGGGAAGGAGCTGTTGGGTTCCTAAAAAAATCAGAGTCTTCCAGTGATGTGACTGTCCGTGTTGGTATGGAGATGTGGGAAGTTGTCGGTCACTCATAGAAGTTCTTTAGAGATGACAAAGAATTTCGAGTTGGCAAGTAATCAGTGGAAAACTTCTGCGAGCAGTTTACAACTCCTAGATCTACATATCCATCTTCTTAAGAAATTATGTTGCCAACAAATGGTGTCTCCTTGAGCTCGCTAGAATTGTAGACAACGCATCCATGTCAGAGGGGAAAAAACTAACCTCCCCAATTGTTTATAATGTGGAGCTTGATGATGCTTAGTTTAAAACCCCACTATACAAGACGGCAATACTTGCACACGAAAAAAGTTTCCTCACGAAGTAGAATCCGGCAAGAATCTCTTATCAAGGTCGATTAGATTAAGGGCTAAGAACCTGCCAAAATGCAAAAGGTAAGCTCTAAAGAACTAAAATTTATGGCTCTAGAATCTTGCTCATCCAAATTACATGCTCTCTCACCTCTCAATGCTTGACTTAACATCATGTGATGAGATTGAAGAGTTGGTTGAGCTTCCAATGAGTTTAGTTGGTTTGTTCCGAAGAGTTGGTTGAGCTTCCAGTGAATTTAGTTTGTTTTGTTGCGAAAAGAAGCAATTGGACAATAAAATAGACTTAACAAGAAAATAAATTGGACACTAAATCTATATAATTTGATCGATATGACCTAAATTCATGGAAAAGTAGCAAAGAATTTTATTATAAATCAAGCGATACAATAGAAATTACAACTATGCTGGAATCACTCAAAATCATTAGTATTTATTCCCACAATTTATCATAAAATAATTTCTCAATTTCACGAAAAAATTAACAAATCTTACTACAAGATTTAATCAACTTCAACACATAAATCATTAATATAATTCCATGAAAATAAACCCTGTCAACCACTTGAAACAGCAACTTCAACCTTTGCACATATTCATCAACAAAGGCGCATTAAAAAAGAATGAACCAAGAAGTTTATTTCTTTCTTTTCACTGACCCAAACAGCAAATCCATAGTTTCCTCGTTGAAGTCTTCTTTCACTTTGGACTCCAAAAAGGAGAAATAGGAAACTGACTCCAATTCATAGATGTAAATCCACGTGTTTTGCTTTGCTCATTATCAAATGTCCAGAATCTCTAACTTTGGACCGTCCAGATTCCTTAAAATTTGGGTTGGGTTTTGTGCATAAATTCAAACTCGAGACATTTTTTAATATTATTTATGTGTTAAATCTCGCTCACTGCAAGTAGTTCCAAATCTCTTAAAGCTTACCAATTTGGTAGAGTGGGTCCTATTTGATGGCTCTAAATGTCAGCCTAATGCACACATGTGACTTGGGCTGGATAGGAAGGCTATCCAGACTAAAGGAGTTGGAGTTTTGTCTTCTCATTATCACTGCATCACCTATAGAATTGGATCCCCTTTCTCTTCTAGAAGATCTTGCTTTGTATAGAATAGACCTAGAACCCTCATGCATTCAAATAGCTAATTTTTGGCAATCATCAAGTGTGGTGGGGTTAGTGGTAAAGAGATCACGATCTTCAATGAGGTCACAAGTTTGATCCATGTTGTGAGTAAACATTTGGTTAGCTTGTGCCTTAAACTTTAGCTATCACATGTGAAGAGATTTCTCAATTTCTAATTTGGCGGTGGGACTATAGTGACAGACTCACCTACTTATAGGTGAATTGAGTAGTTACAACTTCAATATTATATTATGCATGAAAGTAGTGCCTGAAGAGGTAGTTATATCGATCGCTTTCCCTAACATTTTAACTCATAAAAGGAACTAGTTCTTTTTAAAATAAAAAGAGACTAAAATGAATATGTGTATATACTAAAATGAATATGTGAATAGTGTAGAGTACAAATGGACAAGACTAACGGGCAAGTTGCCCGCTTCACCAAAATTTGGTCCAAACGGGCAGATTTGAGCAATGACCTTGTATAAAAAGGCCCGATCCACCTAACATTAGGCCGAGCCTTGCTTGGCTACCCCTTACATTTCATTACATGTATTAAATAATGGATGGGCCTTTAACAATGCACTGAGCTTTACTTTTAGGCCCCGGTTGATTTGGGTTTGCACAATGATCACCTCTAAACGCGAAGTATTAAATATATGCAAAACATAAGCCGTAGAAGGTATGGTTGGAATATAATGGTCGAATTCCCTGAAAAAAAAAATTCCTTTAGGTTTATGTCCCAATTATGAAATAATTCTTATTATCCCAATTGAAAAATAATGGCCAAATCCCACATGTTTAATATTATTCAAAACAAAGTTTCTTAATTCCTATTTATATATGTATTGACAGAAATCTGAAAACAATATCTTAGTAGGAAGCTATCTTCTTATTGTACAAAACATCAGTTTGTATTTGTACATTGATATCGAATGTATGTGTGTAAGATAGAAAAGGAGAGAGTTGCTTTTGATATTTCACTAATACAATAAATCTATGTTGAAAGATATGAGTGCATTATTAGGTTCTTTGATAATATAACATTCTGCTGGACAAAGGAGAATATCATAAATATTTCATTAATCTATTAATAGAATTAAAATTGTATCATGCATGTACGACATGATTTTTGTGTAGAATCATTTTTTAATTAATGAGGTGACGTAGGTGTATACTAGGAGACTTCAAAAGAATACATATTTCTATGGAAAAATATTTGGATTAAAACTTTGACATTGCTCAAATGAACAAAATCAATACAAGCTTAAAATTAAGATTAGTTTTTAAAACATAGCATTTAAGGTGTATTCAATTTTCTTTACAATTTGCCTTTATCATTTGTATAGATGCAGTAATCATGAGATACAATGTTTGAAAAGAATTATGACTTTTCGGTCTATATATTGTCTTTTGGTATTTATAAAATAATGTGTTTTAAGTTAATTTATATATTTGTGTCTTCTTAGTAAAATGGTTTATCCATTTATATGTGAGTTGCATATTTTCTTGATAAAATGGACGTTGCATGGAAAACATAATTTCTTACTCGTGGTTACCTATTTGTAAATCATATACACAAATTTATTTCTCCATATTTGCTTGTTTACTAGCTCAGACAATGTTAATTCTCTCATTCAGAGACATATCAAACAACATGTATGCGAGATGATCAGTATAACTATTGTTGGAGATATTTCCAATTAATGGTAAGTGCAACTACTTTTATTTATAACGGGAAATAGAACTTGATATAACAAATTATAATTTTCAGTGATAAATAGCAGTTTATAAACCTTTACCAAAAAAAAAAATAGCAGTTTATAAACATACTTTAAAGTTTTATAATAAAAAAAAAAAAAACATGTAATACATACTTTCAATATTGTGAAATTGCCATCAACATTTCCATTCATCAAAATCATCAACAATCTAACGATCTAGATTTAAATTTCTCAAATAGGTAAGTAATCTCTGAGGGGATGTATATGGTCGCACTTCTAGAGAAAATCAATTCTAACAAATCTTGCCATTGATAATATTTTTTTAGTATGGGAATGTATTAAACGCAAATTGTGTGAGTCTATCCACACTAATGATGAGCATGACTAAGAATTCACCTATTTATAGAGCCCTTCATCTCTTTTAGCACCACACCTTAGCCGACTATATTTCTTCTTTCTTACTAGTCCTCCAAGTGCTTCAATGCGAGACCATTGTGATGCCTCATCTTTGAAAACCTCTTACAAAATGCATCCAACAATCATATTTCATATACTCCAACCTTGTATGTACATAAGAATCGGATCAATGATCTACCAAATAGCATCCCTGGTGAGATCTCTCTCTCTCTCGTGCATGAGCGCAAACACGCACAAATGATGATTATAACACCTTGAATATCATTTTCTAAATGACAGGACGAGGCCACTAATGAAGCCTCTAATAGGGAAAAGATCCCGAGCGATATCCTTTGGAGGGTTGCTCGGTGTGAGATGTGCCAGCAGATAGCTCTCCTTTCAAACTTTGATCGCATTTAGACAAGAACAGAAGAGCTAAATGGGTAATGTCTCATTAGTGGGTTATGCAATTCCTACCTAACCTACCGTTTATCATATTTCTCGATATGGGACTGTATGAATGCAAAATACGCAAGTGTATCCACTGATAATGAGAATGACCAATTCTTTTTCCTATTTATACAACTCTAATCTTTTGATACTCCAAGCTTCAATATGTTAATCCGTTTGAGTCACAATCTTACCACTCCCCTCGTATACGAGCATCTCTATAAAAAAAAAAAAAAAATTAAAAAATAAAAAATTTGATGAAGTTGTTCTATTGACTTCTTCAATCTTTTCCCCAAGAAACCTATTGATGCATCTAAATTGTTATCCATTTGTTACTTTAAAGATTATGGACCACATGAAAGGCACATAATTTAGATGTATCAATAGGTTTCTTGGGGAAAAGATTTTAGACGCAAGTCAAATAAGTGATCTACCAGAATAAGCTATCCGACTTCTCGTCTTCTTTAAGGGTATGAATTTCCAAGAGTAACATTTTTTTAGCTTAATTATTTTTTTCTTAATCCGACTAAGTATCGTTCTTACGTACGATTTGGACGCTTGGTCTAACATTCCATCACTCACTAATTGCAAAATTATTGTCTCACTCTATGCGTATATAGCGTTAAGAGATGGCCTGCCGACACCATTGAGAGGAAAAGAAATTTTGAAGTCTAATCAACGGTGATGTGATTGTCGACCCTCCGCCCTAGCTTCTTACCACCACGCGCGTGGCCAATTCTCCTCCAGATCGTCATCCATTGAACGTAGTGAACTTTGCACAGGTTCTATGTTGTTGAATTCCAATTTGCAAAGCAAACTCCATCTTCAATGGAAAGATAGAGGAAGAGAACTTAGGGCCTGCTTTAGGGTGAATAGTTCCACTTTCAAGTATCACATGTGAAATCTTAAAGAGTTCAGTCTAAAGAGTAAGCTTCCGATAATTGTTTCATCACTTAGAAAAAGAAAAAAAAAAGATTAGTTGCACGGCATCCATCTGTTTTTTCCATATTATGTGCATATCTCTGATAAAGTTGATTCTAATAATTTTTGTGGTGCTAATGAAACGTGTGATATGAATGTTGAGCCATAGTCAACTTAATCAGGCCATAGGAACATGACCCTAAAACAATGGTGAGCTTAACAAATCTTTTTAGTCAGACTTTTCTCTAATCAGCAAAATCCAACATGAATCTTCTAGTTATAATTCAAACATAAAGAAACTAAAATAAAACATTACTCATATTTCTAGTTTTAGTAAATGTTATTTGGGTTGACAATATAAAACACCACCTATTGGAATCAAGAATTCAAATGGACATGAAATGTATGCTTCGGGTACATGCAATAAATTATCATATGAACAAAACAATATACTATAAGTCAAACAACAATAAGCTTGATATCCTTCATCACTCATATTATGTAACACAGAAGAGTCCAATTTTTTTCTAATGGAACACGATCTATCGTTCATATTGACCCTATAGAACAAGCGAAATAGAAGAACTAAAGACATCCATTTTTCTATAGTATACTATGTACTAGCTCCATTTCCATGTCCGCTATTTGATTTGAGTTTAAAGAATTAGAGTTACCATAAGGTGAACACATGTAATCGACGTGCGGACCCCTGGAGTGCCATAACTTTGGCCAAATAGACACTTAAGTGCCATAACTTACGAAAGGTACACTTAAGTGCCACATTTTAAGAAAAGTGGGACACCTGAGTGCCATCTCCGGCGAAGTTGGCCGGAAATCATACGTGGCATTAAAATATTAATATTTCTCGCTGATGTGTCTCGCCGGAGAGCTAAGTCAGCTCAAATTTGGCCAAAACGACGTCGTTTTGACATCATTTGAATTTTCTAATAATATAAAAATTATTTAAATTAAATTTAAAAAAAAATTTAAAAAAAATTTAAAAATTTAGAAACTTTAAAATATTAAAAAAATTAAAAAAATTACAAAAAATTTACAAATTTAAAAAAATTTACAAAATTTACAAAAATTTAAAAATTTAGAAAAAATTAACAAAATTTACATAAAATTTAAAAAAATTTAAAAAAATTTAAAAAATTTCAAAAAAATTAAAAATTTACAAAAATTTAAATTTTGCAAATTTTTTTAGAAAGTTACAAAAAACTTACAAAATTTATCAAAAATTTACAAAATTTACATAAAATTTAAAAAAAAAATTCAAAAAATTCAAAAAATTTACAAAATTTTTTAGAAAGATACAAAAAATTTAAAAATTTACAAAATTTACAAAAACTTAAAAAAAGCTACAAAAAATTTCAGCCCTCACCGCCTCCCTTTTCTTTTCTTTTTAATTATTTTTTGTAACTTTTTTTAATTTTGCAAATTTTTAAAATTTTTAAAATTTTAAAATAAATTTATTTTTATATTAAAATTAATTAATTTATATATTAAATTTTTTACAATGTCAGCACCAAATTAACGTCATTTCAGGTGTTGGCCAGATTATAGCACTTAAATCGGCCAAAACAACGTTGTTTTGGTATAAGTTGAATTTTAATATAATAGAAAAATTAATTAAATTAAATTTAAAAAAAATAATAATATAATTTATTTTTATTTTTAAAAAATGTAGGAGGAGGAGGAGAAAGGCAGCCAATGGCTGAGGGCGGAGCCCTCGTTGCCGCCGCCTCCCGCCATCGCCGGAAGGTGGGGGAGGGTTGGCCGGGCCCGCCTCCTTTTCTTAAAGAAATTTTCAAAATTTTTTTAAAATGTTTTAAAAAATTTTAAAATGTTCTAAAAAATTTTAAAAATTTTCGAATTTTTGAATTTTTTTATTTTTTAAATTTTAATTTATTTTATTTAATTTTTAATATTTTAATATTTTATAAATTTTTACAAAATTTTTTAAAATTTTCTAATTTTTTAAAATTTTTACAAATTTTTTAATATTTTTACAATATTTTTAAAATTTTCTAATTTTTTAAAATTTTTACAAATTTTTTAATATTTTTACAATATTTTTTTAAAATTTTCTAAATTTAAAAAAAAATAATTTTTTTTTATATTTTTTCATAATTTTTTTAAATTTTTAGAATTTTTTAGAATTTTTAAATTTTTTTAAGATTTAACATTTTTTGATATTATAATATATTTTTAAATATTTAAATAAATTTAGTTTTAAATTATTTTTTATATTAAATTTTTGGCCATGTCATCGCATTAAAACGATGTCGTTTCGCACTCGCTCGTCGGAAAATTGACATGTCGGTGTTTTGGCCGGATTTTGGCCGGATTGGCACTCAAGTGATCCATTTTACTCCGATTTTGGCACTTAAGTGTACCTTTCGTAAGTTATGGCACTTAAGTGTCCCTTGGTGCAAAGTTAAGGCACTTGAAGTGTTCTTTTGCCCATGTAATCATCCGTGCACCTCTCGATATTGATTTTGTGAACTTACAATGAAGATGTTGATATGTTAGAAGGTTCATATAGAGATGTGACCTTAGACAATCATTGATTCAAATGAACTTTTAAATGGCAGAAAGAGTACGTGATATAACATGCTTTTATTGAAAGGTGGAATTCCATTTTTGATTGAACGTTAATGAAATAAGTTGTTGGTTTTTTGAGAATTTTTATGAATAGCAAGGTTTTTGAGCACCTATATCAATAAAACACTCTAAAGAGCTCAAATTTTGTGTGATTGATTCATACTATGTTAAGTCATATGCGTACCGACCTTCCCTTGGGGGAACTACTTCCCTAGGGGAACTAGATAGGAGATGGCTAATGAATTACCAAGTTTATACTTAGTTCAGGCTCTCTAGAAACCCTAACCAATTTGCAACATTCAGGTTAGTTAATATGAAACATCAATCAATTTATTTAGGAGTTGCCACTAATCTATTTTTGATAGGTTGATTAGACACTTAAGTATAGAAGAATACTTTATTTCTATGAATCAAAGATTTAATGAAATCAGGAACTTGATTACGTTAGATTATTTTAAAGCCCATTTGGTATATTTTCTCTTTTATTAAAAGAAAAAATATTTTTACAAGCAACTTGCATTAATTTTCAATGTAACCATGAACATATAATGGATGATCATGTGGGTGTGCAATTAATAAAGTAACAACTAATAATCAAACCATGAAATAAATAAATTGCTAGAAAAAAAAGAATTGAAACACTCTCCAAATCGATTAAGTAATTTTTTGATTTTTTATTTAACTTAATATAAAAACTATACTATATGCAATGCATGTAATGCAAACATAGAAATTCCAATAAAAAATATTATGTGACTTTTACTAAAATTAGAATATATGCATTAGAACTCCTAAAACTTGTCACCAAAGTATAATTAGATCCTAAAACTTTTAAAAAGTATAATCAAATCCCTAAACTTATTAAATTGATGCAATCGAGTCATTCCATTAATACCGTCAATCAGTCTAAGATAATATTGATGTGGCATTTTTAAATGAATTTCTCCTTTTTACGTGGCATTTATTATTATTTTTCTTCAACAAATTACATTTATATATTTAAACTAGATTAAAAACCTAAAAAAAAAAAATCTTACTAGTGAGGTGTTGCCACTGTCGCCTATTGCCAGAGCGGCTTAGGCAAGGGCCAATGACCATCGCCCACCTTAGTCAAGGGCTTGTAGGCCACAATGGAGGGTCAACGAGGCCTCGTTAGGCTCACGCAAGGCCTTACTTGGGGCACGTGAGACTCACCCAAATCTAGGCGATGCCTTGTTGACCCTCGCTCGGGGCCAATGCAACTCACCCATATTTGGACAACTTCAACCCTCGCTAAGGCACGAGGAGCCTTGCCAGCCCTTGGCAAGGCCTCGTTGGGCCTAGGCATGGGCCCATAACCCTAGCTATACTATCGCCGGCCCAATCGAGGGCCTAGATTTCCTAGATATAGGCAAGCCTCGCTCGACCCTAGCAAGGGTCGCCAACTCTCACTTGGGGTCAGCTAGGCCTCGCTTGGGGACAACAAGCAACAACGACTTCATTGGTCCCTTCAATAGGGTGGCAATAGCGCTTTACCAACAATGCCTCTCCCTCTTTTCTCCTTATTGTTGCTTTTGTAAATAAATTTTTCCCTTTTTAGTTTTTAATTTAATTTAAATAAAACTTGAAGAAGAAAATTATTTTAAAAAATGCCATGTAAGAAATTAATTAAAAATGTCACGTCATTATTTTCCATTAAATAAATTGATGTAGTTAACAGAGAGACTTAATTGTACAATTTGATAAATTTTAGAATTTGATTGCACTTTTTAAAAGATTTAAACCTGATTGTACTTTTGCAATAAATTTTAGGAATTTTAGTATACATATTCCTCAAAAATTTTATTTGTCTTAGCATTTTTTTTTTTATTAAAAACAAGTCCACATGTACTGCCTGCTCATCATTTCCCTCTGTCTCTCTCCCCATCCCTCCCTCCCTCAATATACGTACACTCAAGTGTGAAATACTTTCGTAAATGTTACCGGCATCCCATATTCCTATTCCTCATGTACATCCACCTATGTTTACGTAAGGTGAAGTATATTGGGACTGCCAAAACTTGGCACAAATAGACACTTTAGTGCCAAAAGTTTTAAAAATATACTTACGTGCCACTTTTTTTGAAAATTGGGACACTTCAGTGCCAAACCCAACAAGAGTGGCCAAAATTTTGATATAACTTATTTTAATAACATAAGTGGTCTATGTGGCTCGCCGGAATACTTACTTGGCAGTGAACATGCAAAGCGACGTCATTTTGTCCTTAAATTTATTAATTTCGTATTAATTAAAAATAAATTTAAAAACTAAATCATTAAAGAAAAGGTGAGTAGCAGGTTCAGCAAGGGCTTCCTAAGGGTCGACAACCTCGACCAACCACCCTCAGCCCACCGTTGTCAACCCTTTCTGGCGATGGTGGGGCAGCAGCAATGAGGGTTATGGAGGCCCTTGCCAAACTTGCTGCTTGACCTTTTTTAAAAAGAAAATTAGATTTTAAATTTATTTTTAATTATAATTTATAAATAAATAAAAATTAGCTTTACTGACGTGGACAGTTTTTTTGAAAAAAAATTGCTATGTGGATAATTTTTTAAAAAAATTGCCATGTTAGTTAAAAGAAAAGGTCGCTGGAAAATGTCACTGTAGTTATTTTGTCAGAATTTCTCACCATTGACATTTAAGTGTTCCATTCTCCTTCGATTTTAGTATTTAAGTGTACTTTTTGTAATTTTTGACACTTAAGTGTCCCTCTGTGCTAAGTTTTAACACTTGCAATGTTGGCACCTTCATTTGCATACCCCCATCTCCATCTCTATCTCCATCTTCTTCCTCTGCCAAACACACATGCGCTCTAGATCCCTACTGTCGCGACAAATTTTTTTCGGGTTTCAACCACCTAGGGTTTGGCTAATGGACTGCTAAGCTTTTACACTTAGCTCGGGCTATCCCAAGCCCATACCAAATCGCGACTTAGGTTTAATTTTTTTAACATGCAAAAGATGATTATCTAGGAGTCGCCACTAATCGGTTTATCGCGTATGCTGACTCACTCGGCCATTGAAATCATCTATTAAAATCTTCCAAGTTGACTCGCTCGACCATTGAAGATTTTATATGCTGACTCAGCGATTGAAGATAAACTGGAATTTTTTGTGAAGATTTTCCAAATAATTCACTTTAGATAAAACTCCATTATCCAATTCTAAAATCTTTCGAGATATCCATCCGCAACAAAATATTTTAGAATGTTCCTTATCCTCCTTAATATTCCCAACTTTAAGATTACAGTGCGATTTTTTAATTTCCAAAATCATCATAATATCGCATCAAATCTTAAATTTTCACAAGATAACATAACGACGGGCTTGGGTTAATTTTCTTCATGGGCTTAGTCCAGCCTATTAATTTAAAACCCAAAATCACTAATTCAACCCCTCCACCACCGGTCCAGTAAATGCAAATAAAAAATAAATGCACCTACAACTAAATGCTATGCAATTAATTAATTATTGATTAAACCCTAATTTTAATGCGATAAATGACTAAACGGACCGTCAAAATCTAGGTGTCAACAGCTGCCCCTCTTTGAAGGTGAGCTCAAAGAGATTGCCTTCAAAGACAAATTGAGACCTATATTTTGACTATGCACATGCATTGAATGATTTTTTTTTTTTTAAATGAATCCCATTTTAAAATGCAATTTATATGATACATGGAAATGCTAATGCAAATGAACCTACCTGGAATAACTTACCTTCAAGGAGGGTAGAGTAGTTCGAGGTAGTTGGTGTTGCATGTCCAGGACCCGTACCATTTTACGGTCGCCTAGAATAGTAACATGGCTTTGTAAAGAGACTGCTTTCCCAGGACTCGTACCATTCTACGGTCGCCCAGTATGACAGTGTTTGATTGTGTCTAGGACCCGTACCATTCTATGGTCGCCTAAACGAGGATTTACCTTCCAAGACCCGTACCATTCTACGGTCGCCTGAATAGGGAAATAGGTTTTGTCTAGGACCCGTTCTATTCTACGGTCACCTAGACTGAGGTTTTGCTTGGCTAGGACCCAAACCATTCTTCGGTCGCCCAACCTTGCGACAGAAATCATCCAACCAGGACCCGAACCATTCTTCGGTCGCCTTAATCAGATTGAATCTAGAGAGAAATTTTTGGGGGACAACTCAATCGAGTGTCGGTATGTTTAAAAGGGAATACCTGCACAATGACAAGTATTTAAGGTATGGATAGAGATATACTTACCTGGTATTATCTTTGTTCCTGGGGAAATGTCTTCTGCAAAACATGGTCACAGGAGAAGCAATATGCATTTGTGATCATAAAGATGCATCAATTTAATGGAGGTTCATGATAATTTCCATTAATCTTGCATCACCTAATTTCCATTCGAGCACATGAGTGTCATGAATGTGTCAAATGAGGGACCTCTTGGTCTGAAAGGACTTTTCACTCATCCTCATTAAAATGGGTTGTTTTATCCTGACCTTTGATGCAGGATTTTGACATTCACTTCATCTCACTATCGTCATGCCAAATAAGGGTTCAAGCAATCTCGCAAGTGGTACGAACTTACCAATCTGAGAGGTCTTTAACAGGGACCGTAATGCGGCTTGGTCAACGACTTAGCAAAGGAGATTCTTTGAGTCGAGTCTATTGAAAAATGAGTGATATTTCACAATCATCTTGGGGGTTTACAAGCCAAGAAACATGAGAAATGAAGCAAAAATTATCTTACTCGCACTTCTTCAGGCGATGCTTCCCAACATATGAACTTTTACGTTAATTCAAGTGCCCTAATCTGAAGAGACTTTGTAAGGGACGTAACGTAAGTTGGGTTCATGGGTTGAGAAATGAAATGATCATTTGGCTCAAAAAGTGTTTACAAGGTTAAAGTTGGTGATCATCTTGATATTTCCAACAATTTTCCTCCCTATCGTCGAAGATTTTCTTCACATCACGACTCTACCGATTGCAACATCTCAATATTTGAGCCTTTTTTTTTTTCAGTACCACTTTGTTGGGGATACGGCTCACTTCATCAAGTGTTTGATTTTTTTCTTTGGGCATTGGCCTTGCTTTTACCAGGCACACTGCTTTTTCATGCCCTATTTTTTGCACTTTTTTTTTGGACAAAGTCTTCATTTTTATCAGCATTGTAAATCATGCTACTTGTGGTTTCTTTCATTGCCCCAGTGTGGGGGATGATCACCAACTGGGTTTAATGTGAAATGAATTCATAGGCTCAAGGGGGCTATGCAATTGATAAAGTGTGTAGGATAGAGAAAGAACTGCTCTTCGTCGTCCTAAGGCACTTTAAATTATCGTACAAGTCATACTGTAAAAGCAATACTCGAAGATTGATGCAAGTACGAGTAAGAAAATTCCTATCTTTCATTTCAAATCTTGTCCCAGTATAAGACGATTCTTGACAGGGATAATTTAAAAGCTCTTCATGTGTGTGGGCTCAAAGGGCTGAACAATGGATATACCTGTAGTGTTTTGGGTAGCAGAAGAAACTGCCTCTCATCACCTTAGTTGGCGTACCCTTTGCGAGATCACCCTTTTCCTCATAGGCATGAAATTTTTCCACACAACTCACCAGGGTTAGTGTATGAAACAGTGTATGGAATAGGGTTTGCCTTTCATCATTCCAAAGTATCCCATTTCACACATTCAATCCATCTCACATAATTCATCAAGGAAGAAAAATGCAAGATTTGCAACAAGTTTAGACAATTGAATTTGCAACTCAATGAGGCAATTTATTCATCATAAAATGTTTGCAATTCAAAACATGACATGGCAAATTCTATCATGGGTAATACTTCTTGACAGCATCTGAATTAATTGGAGTGGAAAACACACGACCATCCATTTCGCCAAAATCAAAGCACCACCATGAAGTACCTTCTTTACCACATATGGGCCGCCGTAGCTTGGAGCAAACTTCCCCCAGGATCTGGAAAAATTGGCAACAGCTTCCTTAAAACAAGATCATTTACCTCGAAATGTCTCGGCCGCACCTTTCGGTTGAAAGATCTCGGCTACTCTCTGTTGATATGCTTGGCCATGGCGAGAGAGCCTTCGCTTTTCTCATCGATCAAGTTCAACTGTTCAAGTCTTTGTTGCGACCATTCTGCCTCGATAATTCCACTTGGGATAATACTCTCGGGGAAGGAATCTCCACTTCCACGAGGCAAAACTGCCTCCATGCCGTATACCCGAGCAAAGGAGTTGCCCCGGTAGAAGTACGAATCGATGTCCGATACGCCATCGGTGCGAAGGGTAATCTCTCATGCCGCCTCAATAATTCTCGGCTGTCTTAGCTAAGATCTTCTTAATATTCTTATTAGCCGCTTCAACAGCCCCATTCATTTTAGGGCGATAAGGGGATGAATTCAAATGCTTGATATTGACCTCGCTAAACAACTCATCAACAAGCTTGTTGTTCAAATTTGTCCCGTTGTCAGTGATAATCGTTTCAGGGACACCATAGTGAGCAATTATGTCACGTTTGATGAACTTCACAACATTGCGAGCAAAGTGACACTTGCAAAGGATGTAGCTTCGATCCATTTTGAAAATAGTCTATGGCCACTAAAATGAATCTATGCCCATTGGAAGCCTTTGGGTTTATTGGGCTGATCACATCAATCCCCCACATTGAGAAAGGCCATGGCTCGGAAAACTGGTACAAAACAGTTGGAGGAACATTTATCTTATCACCATGGACCTGGCAACGATGACAACTTCGAACATGTTGTATACAGTCACCTTCTAGCGCGAGCCAATAATAGCCTAGTCTCATGATCTTCTTAGCCATCATGTGTCCATTCATATGAGGGCCACATATTCCTTCGTGAATTTCTTGCATGATTTGAGTGGCCTCAACTGCACCCACACACCGCAATAAGACTTAAACATAAGACCTCTTGTACAAATTCTCACCACTAACGAAGAACTTTGAGGCTATCTTCATGATGTACTTTCTATCAGCTGGAGTGCTTCCGTTGGGGAATTCCTGTTTTTGGATATAGTTCATGATATCGTAATACCATGGTTTTCCGTCAGACTCTTCTATCACCATCATACAATAAGCCGGCCTTGGCAGAACCTCTATCTTCAATGGCTCGACTTCTAATCCGTCGTGACTTGCAACATAGATGATAAAGTTGCGAGCGCATCTGCAAATTGATTATGAGACCTCGATAAGTATTCGAATGAAACTTCATCGAATTCCTTAATCAAATCTTCTAGGTACTTGTGATATGGGAGCAATTTAGCATCCTTAGTCTTCCATTCACCTACGGTCTGCAGTATGATCAACGCGGAATCCCCGAACACTTTTAATTTGGCTACACCCATCTCGATCGCAGCTTGAAGACCCAGGATGCAAGCTTCGTACTCGGCTGTGTTGTTAGTGCATGGGAATATCAGCTTCGCAGCTACTGGGTGATGCTGTCTGTCTGGGGATATCAAAACTGCCCCAGTGCCAGAACCAGACAAGTTCACAGCTCCATCAAAGAACATTGTCCATGAGTCTTCATTTACAATCAAGATACGGTCATCTAAGGAACGATCATCATTATTTGAGGCTTCTGGATTCTCAGCCAATAAATCGGCGATCACTCGACCCTTAACCGACTTCTGTGGCATATATTGCACATCAAATTCTGATATCAAAATTTGCCATTTAGCCAACCTACCCACTAAAGCTGGCCGATCAAGTAGGTACTTGATAGGATCATTCTCAGTTATAAGGAATGTCTGGTAATGCAGTGTGTACTGTCTCAATCTATGCAACACCCACACTAGTGCAGCACAAGTCTTTTCCATATCAGAATATTTCAGTTCTGATATGGTAAACTTTTTACTCAGGTAATAAATGGCTCGTTCTTTTTTGTCAACGGGACTTCCTTGAGCCAACATTGCACCCAATGACTCACTATGAATGGTGAGGTAGAGAATCAAAGGATGCCCTGGTGATGGGGGGACAAGAACTGGTGGATTCATTAAGTACTGTTTCAACTTGTCGAACGCTTCTCGACACTCATCATCCTAGTTGACTCGTGCATTCTTCTTCAAGAACTTGAAGAATGGCTTAGCAGTTTTAGAAAGCTAGGAAACGAATCGAGCAATGTAATTCAATCTCCCCAGAAGGCTCCGGACTTCTTTTACCGTTGAGGGAGGTTGCAGCTCACATATGGCCTTAGCTTTAGCCAGGTTGATCTCAATCCCTTTACTACTCACAATGAATCCAAGTAATCTACCTGATGTTGTTCCAAACACACATTTAGCGGGATTTAGCCGCAACTTGAATTCACGCAGTCGATCAAACAACTTCTTCAGGGTATCGATGTGGCTTTTCCTCGGTCGAGTCTTAGCGATCATATCATCAACATAGACCTCGATCTCTTGATGCATCATGTCATGAAATAGCGCTACCATAGCTCGCTGGTAAGTTGCCCCTGCATTCTTGAGTCCAAAGGGCATGACCTTATAATGAAAGGTTCCCCACGGAGTGATAAATGCAATTTTCTCTTTGTCTTCCTCCCTCATCCTTATCTGATTATATCCAGAAAAACCATCCATAAATGAAAATAGTTCAAATCTGGCAGTACCATCAACAAGGACATCTATGTGAGGTAGCGGGAAGTCATCTTTTGGGCTAGCCTTGTTCAAATCCCGATAATCAACACAAACTCGAACTCGACCATCCTTCTTCATCACCGGCACGATGTTTGCTACCCATTCAGGGTATTGCGAGACTTCAATAAATCCGACTTTTAGAAGCTTCATCACCTCTTCCTTTATCTTCTTCGAGAGCTCAGGCTTAGTTCTTCACAACCTTTGCTTCTTAGGAGGCATGTCCGGGTTAGTAGGCAAACAATGCTCCACGATTGACTAGTCTAACCCAAGCATGTCGGCGTAGGTCCATGCAAAGATGTCCTGATATTCCTTCAATAACTGAATTAGGCGCTCAGCCTCATCTTTAGGGAGATTCGCCCCTATTTTCACCTCCTTGGCTTCTTCAATATCACTTAAATTAACAGTGACGGTCTGCTCGGATGTGAGATTCTTGGCTTTCTCATGTTGTTCCCAACTTTGCTGCACCTCAATGGAATCTTCAATGGAATCCTTGATCAACTCTTCAGGATCATTATCAGCATTTGTTGCATTGGATTGAACCATTTCTATACCTTTGCATGTTATATGATCATCCCTGAAACATGAAATAGAAGGATCAAAAAGACAAACAGGGTTAATCATTTTTCGTGAAATTTTTTATTGAAATTCTTTTGCAAAAGCATTTTTTAAACATTTTGACACGAGGAAGCATGATGAAGCCCAGGCCTCGAGTTCTCCTTGGATTTTGATTTTGTTTTATCGGGCTGGATATCATCACCGGCTGGTTTGGTATACCTCATCATGCCCTCAAAATAAAACTTGTAATTTCATTGAAATTCATCAATCAATTACAATTTATTGAATGGAAAATGCAATTCAAGTCCTAAGAAGAAAGTGAAAAATAAGAAATCGAAAACAATTCCTATAAAGCAATAAAAATTCCCACGCTAGGACTCGTACAAAAGTGATAAATGAGTTACTCTTGTGGGCGAGGGCCCGTTTCTTCCAGAGGTTCTCCATCAATGGCTCCAATGGAGAGGTCATCAAACAAGCTTGAAATTCCTTCCAGGGTGTCGTCAGAGTTTTCCATCCTTGAAGGCGCCGGATCATCCATACCATCCCACCCACTTGGAACTATATTGCGGGCATCAAAGTAAAAGCTAGGAGGAGCCGAATACTTCACCATATAGTCGAACTTCCCACTTGGCTGTCCGAGAGTATCCATCACTTCAGCTTCATGTTGCATCATAATTGGAGGACCAGGGAACGTCTCATGAATGTTTGGAGGTGGTAAATTTTGCCACCTTCGCCCTTGCTCAGGTGGCAAGTTATGCCTTCCCTGTCTCTGTCTTCCCGGAACTTCCTTCACCTCTTCCATGGTACCCTAAACCAGGATCGGGACCTCTCGAGGGGCTTCAATGGGGCTTCAATACCCCGACCATTTCTTCCCAAACCATTACCAGGGACAAAACCATTCCCAACCATTACTCTTCCTACCATGAGGGCAGCATCTGAAACCTCAGGAGTGGGCGGCGATGAACCTCGAGAAGCGTGTATGGTAGACACTAACTCAAATGAGTGGTAACTTGATTCAAGCTCGAATCGGCTCTACATAGGGGATAGCCGTCTCGTGATAAATCTGGTGGTCTTGCTCACCATACACAGTGACCAGCTTCCTTTCGATCACAAATTTCACAGCTTGATGTAGAGTTGAAGGGACTGCTCCAGCAGTGTGTATCCATGGACGACCTAGCAGAAAATTGAATGCGGTAGGGATATCCAGCACCTGGAAGGGAATGTTGAAGACGACCGGCCCTATTTGGACGTCAAGATGGATTTCCCCGATTACCTCCTTTTTCGTTCCATCAAAAGCTCTCACAGAAGTCTTCGCAGCATGTACCTTGGACAGGTCTACCTTGAGGCGGTGAAGAGTGGCCAATGGACATATGTTTAAGGCGGACCCATTATCAATGAGCACTCGGGACACATGAGAAACCTTGTGCTTGACAGATATGTAGAGTGCTTTATTATGCCCCCTACCCTCAAGAGGGAATTCCTCATCAGAAAAAGCAATCATGTCCTTGAGAAGGACTGATCCCACAAAATCCTCCAGCTTATCTGCTTCAACTGTTTCGGGTACACGAATTTCGCTTAGCACCTTCATCAGCGACTTTTGGTGCACAGGGGAGGTTTGGATGAGCTCGAGCAAAGAGATTTGGGCAGGCATCTTTCGCAATTGATCGACGATATTATACTCACTTGCTTTAATCACAGCCAGAAATTCCTTAGCCTCTTCGTCAGTGACAGGCTTTGCAAGTTGAGTATTATTTGGAGCATAAGTTCGACCAGACCTTGTAACGAGGTCAACATCTAGATCATAAGACCAGGGCACCGCTTTATTATTGACATACTCATACGGCTGAGGTATTTCAATCACAACCTCCTCATCAGTTGCATCTTCTAACGGGGGCATATCTGCAAGTGACGGATCTACTTCTTCCTTACCATTATCGAGAGCAGTCTGCTCCTCCTCCCAATCAATGATGATGTGGGAAATGGTGGAAACCACGCAGTTATGGTCAGCATACACGATGATGCCGTCATCCACCATTTTGGCAATTCTTTCCTTCATCAACGATAAAGGAACATCCTCTTGATCTGGATAATAACCAGCTCTCACCAGTCCCTTGTAGGCATCTACCACATTCACCTTCGAATTCTTGATCCGTCTAACTTCGTGTTCTAGGATAGCATTCACTTTGTACCCTCATGCTCCGGTAGCGGATTCTTCTGGACATTTGGCCGAGCAGTTTGAAATGAGAAGGCCTTTGTGTCTAGGAGATTTTGGATCTTGTGCTTGAGGGTGAAACATTCGTCAGTTGAATGCCCCAATTCACCGTTATGGTAATCACACTTCTTTGCCGGGTCATAACCGCGAATGCTTTCGCGATTGGGACGCTTTGGTTCATTAGTAAGCAAACCTTTTTTCCGAAGGATCGTCAGCACTTGGGATGGAGACCCAGAAAGAGGAGAAAATTTCCTTCTATTATTTGTTTGGGCAAATGATTGGCGGCCAGTGGTTTGCGATTGTCTTGGATTCATTTGGATGGCCGGGGCACGTTTGACATTTTCTTGGCTATAAGCCACATTCACATCCACAGCCATTTCCTTCTCCTTCTTGGCAGTGAATCTCTTACTAGATGACTCAAGAAACCATCCTTCTCTTATCCCCATCTCGATTTGTTCTCCTACAGAATAAGTTGATTGAAGCTTTCACGTATGTACTGGCCATTCTGTTGCGAAACTCGGACGGAAGGGTTTTCACGAATAACTTCATCAGCTCCTTGTTGGTAGGCTCAGGAGTAATTTGAGCCGCCAAGTTCCTCCATCTTACAGCATATTCTTTAAATGATTCACTCATTTTCTTTTCCATCCGCTCCAGGTCTTCTCGGGAAGGTGCGATGTCCATGTTGAACTTGTATTGTTTGAGGAATGCGTCAGCTACTTCATTCCAAGTGTCGAGCAGGTTCACATTTTTCATCACGTACCGCTTTAATGCGGGTCCGGTCAAACTCGCATGGAATGATTGGATCATGAGGGGCTCGTTTTTTACGTGCTTTGGGCCATGCGCACGTGGTACATCTGCAGATGAGATTTTGGGCAAGATGTGCCATCATACTTCTCAAACTCTGGCATTTTGAACTTGCTCGGCATTTTGACCTTCTCATAGACCGAAAGGTCGAACGGGAGGGACCTTTGTGACTCCTGCAGTTGTCTCATTTTCTCCTCCAGCTTCGCAACACGCTCATCCTGATCTGTCTTGGGAACGCCGTCAAGCTTGGCCTTTCCAACAATGACTGGGTCATCTTCCAGCCCGGGCATGTCGTCGTCAATCATTTGAACCTTGTCTGCTTGCTTCGGGATAACTACTTCAGGAAGAGCAGGTGCAATTGTTGGATTCGCTTGGAGGAATTGGAGTTGATCCGTCACAAGTTGTAAAGAGGCGAGTACTTGTTGGAGTTGAGTCTCCACAGCGGAGACACGATCACGCACTTCGGTTTGTTCGGCCATTCTAGCTCTTAATCGCGTGATGATGGGCGAACGTGACGGATCCATTATCACCTAATTGGATAAAAGTAATGTAAGAACCAATGTCAAGATAGGAAAAATGGCCCATGACAATGGTCTAATACTTGATCTTATTTGAAATTTGAACCAAGTTCCCTAAACATTGAACTAAGAATTGAAATCCAAAGTCCCTAAACATTGAATCTAAAAATTGAAAAAAATGAGCTAGAAATCAAAGTCCCTAAACATCGAACTAGGAATCAAAATTCAAGACATCTCATTTTATATGCCTTCGGGATTTCAACGCCTTACGAAGCTTCTTATTTTCCGCTTCAATCATTTCCACTTTCCGCTTAAGATGCTCAATTTGTGCTCGTTGGGTTGGCTTCTCAGTCACATCAGGGACTACTGGACGCAGGGTGGCAGAAATCCGATGTTGTTGGATATAGAATGTTGATGCATGGTGAATCTCCTCCTCGCCTTTTAGTCTCTTGGGCACCAAAATCTTCTCTGGGTGGCATTCATTCCATGCAGCAATGATCATATGGATCTCCTTGAAGTAGTCATAGTTTGCTCGAATAAAACGAACTTGGAACAACTCTGTCTTGAGTGGCGGAGGAATTTCTTGAAGAGCTTTGTACTGACGGGCCACCCTATACGGGTAGTAAGAAGTCGCACCAGAAAAGCCCAGCAATGGAATTGGCTCATCATACTTGTATGAGAAACGAGCTTCCTCAACTCGGAACCATTTAGTATGCCATAGGAATGCCTTAGGATCAGGATTTTTCAAAAAATTAATCCAACGAGCATACTGTTTATTTGGGGAAAAACGTTCTAAGACCGCAAACTTTTGTATGGGGTGCCTAAAATCATCAATCTTAAATTGCTTCATAAGGTGCCCAAATCCTCTTATGTGGGAGAAAAACCATATTTGCAAAAGTTCGGGGAGGGCACGCACGGTTTTTTCCTCATTTTGTTTGAAACGGGTTAATGACAAAAATGTTTCGGCTAAAACCATATTGACATAATTCAACCCGTCGCAAACACGATTAACCACCCATGAAATTGAAGGATTAATGGCATTTTTTCGATAAGGAAAACGATTAGCCCAAAAAATGCTAACATGAAAATCCTATTCTAAGAATGAAAATGGACATGCAAAACAATTGGCTTTGACAACTTTCCTTACTCCTTCGGCTTCGATTTGTAAAAACTGTGATAATTCAGAAATAGAATCTATACCGATAGGTGGTCTAACAAGTTCCCTTTCCAGGGGCATTCCAATAGCAACACTATATTCTTCAAGTGTTGGAGTCAATTCAAACTTACCAAATATGAAGGTAGAAGTTTGTGGACACCAGAAGTGAGGGAGTGCCTGAATCACACTAGAGTGGACGTTGATCTCTAACAGTGGAAGAAGTCGGGCGATCCTGGCTTTCACATATCTCTGACCATCTTGATCCAACTGATCCAACCACCTCTTGAGCTCTCTTTTTGGAGTGGAAATGAATTGTGCATCGGTTTTCCCCATTGCATATCAAACAAGACCAATGACGAAACCTAATTGTCATGGACCGACAAAATTACAATAAAGTAAATAAATTGCAAAAAATTTAAACAACTTACTTTCACTTGAAACGGATGACAATCACATAGACATACGCATGAAATGTGAGGCTCGATTTCTACCTAGACGGCTTAACAAGGTGGAGCTAAGAGGATGGTCGACCATTGCAGTCTCGCATTAACGTGTCGAGTCCTCCTAACCCCGGCTCAGTCGAATGGAATACCCAATAATCACGCAGTCTCGCGGATATGGACAAACACATTCGACACCATGAAAGAAATTTCGGGGAAGAGAAGGTCAACCTCTACATAGCAATCTCGCTTTAGAGGAAGTATCCTTCTCAACACCATCCTAGAAGTTCTATCGCAGCCTGGGTCCAACCGCAGGTTGTGTGTGCAAATAGTGTGGTGCTAAAGCAATAAAGCATGCACAACAGTTTAAATGCAAACAACACTTCTATAGTTTTAATTCAAACATTCATCCCTAACTCCAACCTGCAAGACAAAGGGTTAGCAAAGACTACTCCCTTATACCTACCATCTGCAAGAACATTTAACACCTTAGAAATGTTAGGGACATACCTGAGATCCTTGCTACCAAACAAAAATATTTTTTAAAAAGAAAAATAGGCCTAAGTCCACTAAGTGTTTTAACACAGGTCCCCAGCGGAGTCGCCAAGCTGTCGCGACCAATTTTTTTCGGGTTTCAACCATCTAGGGTTTGGCTAATGGACTGCTAAGCTTTTACACTTAGCTCGGGCTATCCCAAGCCCATACCAAATCGCAACTTAGGTTTAATTTTTTTTAACATGCAAAAGATGATTATCTAGGAGTCGCCACTAATCGGTTTATGGTAGGTCGATTAGACACCTAAGTAAAATAAAGGGAGATTTATTTTACTCCTACAAACCAGAGACTAAGGGTACGGGGACTTGGTTACATTAGAATTTTCTAATGCCCTTTTTGGTACCATTTCTTTTTAATTTTTCAAAATGTTTTTGCAAGCAGCTGATTTATTTTAACCTAAATTACTATCATGCAAATGTGGTGACCACACGGGTGCTCATCCATTATTAAAGCAATCAAATAAATAAATTGCATCACACAAAGCAATCAATCATTTTTTTTGGGTTTTCTTAAAATTAGAATGATTTTATGAAAATGCATTTTTAAACCAAATGACTTAATCTTATTAATATGCAAATTTTAATTAAATGGGCCTATTATGCAAACTAATTATTATGCACCTCATGACCTAACTTCACTAATTAACAAGCTCTGATTAAATAATCCTATTATGCAAACTAGTTAACATGCACCTAGTATTTTTGCATTTTTTTATTGAAATTCAGAATTCATGAAAAACTTAATTAATCTATCTAAAAATGATAATTTTCTAATTTATTCTAGGGATTAGTTTGACTTAAACCCTATCCTATCTTAGAAAGCTATTTTTTTGGGAAAATGAGATAATTAGAATATGCGAACATTATCTAAAACCCTAAAAATATTTAGGTTCAATCCTAACTTATTCCTAAAAATGCAATCTTAAAAATGCAATCCTAAGAAAATCCTAATTTGTTAAACCTACATGCTTGATTTACTAAACCTATATACTCATGCAGAATTTTCATTTTTTTTTTATCTTATGATTTTTTTAGTTTTTTTAAGAGATAAGTAATTTTTAAATCTAAACTATCAACAAAATCAAGCAATAAATGATTAAAATAATCGAAAAAATAACCTGTTGTCTCACAGGTCAAATTAACGGTTATTCTAACCATAGTTATCACAGCAGAGAGATCAAAATAATTACAAATCTGATCCGAAGTCTTACGGACCAAATTAAATAATCATTGTGATTTAACAATTAAAATTTCACTCGAAAAAGCCCAACAATTAAAATAATTAAAAAATGATCCAATGTCTCTTGGATCAAATTAATAATTATAATAATTCCAGACAAAATCCCTGCGGATAATGCATACTAAATCCATAAAATAAAGATCACCCCAAAACATAAAACAAATAAATAAAACAAATAGAAAAATAGAAATAAAGCTACCTAATTTCTTTTCCTTTTGTTTTTTTTCCTTTTCCTGCTTTCTTCACCTACGGTCGAGCGGCTTCGGTGGGTCACTGGAGGTTGGGTCTTCGGCGTTCGAGCTCCGGCGAAGACTCGGCGGAAGACTCCGAGTGTGGGTGTCGCGATGGAAGGCGAGCCCAACTGGTCACGGGTCGGGCGAGACAGAGCGGCACGGGCGAAGGAGACAGCCGGCGTCGGAGTTTTGGCGCGGGCCCGGGCGGCAGCAGCAAGAATGGGGAGGCGCGGCGTCGGTGACCGGCGAACAGCGGGGTTGCGGGTCGCAGCGATGTTGTCCCACGGGTGCGTAGTGGCTCGGCGTTTAGTTTCGGCGTCGTGGGTCAGCAAATCAGAAAAACAACGGCGACTGGGCAGAGGTGCTGGTATGGTGGCGTAGGCTGAGTGGAGGCGGTGTGCACGGACGGACGCTCCAAAAGAGGGTGAGCGGCGAGGCGCGGTAGTGTCGAGCAAAGAGGGCGTCGGATCAATGGCGTCGTGACTGGAACAAAGAACGTGGGCAGCAAGTTGGGAAGACGATGAACAGTAGGGGTCAAATCACCCCTTTACTTTTATCCTCTCTCTCTCTCTCTCTCTCTCTCTCTCTCTCTCTCTCTCTCTCTCTCTCTCTCTCTCTCTCTCTCTCTCTCACGTCACTCTCCCTCTTCCTTTGCTTTTCTGCATAAGCTTTTTGCCTTTTTCTCTTCTTTCCTTTTAACCTCCACGGATGGCTTCTCTCCCCTTTCACTTTTTCTGAATTTTTTTAAAAGAAGCCCCTCCCCGGACGAAGAGAAGCCACCCCCATTTATAGAGTGAAAACTTAGTATGCTCAACCTACGAAGATTTGCATAACAACTCAATCGCTGAAGATCATCTTTCGAGATTATCGCGTATGCTGACTCACTCGGCCATTGAAATCATCTATTAAAATCTTCCAAGTTGACTCGCTCGACCATTGAAGATTTTATATGCTGACTCAGCGATTGAAGATAAACTGGAATTTTTTGTGAAGATTTTCCAAATAATTCACTTTAGATAAAACTCCATTATCCAATTCTAAAATCTTTCGAGATATCCATCTCGCAACAAAATATTTTAGAATATTCCTTATCCTCCTTAATATTCCCAACTTTAAGATTACAGTGCGATTTTTTAATTTCCAAAAATCATCATAATATCGCATCAAATCTTAAATTTTCACAAGTAACATAACGACGGGCTTGGGTTAATTTTCTTCATGGGCTTAGTCCAGCCTATTAATTTAAAACCCAAAATCACTAATTCAACCCCTCCACCACCGGTCCAGTAAATGCAAATAAAAAATAAATGCACCTACAACTAAATGCTATGCAATTAATTAATTATTGATTAAACCCTAATTTTAATGCGATAAATGACTAAACGGACCGTCAAAATCTAGGTGTCAACACCTACAAAAGCACCAAGGGTGTGAAATCTGCACTCTTTTTTTTTTGGTTGCAGCCAGACGAAGAGATGACTAGAGAAGAGATGGAGGATGACGGCAGAGGCGCATTACCACCATTGATTTTGTGAGTTTACAGTGACCCACATGTTGGTCCCTCAAAATCAGTGGTGCTTAGTGTTTGGTTCACCGGATTGGATTCAGATTAGTATTTTCCCTTCTCGAGTTCTCTACGTGCACGAAATATATGCTACAGGGGATACAGATTAGCGAATCAAATAAATCCCTTAGACTACATACCTTTTCTTCTTTGAGTTCAAGGATAAAATACAAACTGACCGTGATAACATTTGAAATAAAGAACCCCTACTTCATAATATGCTGTGAAAATTTCCAAGAACCACCAAAAGGAAATGAGAAATGATGATCGTCTAAGGCGTGAAATATTGTGGTCAAGGATTATTCCCACCCTTCAAAATTTGCTAAAGGCAATGCAAGAACAATGATGATAGTAAACTAGCTGAGAGAGTAAAAGAAGTGTTATTGTATATTGATTTCTGATTAGGGGAAAAGTACTAAAAAAGTCCTAAACTTATGACATTAGTATTAATTCAATCCTAAACATTTCAATTGGATCAATTTAGTCATAAATATATTCATATTGATATCAATTCAATTCATCTGAACAATTTTAGCTAGCCGATGCTAACATGGACACCCATATGTGCCAATCGGCCAATGAATACTAATGTGGCAGTTTTTAAATATTTTTTATTTTTCTAAATTTTTATTTTTCTTTTTCCTTTTCCTTTTATTTTTCCCGTTCTTCCTCCTTGATGTGAAGCCCTCATAGGCCACTGACGAAGGTTGCAATTCTTGGCCAAATGTGGGTGAGCCCTAGGGGTTGTGGGCAAGGCGGCTTCACCCAAATTTGGGCAAGGCCAGCCTTGCCATGGCCTTGCAAAGGGAAGCTGCCTCAATCATGGCCTTAGGTGAGGCTAGACGAGGGCCATCCTTGCCAACCACTGCAAGGAGAAGAAGGCTAAGGAGGAAGAAGAGGAAAAATAAAAATAAAAAAATTTATAAAAAATTCGAAAAAAAAAATTGTTTAAAAATTGTCACGTTAGCGTCTGCTAGCTAGCATTGGTCAATGTCCACATCAGCATTGGTCAATGTCCACATCAGCATTGGTCAGTTAAAATTGACTTGATGGACTAAATTGATATCAATTTGAAAAAGTTTTAAAAATAAATTGATTCAATTGAAATATTTAAGACTAAAGTGATACCGGTATTGTAGGTTTAGGACTTTTTTAATACTTTTTCCTTCCAATTAGTGTTACTTCATTGATCTGGTAAAATCAGGTTCGGCCCAAGCTCATGTGCACACTTCACGGATTGAATTTGTTTCATTGCCTTCTCCAGCCTAGGGATGCCCTATGAGTTCTCTTTCTTTCAAATTGATCATACTCCATTCTTCGAATTCAACACTTTGTAATAACTTTGTAATAACACTTTGATAAATATGTTCAAAATACGACAAGATGGGTGTTCCAAAATCAACGACTTAATTAAAGTATCATTTGATTATTCTTACCAATCTACATGGCAAAACAACGATTAAAAAAAAAAAAAAACTTAGATATGTGGATCCAATAATCTAGAATGAGCCACTTATATTGATGCATAGGATACTTCTATAAATGTCTAAAAACTGCATCGATCCCAATTTTTATAAAATGTCAATGTGTATTGTTAATTGTAAAACTTTTTAATATTATGTCGACATTATGACACAATAGATTATGGCATCATCATGTCAATAAAAGTTAGGGAATGCAAATGTCAGTGAAAGTTGGAGATCCAGCAAGTGTACATAAGTGAAAGGAATTTAGGGTATTCGAGATATTAATTTTTAGAGGGAAGAGTAAATTGTATGGCTTTACCGTTGCTTGAGGTACGCACTCTTTGTAGCATGCACAATTAACGGACAAGTCTATTCGAGGGTTCGGTTTCAGACTTCTTTGTCGTCGGTACTCTTTGTTAGCACTTGAATTTCAGTTGAATTAGAGAGAGAGAGAGAGAGAGAGAGTCCAATTTGTGAGTAAGAATTTGGCTTGGTTCAGTATAAAAACAAGGGATAATGACATAAATGGTCCTTAAACTTTGATTTAATGTGGAATATAGTATCTAAATTTTTTAATTTGTTCAATGTGAACCCTGAAATTACCCAAATATATAATGTTGTCCTTAAACTTTTAACATATTCAATTTAGTCTTTGAACTATATGAAAAATTTTACTATTATTCTTTCATTAATTCGAGTTCAAAGACAACATTAATCATTTTTACATAATCTACGGACTATTGAATGCATCAAAAGTCCATATACCACATTGAACAAATTAGAGACCACATTGTACATTGGATTAAAGTTTAAATAACAAATCAAATAAATTAAAGTTCACGGACCACATTATACACTGTGCCTAAGTTCAAGAATCATTTTGAAGCCCTAGGTTTATTATTGCACAGCCCAAGACAAACTCATCATCTGAGCCCACTGTGCGTAGCCCATTCCCTTCAAGCCCATCATAATTGAATTCACCAGGTCCACCCATTAATCTCAGTCAAGGCTTTGAAACTCCCCCGTAACCGACTTGAGGAATGAATGATCTTATCTTTCGTTCAATGGCGATTTTTCGATTACGGTTACCGAAGGAGTTGGAGTCGCTTTTCCTCGCCGGTTTAAACACCGTGCCATCACTACAGAGGACTTCCCCATCGCCCCTCCCCACGCCTTCAGCCATCTTTTCACCGCCGTTTCTTGCCATTCCGAAGCCGTTCGCACCACCCTGTTTCCGAGACGGGGATCCCAAGGCGTGCTCAGTTTAAAGCTCTTTCGTAGGTTCCGATTTCGATTCTCTAACCATTACCGCAGATCAGATATTGAATCCTCCGTTGACACGATCGATTGCACACACCATATGTTCGACACGAAATTCTTAAACTGAGTTCGTATTAGATTTGTGTCTCTGATTGTTGGATTATTTTGAGTGCGTATTGATTGCTGTGCACTATTTCACTGAGATTTCGCTGTTGCCGAGATTGAATCTGATCATATTCTTTTTGTTTAGTTTCCATGGCGTGTCTTCCTGCTGCGTTCAACGTCGGAGAGGAGGTAATTCGAAAACGACAGCATCAGTTCTAAATTCTGAACTCATTGGCACCGGTTTGTTCATGGCGTTCCTTTTTGTTTGTTCGTTTTGATCATGCTGCGGCTGTGCGTATGAGTATTGAATGATTGGTAGTTGAAATGGTGGTGGATGGCGGCAGTCCTTCGACGGCCAAAGGAAGTCGACAACTTTGAACATTGATCTTGCTTGCATTTATTTAGAAGAGATGAATAAGTAAGTATGTTCGATTTTGTGAATAAGAAGGAATAAAAGATATATATACACACAAAAATAGAGAAAAAGAGAGAATGGAAAATGGGCTTGTTATAATTGAAAATGTACTTAGTGTGCGCTCCTTCAGATTATAGTCCAAAAGGGGCTTGGAAGTTGGTACGACATAATAAAAAATGGGCTTAGTATGGTTACATATTTGCAATTGAGTTTGGTGAGGTTAGGATTAAAAGGGACTGGTATAATAAGCCCCTTTATGTCCCCGGCTCAGATTCGCGTACAGTTTATGTTCAGACCAAGCCCAGTCCGTGTCCTTTTTCTAAAAAAAAATAGGAAATTATAATAAATAATAGATTATAAGAAGTAAAAAAATGAACAAGAAATACAAAAAAAAAAATGTAATGAAAATGGAAACTGATTGTGCAGACGTTTTTCAAACGTAGGAAAATGAATATAAAGCCCAGGAACAACTTTCCTTTTGCTTGGATATAGTAAGTCCCCTCTCTATATCACCCGCTCATGCACTTTGCCTACAACTACGTCATTTTGCTATAGGTTATTCGCCAATGTTGGCGTTGGCTATCCTCAGAATCACCTAAATCGACATCACTAAGATCTTGCTTGCATTCTATATTGACAAATTCACCTCCTTTCTCGAAGTAGGCACTCATTTTTTTTCTCTATTTTTCTAATTATTTGGCATCTTTATTTTTTTATTTGCCATCAATTCAATGTGAAAAAGACAAGAATTGATGACAAATAAAAGAATAAAAATATGCTACAAAATAGGAAAATAGGGAAAAAAAAAAAAAGGAATGCTCACCTCGGGGAAGGATGTGAGTTTGCCACAATATAATACATTGGACATCTCAGCAATGTGGACAGGGGTGATCAAGAGGGGGTAGCCAATCTCGACATAGGCTAATAAGCAGCTCAACAAGTTAAGTTGTGGGTGAAGCCTACAAGCAAGCATCCTGCGAAAAAGAGAGATAATATTGTACATGGCTTAAACTCAAGACATAAAAGTTAACAATTCTTTTGGTTGATTTCAATGGAGTGGAATAGAGAGATTTTGATGGAGAACAATCTTTCATTTCTTGAAAATTGGCTTGAAATTATCCTCATTTGGTGTAGTGGAGACTTGTGTATGAATGTAAGTGCCTTGGTTGACATAGTCCATAATCATTTTGTATTTGAGCTCCTCAAGGAATGAGGTGAGTTTGCCACGATATAATACATTGGATATCTTAATAATGTGGATTGGGGTGGTCAAGAGGGGTGGCCAATCCCATCGTGGGCTAATAAGCAGCTCAACAGATTGCGTGCGAAGCCTAAGAGCAAACATCCCACAAAAAAGAGAGATAATATCATATGCGAGTCAAACTCGAGACATAAATTTAATAACTCTTTTGGTTGATTTCAATGGAGCGGAACAAGAGAGATTTTGATGGAGAATAATCTTTCATTTCTATTGTTATTGAAAATTAGGTTGAAATTATCCACGTTTGGTGTAGTGGAAACTTGTATATGGATGCAAGTTCCTTCCTTGGTCATCTTGTATTTGAGCTCCTTTTTTGTTTTGAGCTGTTTGTATATGGCTTTTACTTTTTGGGCTCTTTTTGCACATGGGTTCGCACCCCCTTAGTGCCTTATAGTTGATTTTTTTATCCATCAAATCATGGATAGCTGAATTGTTTGCACTTGGTTGAGAGAGAAAGAGAGAATGCTGATGGCACTCTACCTAGAAATTGGTTGCCTAATGTACTATTCGTATGCCATTTGTTGGTATTTTATTTTTTCTTTTCTCCTCATTTTTAAGTTTTTCTTGATTGAGTACATTTTGATGATATGATTGAAGTGTTTACTTACTACTCCATATGTGAAAGCCAAAAAAGTAGACTTCACTTTGTCGTTGATGTGTTTGGTCACATCATTTAAGTGAATCCACTTAACATGATCACTCAACATTTAAAGGTGCAAGTAGTGGTAGGTCACAAAAGGATCAAATTCATAAATCAAGCAAGTTAGAGGAGTTGATTGCAAGAGAAAAAGGATGATGCAATTGAAAAAAAAAGGGGTACAAGTTAAGAGAACTAAACTAACTTAATCTAGAATTAAATGATATGGGCTATTGAGTCCTTCCATTATTCGCTAAAATTGCTGATATGGCCAATGGTGCCTGTGGTGATTTTCTGTCGTGTTGCTACTCATTAGACAAGTTTTGTGGTTTGAGATTGGCAATGCAATGCCTTGTGGAGCTGTACATGCACGAAACTTTTCTTCTTGCGTGGGCTCGCCCACCTACCTCTTTACCTTTTCTCCCTTTTGCGCTTGGGCCGGCCCCCGTGCAGGTCATCTTCCTCCCCTCATGCCAAGAGTACGAGCAGAGGAAATAGGGGATCGCCATGGAGCAGATGGCGGCGTGATCCGCGGGTCGAATCAGTCCGGCCGGCAAGCTGGCGGTGGCAGGGGCCATGCGCGCCTGCCGATTCTTTTGGGGATTCGAGCTACAGAGGGAGAGAAATTGGAAGAGCTGGGGAGGGTTTAAGCGAGTGAGGGGGAGAGAACCAGATAGTGAGGGAGCGCGAGAGGGTGGTCGACCGTCGCCAGAGTCCGTTCGTCAAGCGCCGTCCTTGCAGTGCTTCCCCCGAACCAAGTAGGTCTTGTGCGTAGCTTTTTGATTTGTGTCGAGTTGCGTCGCCTTCCCGAGGATCTCGCTTCGGGAATACCGTGGGATGGCCAGTCATCACTCGATCCATTTCGAGTTTTTCTCTCCCGTCGCCGCTGCCGAAGTCGAGTAGATCTCTCATTTTAAAAGCCTCTTCCTGTGAACCCCCCGCTGCTCCGTCCTATTTTGGTAGGATAGGATGTTGGGTTTTGTTCCTCCCGCTAGTCACACGCGTACTGGGCTTCTGGGGGCTAATGTGGTTAATTTGGAATGCCCATTTGATGATTTTTTTTTAAGTTTCCTGCTGAGTCCGTGCACAAAAAGGGTTGATATCGTTCCTCCGTTCCATGCCCACCACATGTTCGACGATATGTCTAAGCCGGCCTAGGCGCGTGCATTACCGATTCCCATGTGTTCTTCAACGCGGATAAGTACGTTTTGCATGTTATGAATCTTTTCCGCTGTGTTTTTATTTGTCTCCCGTTGGTTTCTTGGGTGTGGTGGTTGTAAGTGGTGCGCGGCTCGGAAGGAGCAGCAATGATGTCACGAAGTGATGGTGGCGGCAAGCGACGAGCTCAGCTGCTGCTTTGTTTATAGGGCTCGGCGTGAGAGAATAGGTTGGGCGTTCGGCGATGGAGGTATCGGAAGGAGGGGCCAATTTCGGGCGTGGGAGGAAACCATCGAAGAAGAAGAGGATGGGCAGAAAGAAGAAATAAAAATGAAAAAAAAAAAGTGGAAAAGTGGAAAAGACAAAAGGAAAAAGAAGACACTCGGAGAGGAAAATTCCTGGGAAGAAGACCGAAAGGGATGAAAAAGGAAAAAGCAAAACAAAAACATAAAAAACTATAAAATGTCAAAAGTTGGCTTCGAAGAACCGTTGAGCAGAAGGTGGAGGAAAAGGACGAAGTGAGGAAAAGATAAAAGAAAGAAAAACAAATTATTAAAAATTATAAAAACGAAAAATTTCTATCTTTTTTAATCCAACAGTGTTTTCGACCCAAAAAAAAAAAAATCCGACAGTGTTGAATCCTAGTTTAGGTCGGGTCAATGGGTCGGATTGGGTCTACCAGGTCTAAACCCGTTTTCCTGAATATAATAATATTAAATATTAAAATTTCCAAAAGTATTCAAAAAATCTCAAGAAATTTTTTTAAAAAAAATTAAAAGAATTCGAAAAGTTATAAAAAATGCAAAAAAAATTCTGAAAATTCAAGAGCTTTCGGAAAACATTAAAACTTCCAAAAAATATTGAAAATTCGAGTTTTGTCTTTTAAATAATAATTAAAAAATTGAAAAATTAGAAAATTAAAAAAAAAGTCAGAAAATTCGGAATTTCATTTTAAAAATTTAATAACAAACTTTCCCAACTATTTTCTTAAAAATGGAAGTTTCTTAACTCTAAAGTGTGCTAAAAATTCAGTAAGTCCTTAGGGCTCTACCTCAAGGCTTCAATGGTCTTCAAAGACATTTACTTTTGTTTGCATGCTTTTGCTATTTTGATCTCTTTAGTCCAGTCTAGATTAACATTATATTTTCCTTAATGTTAAATATTTGCTCTCCCATGCAATTGAAAATGAAAGCGGTGATATGTAGATGAAACGTGAAGAGGAAAAAGAGATATCACATTAAATCGGGCAAATTATAGTAGCTCTAAAGAAAATGAGCAAAAGGATGTTGTCAGTGGTAGTAGTAGACAAAGATGATGCAATAATTCTGGCAGTGTAGCTCGGGTTTGTGTCTCTTGACCACAACTTTACTCTTGCATGTGGATTATGTAGGCCCTTTTGAAGCCTATATGGCCGCTTTCACTTCCGGTTGATGCCAAAAAATGACCAACTCTTACAATCGACAAGTGGTGAACTCGATTGATTGGTCGCAAATGAACAAGGCGAGATCAATAGATCGTCAGCAAAGATTTGACAGGAATGTAATGGAAGTTATTGAAGAAAAGCTCTCGTTAATTGACAAAGCACATCAACAATACATCAATTGCCGATTTTGATACGTGTTGAAGCTCGAAGACAGAAGGCATATCAATTCCAATACAAAAGTTACCGTTGGTTGTCCCACTAGCCTCAGAAGTTGTAACACCTTTGTCTCGCACTAACATGTCAAAAGAATATAGTATCAACACAATCGTAAGTTTATTTTACATTTTTTGTTATAATGAACACCAAATTTATATTGCGGCATTTACCAAAAAAAATTATATTGTGGCGAAAATAAAAAGATCGCTATAATATTTGTATTCTTGTAGTGTGATTTAGCTCTTAATAATTTTTTTTATTTAGACCAAAAAAATTGTTAATATATTTTTTTTTCATTTAGACCAAAAGAACCTCTTGATATTTTTACACAACAAATATCTATTTAATCGATGAAACCGAGATAAATCGAGTCAATTTTGAGTAAAAGCTAAGTTGGGAAGATCTCTGTCCTCATCTCATGTCATGCGAATCCAAGTACGGGCAGCATGCCTGGGATCTCAGTGTACCAATAAATGTAACTAGGGAGTTAGTTGTAATTTTACTTTGTCTTCACTTCTCGTAAATTTGCTATTCCTACACTTTACATTACTGCATTTGCAATTTACTTTTTTTTTTTTTTTTTTTTACCCAAGCCATGGTCATACTTTGATCACGATCAGTGAAGAGCCCTTTTTTATATAAAAAAAAGATATCCAAAATCGATCTCTTGGAAAAGATCTTTCACAAGATCTCTTGGAAAGATCTTTCACAGTTCAAAAAAAAAAAATCTTTCACTTTCTGGGTGAAAACATCCTTTTTGCACTTATGGTGGACCCTTTTTGTTGATCCAACGAAATTGTCGTGGCAAGATTAAGAAATCAACAGGAAACCAACAATACTTTTGGCGACAATTTATTGCCATTTGATGGCATTAAGAGGACTGTGCATTATGAATCTTCAACCACTCTAGGATCGACAGAAGAAAACCATGTGGTAAATACCAGCATCCCAATATGCCTTACTGAAGAGCAAATTAGATTAAACCCTAGCATGGTATTGACCATGGGGAGATTTTATGAGAAACAATGAAAGGATATGACTAGCTATATAGTGAGGCACAAGTTCGAAGATATCAAGCAGATGATCATCAAAGCAGTCAATGATGCCATTTCGAGGCACGGATTTTCCAACTAATTGCTTCCACTCTAAGGGAATCTAGTGGTTCAATGGTACATTCGTACTTCACACCATTAAATGTAAAAGAAAGTGAGTTGAGATTTCTTTACGGTATCCCATATAATAAAGCAAACTCACTATTAACTTTAACCTTAAGCAAACTTACCAAGAAAAGAGGGGAAAAAAGAAAAGAAATAAGACAAAGATCTTCATTTTGAATACCAGAACCAATCCAGATCTTCCCGGCTCCTACTACCCACTAAAGGAAGAAGAGCACTCAAAACCTTTAGCCTTCTCTAATTTCCACACTTCAACTTTAGACAGAAAAAACAAAGATAGCACACGAAAGCACATTAAGTAACCAATAATTTCTTAACAGACAAGCTAGTCGATTCACTTTATAATGAATTTTAGATGGGACCGAAATGTGTTAGATAATTTGTGACTTTCTCAATAAACACATCAGTTCATTAACATTATAATAAAATTGGAAAAGATTTCCCATCATGACGAAAACTTAAGAAAAAAAGTCTTGTGATGTGCTCTGACTTTTAATGTATTGTTTTTGTAAAGGGTTAATAGCACGAATAAACCCCAAACTAGCATGTCTATGAAAAATTTCTCCCAAATGACAACAAAAAATTCTAAATCAGTACACTTATGATGAATTTACTTTAAAAAAATTTTAGATGATCGAAATGTGTTAGGTAATCAGTGACTTTCTCAATAAACACATCAAATCACAAGTTGGAAAAGATTTCCCATCGCAATGAAAACTTAAGAAAAGAAGTCTTGTGATTTAACTTTTAATGCATTGCTATTTAAAATCAAATATAATTTAAATTATAGCTTATAGCATTAAGTGAATGAGTTGCACTGTACAAAAATTTCACCTAATTCAAAATAGAATGATATTACTAATTAAAAGATAAAAGAGATATGTCTCACTAAAAAATATGTAATTTTTCTAGCTTTTGTAGCCTTTCTTGCTAATTTCAAATTCACCCAATATAAATTCATAGTGAATTCTTTGGCTGCCACCATGAATTCCACATGATCAAACCGCTTAAAAGTGATTGGTCTGCACAATGGTGCAACATTTTTCGGCAGGGTAAAATGAATGACAATTGGATGACAAACTTCAAAAGAATTCAACTCGAGCAATTTATGTCATTTCATGGGTAAAGTTCATCGTTCGCAACCATTACAAAATTTCTTTAGTAAATAGATAGTTGAGATTTGCTTAACCATAATGGTTATTAAACCTTTTTGAAATCTTCATTATAGTCCGTGTGAGACAACCCGATTACGCATATTCTCCCAACTCTGCCCTTTAATAAGCAGAAATGAGGAATAGCATTGATAAATGGCAAAATGAACTGGTGGCATATTGTTTTGCATCTTTTGACAAATATTTATGATATTGCAATTGTTTCCAACGATATTTGCCCGAATTTTTTATGAGAAAAAAGATAGAGTTTTTAATCCAAATATTCTAACAAAAAAAAATGTCAATACCATGGAAAATCTCAAACGATTATGATATATCCCAAAAGCATCAATGTCCAAAAGCTTGCAAACCTGGGAGGACATTGATGCTTTGTCCCTGTAAAATAAAATAAAATAAAATGAGTTCACAATGGGACGGCACGTGGACCTTGCTCGCAAAAAGATGGTCAAGGCACAAGCTTCGACCAAAAACATAAAAATCCGGCAAAAAACAAAAACAATGGAGTAAGAGGGCTGGAGACATTTTCTTTCGAACGAAAATGTCGCTGTCCATAGTTCAGGGGCTACCTATTTTGAAAATACCACTTTGGAGATACTTCGAAAAAAAGGCACCACTTTAGCGATATTTTTGAAATTTTCGGCTTTTAAATTTCTGATCTATTAAAAAAAAAAGCCACTTTATGACAGAAAAAAAATCTGTTGGCCAAAAACCAATGTTGCGCAAGTCCAACTCAGGTCTTTTTCGGAGTCTCACTGGTTGGATCTGTATTTAGACGTCCAAGTGCAAAGGTGTCCCAAGCTATGTAGCACTCACACGCGACACGAAACGACACGACACGTCATTTATAAAAAATAGAAAAATTTCGATACGTCACGACACGTTGTATATTAAATGAATATTTTTATTTTTAAATTCTTAAATAAATAAATAATTAAAAAAGAGCATATAATAAATTTACACTAATAATATTAATAAATCAATTCATTTGAAATTCGAAAGATATATTCATAACTAGGGGTGATCGGTTCCCGGTTCGGTCCGGTTCCACCTTGGAACCGGGAACCGGACCGGGAGCACCGGTTCCCAAAATTGCGAACCGTGGACCGGACCGTTTGGTCCTAGGATCGGAACCGGACCAGGACCATCGGTTCCATCGGTTCCCATCCTAGTCCAAAAAAATCAACTATACTTTTTGCACTAAAGAACTAAAGAGTGACCGCGCTCTTGACTGATCAATTCAATTCGATTCTCGGGCAATTCAACAAAACTAATCACACGTGTTCCACGTGCAAAATATTCAAATTGCAATTTTGGTTGCAATAAGTTATCATGTTTATATGTTTTATTAATTATATGTATATAAATTATATATAAAAAAGTTTGGTTCGGTCCGAGTTCCACCTTGAAACCTAGAACCAGACCGACCGGCCACCGATTCCAAGATTAGGAACCTGGGACCGGACGCCCGACCGTGGGAACCGCCCAAAACCGACCGGTTCGGTCCGGTCCGGCCGGTTCCCGGTTCGGGCGATTCCCGTTGCACACCCCTATTCATAACTAATGCGAAACATGTTTTTAGCTTTAACAAAAGTTATTGATGAAACTAACAATTAATAAGAAATTAGAATCAATTTATTTAAATAAATTCATAATTTTCTAAAATAATCAAAATTTATAATTATTCAAAATTCAATACTTTTATTTTTCGAATTAGTTTTTAATTTCATTTATTTAATTTTTCGATTACAAAAAAATCCCTAAAGTTCATCCCTTCTTTCCTTCGTCCTTTTACCTCCATCCCAAATTTATTTTACTTTTTTCCCTTCCCCACCACTGAACAGATAGGCTGTCAGCCTTCACTTCCCCTCCCCCAAAGCTCAAAAGTACTATTTTTCTTCCGTGAGGTCTCTCGAATCAGGGCTTTCTTGATTTTCGCAACCCCCAATATTTATCTGTTCTTGCTTCTCTGGGCAGTCCACCTAGAAAAGCTACGAGGGCTTCGCATCAGTTCCGTACGGGGCTGCTTCAGTGCGTAACGTGTACTGTCTCTTCTCAGGTGGTGTTTAGCTTTTATGGGAGTGTTCTTTCCACCAAGTAGAAGAAAAGCCATTCCGAGCGAGGAACCTTTCAACTTTTTGAATCTCTGGTTTCGCTCTCGTTTGCTATTCCGCGCTCGTTGTTGCTGCTCCGGCATTGCGTTTGTCAAGCGGCCGTTCCCCACCGTCGCCCGACGCTCGCTCGCTCCCTGGTCCTGTCGCTTCCTCCGTCTCTGCTTCGGCGCTCGCTCTTTGCTCCGTTGCTCGCTCCATCTCTGCTCCGACGCCGCTTTCCTTCGCACATTAATCTGCTTGGGCGGCCGAGATTTGGGAGATCCCATTTCTGCAACCAGCTACAGAGCATCGACGCCTTCCAGGCCGGTTACGAGATTTCTGGGATGTGTACACGCAGGGCAAGAGCAGTAGATTGCCCAAGTTCTGGCGGGACGCCTTCCAGGCCGGTTACGAGTTCTTGACGACTGACGTGCCGGGCGTTCGCGACGTCGCCGTTTCGGAGATCGCGAAGATTTCCCTTCGCTCCTTCACCTTCTCCGATCCTCTCGCTGCTCATTCTCGTCCTGCGGGAACCCACCTCGCCCTTCAAAACCCCCCTTCTTCTATATTGCTTTCGTCGCTAGCTTCATTTGCTTGCAGAACTTTTAGTGCTGAGAAGTTGGGCATTTCTTGCGAAATTTTGGGAGTTTGGTTGCTGACTTGTCCTTTTAGAGGTTGGATGGAAGTCATGAGTTTATGAGGTCTTGGTTCTTGCCACGTCAGCACGCTGGGAAAGAGAGGGGGGTGGGAGTGGGGGAAGAAAAACGTGAGAGAGAGGAGGGGACTTGTGGGGGATTCATCCCCAACATGCCAAATTCAAAGATCTAGGGGTAGCCAAACTGGACAGAAACCTAATTGCAACCTAAACCGAATTGAATATTTCATGCATTTTTTTGTTCAATTCAGGGCTATGTTTGGGTAAAGACACGTATTCCTCTTGACCCTTGGGCAAGGCCAGAGTTCGTTAGTGACAGAAGTGGTACATCGATTAGATTTCACGTACGACAAAAAAAAAATTAGATTTCACGTAATTGTAAAAAGTTGTAAGACTGAATCATATTAAATGACTTATTTGTGTCATTTTATGCGTGTGTTTTGGAATAATGTAAATCCAACATTGCCAAGTAATGTTGATTTTTGAATTAATCGTGTTCGCATTGCGATGCATTTGCATTGTTACGAGTGTTTTTTTTTTTTTTTTTTTTGTAACCGAGGAATCTGTCGGAGCCTACTCTTGGCGGCTTATGTCGATTTGGGGTCTCATGGGCCTTCGTGGTAGAAGCCCAACAGTGACTATACCTTGGAGGAAACTGACCCAGCAACCCACCACCAAGCCCCCCACTTTAATTGTTAACAATGCAGGGTTTTGAACCTTTGATCTTCTTCATTGGATGAGAGATCTTAATTAACTGCGCTACTCACGGGTGGATTTATTACGAGTGTTGTGCACCTCACTATGTCGAAAGTTGCCACTCTAGGAGGCTAGATTCTTTTAACCCTGCTATCGAGCCAATTACTATTTTTCAAAAGCGTATCAGTCCATTCAATTGGCTTTATCACATGATTAAGGTTCCTATTACATGCAACCTTTTGGGCTAATTCCATAAGAAAAACCATAAATTATGGATAACATAAATACTAAAAAATATTTATTATATTACTGAATGGCCACTATAACATTAATACCTTGAAATTTTTTTGAGTTGTCAAAATCGCCAATGCAACAAACAAATAGGATTTTTTGGTCACATGGTACAAATTTGGTTATTAGTGACACGAAAAGAATTTAAGGGTTAATGTCGAAGTGAGGAAAATTTAGCATTTTTTTTTTTTTTGCGGTAGACCTGGTGTATTTTTACCGTACCGGTACAAATTTGGAGGTTTTGATACGAAGTTTAAGATACTCGTGATAGGGTGGATATATAAATTAGGGCATTGAGCGTTACTTTTTCTCATTGTTTTTAAAATCGAGAGAGGAGAGAGAGAGAGAGAGAGGACACTTTGTATCTTATTTTATTTTATTTTATTTTTTTTCCCGGGGGGTAATTTGGCAAGTCTTGTCAGCCGAATTCTCACGGCGGATACTTCAAGGACAAACGAGTCCATCTCCACACTCGCTCCTCCCCAAAACAATAAGACACGAGAAGAAGATAAAATAAAAAAATCAAATCATAACACATTAATTTTTTTTTTTTTTTTTACTTTTCCCTCTTTTGTTTTTTTTTGTTCTCCCTTCCCACCATTTCTAAGGAAACCGTCCCAAAAGTCTCTTCCCAATTCCATTTCCTTTTCCGGCTTTCCCCTCTCCTTTCTTTAATTCCTCAACGTCCCTCTCTCCATCTCCCCCATCCGCCACGCGCACCCATCTTTTCGCGAACCCAAAAAACAAAAAAATAAAAAATAAATAAAAGAAGAAGTTAAAGTTCCCACCTTTTCCTCTCCTCCTGCTCCTCCTCCTCTCCAAGCTCTCTGCTTCCCACAAAAAGCTCCGGCCTTTCGATTCGCCCCCACCACCCGCGACTTCGAAATTGGCTCGGTCTTTGCTTCTGGGTCACTTCCACCTCTCTCTCTCTCTCTCTTACCGGAGCCGGGTCTCCTCCAATCTCCTCGGATTCCGGGTCGGTCTCTCGGGGGGTTCCAATTAGCCCCGCTCGAGTGTCGACGCGACTCGATTTGATCTCGGAAGGGGTGGCCGGCGGATTGATCGGCGGAATGCAATTCGCCCCCGTCAGGTTAGTTCTTTTTTTTTTTTTTTAACCTTCCTTTCCCTCCTTCGAATTTTTGCATGCTGGGTACTGGGCAGTGTTCGATTAGGACGTAGTTGAGCTACTTCGTACTTCGATTCGTACGACTAGTGTTGGTCTTGTGGTTTTGTTCGCGTTTTTCGTTTCGTTGTCGTTTCTTGGGGTGACGGCGCGCCGAGCTAACTGGAGAGGGTCGTGTGAGATTTTCTTTTTTTTTTTTTGGGGGGATGGGGGAGGGGGTTCGTGGTAGGGGTGTGCAACCGGACCGGGTCAACCCGGTTCCCGGATCGGCCCACCCGAAAAACAGGGTCGGGAACCGGTTCCCAAAGTTCAGACCCTGTTTGAACCGGTCCGGGAACCGGTTCCGAGGGAATACCCACCCGGGAACCGGATCGACCGGACCGGTTCGGGAACCGGTTTTTAAGGCAAAACCCTAATTCATTTCTAACTTTCTATCTTTACTCTCAAGCTCTAACCTCCGCTGTATCCGAGCGCTACGCCGCTAACGCTGCTTCCGCTCACCCACCGTCCTCCAGATCAACGCCCCCATCCTGGTCCCGGCCATCCTCGCCGCCTCGGCGCCGTCGGCCTCGGACACGAACGTGACGGCGCTGCTCGAGAAGGCTGGGTGCAAGACGTTCGCGGGCCTCCTGACGGTGTTCGCGCCTGACGTGAGCTCGTGTCGCTCCTGCTGTACCACGCGGTGGCGGACTACACCCTAATCGGGTCCCGGCCGCCGTTCCAGGTAACGGAAAAAACCTCCTCCGCTGCCGCCGACAGCGGGGGTTTTCCCTCTCGTCGTGGGTGTGTGGATTCCTCCGTTTTGCAGTTTTTTTTTTTTTTTGAGTCGGTGGCTGTCTGTAGATCGATCTGTTCTGTTGGTCTTCCAAGGTTTGTGTCTCGATGGGAGTCGTGGGCTGATCTAAATTTTGGGGCTTTGACTTTGATTGGCGAGGGTTGTTGGTGGCGTTAGGGAGTTTTGCGGCGGTTTTTGATGATTTGATTGAATTGGGTCGAGTGATTTGGTCATGGTTTTTGCTGCGAGATTCGTTTCGGCGGAATTCGAGAGTGCTCGAGCTGCTCGGCGGAGCTGCATTGGGGCAATTCGCCGGTTTTGTATTGTGTTTATCGAGCGGCTGGTAGTTCTGGTAGGGTGTTGTTGGGCGCTTCGTAAATAGCAAGTTTGCTCTGTTAAGGAAGTGGCGTGGCATGGCGGTTTTTGAGGAATCAGCGAGATTCGCGGTTTGCTTTGAGAGTGCAGTGGCAACAGGGGTGTGATGGGTTCTGTGTGGTACTTTAAATTCGTCTTGTTTCATTATTTTCACATGGATGTAACTTTCTGGAGAAATGTAATGGGACATTGAATGTTTAGATGGGTTGTGGTAAATGTTGAGTTTTTTTTCCGTGGATTGATCGAGGAGTGGCGTTTCATTCTTCTTGATAGGGAAAAAAAAGAGAGGAAGAAATTGGTCTACTTTCAATTTGTTTAGTGCCTTGATTTATGAATTCTGCCGGATGGGACTGGAGATGCTGGTTCGGAATGTTTGTGTTGGAAAATATGCGTGATGATTGATAGAACAGAACTAATTATTGGCTATGTTAAGGATTTGATTGAGAGATGAGTACATGTTCTGAAGGTTTTAAAGTAAAAAAAGGGTCAAGTTTGCAGCATTAGTCTGGGTAGATATAGGAGTGGATGAACTGTGTAAGCATCGCTAAAGCATGCATTTGTAAGCACATCAGAAAGCTACAGCACCGCCAAATGAGGATTTCAAATGTCTAGATTGACAAGATGAGCTGCCTGGGGTTAATAATGAGTTCAGGCCAGCGATACTTGGTTTTGGTTTCCTGAAGCTTTTTGTATTTCGGAATTAATTAGGTGGACGCCTAATCAAGTTTGCTTTTTTTTTCGATGTGTTGTTGAGTTGCTCTCAGGTAGCAGCTTTTGCATGTTTATGCGCTTTTGTATGTTTATAGGAAACTTGTATTTCCACAACACTGAAGTTGTTTCAGCAGACAACTCATCTAGACTTATTTCTCTAAGGTTAATATAAAGATAGCAATTTTTATGCAAAACAGGTTCCAAGTGCAAAGGTGTCCCAAGAAGAGTTCATTTCTAGTTTAGATCAGATGGAGAAGTTTTTAGCAGCAGGCAGTATCGATGAGCTGAATGACTTGATCGAAAGAGATGGGCTCATCCTCGAGAAGATGGCTCTCAAAGGGGCCGGTAACACACCGCTGCACGTCGCTTGTCTGGCCAGCCGTTTGGATTTAGTCCGAGTGCTCTTGAAGTGGAGGCCAAAGTTCGCGGAAAAAGTGAACGCGGATGGTTTCAGTCCGCTGCACATCGCGGCAGCTCGAGGTGATGTTGAGATCGCGAGAGAGCTCTTGGGAGTGGGTCGACACCTGTGCTCTGTGAAGGGAATGGAGCAGAGAATCCCTTTGTATTATGCCATCGTAAACGGTGAGCTTGATGTCATGAAGGAACTGCTCTCCGCTTTGCCTGAGTCCGTCCAAGAGACAACCGCCCGAGAGGAGACGGCGCTTCACCTCGCCGTGAAGAACAACCGGTTTGATGCTGTCCATGTGTTGGTGGAGCATATGAAGGATTATAACTGCGCATCTGTCATCAATCAGGAGGACAACGAAGGCAACACTGCCTTGCATCTTGCTGTCGCCGCCCAAAATTTCGAGGCAAGTCATGCTACTCCCTTTTTTATCGCACTTTTCCTGGCGCAATATTTTGGTAAGGGTGTCAATTTGATATCGCTAAAATATGCAAAAGCCTTCGCTACGAAGGAATCTATTAAATCGGATCTGTTTTACTTTCCACGTGGCTTGTTTTAATCATTTATTATTATTATTTTTTTAAATATAAATTTAAAAACTAAAAAATTAGATTTATTGATTTTATCTTATTTTCAAAAAAAAAAAAAATGAAAAATTATTTAAAAAGAAAACAATTAAAGAAAAATGTCAGCCTCGTTGGAGGGGTCGGCAACCGTTGCTGGCCCCTCCGGCAATGCTGTCATTTTTTTTAACTGTTTTATTTTTTGAATAACTTTTCTTTTTCTTTTTTGTTGAAAATAAGATAAAATCAATAAATCTAATTTTTTAGTTTTTAAATCCATTTAGAAAAAAAGAATATAAAAACCATTAAAATAGGTCACGTGGGAAATAAAAATTAATTTTAAATGTCAAATTAGCATTTTTAACAGAAAAGGCTAATGGTGTCGATTTTATGATTTTAAATGAAATTTTTGACAAGTTTTAGGACTTATTTGTAAGTTTTAGGACTCAAATGCATTTATATTAATTTCTAAAAATCAATGAGAATGAAAAAAGAAGATGATAAATTGCAGGTGGTCAACTTCATGCTTCACCAGCCACATGTGGTCGTGGACGTGAATGCCTGTGACAAGAATGGTAGGACGCCTCTTGATCTCTCGCGAAGGGAAGTGATCAGAAGCATTCTAACAAGAGCTGGAGCCAGACATGGAACCTTGAACAGAAGAAGATATTCTGAGGGCGACATACGCGACACCCTGATCGTCGCCGCACTCATTGCGAGTATAACCTACCAAACTCTGCGATATCTTTTTTCCAACAATGGGATGGTGAAGAATGGATATGAGAAAGAAACGTTCATTTTGAGTCTCATTTTGAGTCTCCTTTCTTTTTTAATTGTATTTTTCTTTTTTTTGCAAAAATAGAAAATTAACTTCTCATTATCTTTTTTCCGACAATGGGATGGTGAGGAATGGATGTGAGAATGTCCCCTTTGTGTAGCTCTTTGGTTCTATAGTTATAATATTCTTACCTCTTACCCAAAAAAAAAAAAAAAGAATGGATGTGAGAAAGATATGTTCATTTTGAGTCTCCTTTTTTTTTGGTTGTATTTTTTCTTCACAAAAATAGGAAATTAACTTCTCATTTTTTTTTACAGATAAAAAAGAAAATAATAGAAAAATATTCAAATTGTATTTTTTGCTTCGAACCGCGAAAGATATACTCTGGAGTTTTCTATTCATCTGAACTAAAAGGAAATATAATAAAAAAGACAATAAAAAAAATGAAAGAATACAAAAAGAATAAGGTAATAAAATATGAAATATAGAATTCGGCCTCCACGATTTATAACAGAATTCAACAATACTTCCACAGAAGGCTTCCTCCCATCCCTTGGCAGGTACCTAGCGTACATCCTCTTCACAAGTGGCAACGCTTTCGGATTCCTGGTGTCAGTCCAAATAATCATTTGCCTCACCAGAGATCTCCCCATTAGGCTGCCCATGTTACTTTCCGTGACCGCAATGGTTCGAACTTACTATTGTTACACATATTACCTGCCGTTCAAGTCGCCGGAAAAAGAGATTGGCCTGAAAAACGTGGAATTGTTGGGCGTGTTGCCGCTAACAATTCCAATTCTTCTTCTACTGATACAGAGGCGGTTGGTGCTAGCTTTAGATTTTTACAAATCAATATGAAGATAACAAATCGAGCAGAATATCAATGGGTTGATCATTTCGAGATCTTTTCTGAGTTGTCTTTTATTCAATTTCCTTGTAGATAAATTTTTTATCTTTTTATCTTTAACTTTCACATGGTAATATTTCTATATAAATATATATGTTGTACAACATATAAATAAATAAATAAAATGCTTCATCGACTCAATTTTTGAATTTCTTCAACTCCATGCTTTGAATTCAACAATTCGTAATAACATATGTGATGATGTGCTTCAAAAATACCTAAAAACCTCTCTCATCGGCTAGCTAGTTGGTGCATAAGAATCGGGCATAATGCTTAAGTCCTTGAGCATTAGTGTTAGCAAGAACAAGACAATCGAAACAAAGAACTCGGAAAGGAATAAGAGTAAAGAATTAGAAGTAAGAAATGGTAATTCACAACCGAATCATCACATTTGATAAATCTTTCAAAATACAACGGTATGGGTATTCCAAAATCAACAACTTAATAAAAGTATTCTTTGATTATTTTACCAGTCTGCATAGGAAAACAACAATCAAAGAAAAACTTAGATATGTGGATCCAATAATCTAGAATAAGCCACTTATATTGATGCATAGGGTACTTCTATAAATGTCTAAAAACTTCATTGATCCTAATTTTTATAAAACGTCAATGTGTATAGTTAATTGTCAAACCTTTTAATATTATGTCGACATTATGACACAATAGATTATGGCATCATCATGTCAATAAAAGTTAGGGATTGGAAATGTTAGTGAAAGTTGGAGATCCAGCAAGCGTGCATAAGTCAAACTAAACAAAACTTTACTGCTTTGTATATGAGATCTCGAACTAAATTTTTGGATGTTAGTGTAATTATACTTAGCATGAAATAGGATGTAATCGTAAAATAAACACATGTTGTGGAGTTCACGATCGTTTTCATTTGATAATGAAAGGAATTTAGGGTATTCGAGATATTAATTTCTAGAGGAAGAGTAAATCGTATGGCTTTACTGTTGCTTGAGATATGCACTCTTTATAGCATACATAAAGACGAGTCTAGGGTTCGGTTTCAGACTTCTTCGTCGTCGGTAGTCCTTGTTAGCACTTGAATATCAGTTGACATATTAAGCATAAATTTTAGTAAAATAATAATAATAAATAAATGAATGTAAAAGAAAGGAGAGTCCAATTTGTGAGTAAGAATTTGGCACGATTCCATATAAAAATAAGAGATAATGACATAAATGATCCATGAATTTTGATCAAATGTGTGATGTGATTCCTAAAATTTTAATTTGTTCAATGTCATCCATGGAATTTTTTTTTATATATGTTTAATCTAATCTTCGAATTGTATGAAAATGTTTACTGTTGTTCTTTCATTAATTCAAGTTTAAGGACACAATTAAACATTTTTACATAGTCTACGGACTAAATTGAACATACTTCAAAAGTCCATTAGATCACATTAAACAAATTAAAATCTAGAGACCACATTGTACATTGGCAGTTTAAAGACCATATTAAATAAGTTAAAGTTCACATATCACTGTACACTGTGCCTAAGTTCAATAATCATTCTAAAGCCCAAGGTTTATTATTGCACAGCCCAAGACAAACTCATCATCTGAGCCCACTGTGCGCAGCCCATTCCCTTCAAGCCCATCGGAATTGAATTCACCAGGTCCACCCATTAATCTCAGTCAAGGCTTTGAAACTCCCCACGCCTTCAGCCATCTTTTGGCCGCCGTTTCTCGCCATTCCGAAGCCGTGCGCACCCGAGAAAATATTGGGTACGTCTTATGTAGACAGCGTGGCAAACAAGAAGGCGGTCGCAGCGCGACACGTGTCTCGTGGGACCCACGATTTCAGGAGCTCGCGTCTCTCCATCTTCTGCGCTTCTGTCTCTCTCCTCTCTCCGAAATAACTCTGGGCTGGTGGCTCGGCTCGGCTCGGCTGGCAGAAGAAAGGACGACTCCCGCTTAAAATTTCTCTCCTCACTTGAATATTTTGGGTTTCGTCTCTCTCTCTCCTCGTGAAGAGCAGAGAACGAGCTGCACCTCCTCTCTGTTTCCTTTTCTCAGCGCATCCCACCCCCACCCCACGAGCGGCCCCCCGCCTCCGGAGGGGCAGCGCCTGAGCCGTGCGGCCGGCGGAGGAGGCGGCGGCGTTGTGAGCGAGGACGGGAAGGCGGAGGAGGCCAAAGCGGCGCGGCGGCCGTGGAATCTGAGGCCGAGGAGGGCGGTGAACCCTCCGCCGCTGTCGTTGAGGAACGGCGAGGCGTTTCACGACACCGCGGGCGGCACGCTCAGCGGGGACAAGGAGAATTACGCCGCGCAGCAGCAGCAGTTGCAGCCGCAGCCGAAATCCGTGTGGTTACGAGATTTCGTGGGGGAGGGCGAGAGGAAGGAGAAGAAGAGGCTTCTCTGCGCCCTCCCTCTCTCCGACCGGCAACCGACGAACCACCGCACGGGACCGGCGAGAGGACCGTGACCTTCCGCTCTCTCTCTGCCCTCCCTCTTTCCGACCTACGAACCACTGCACGGGACCGACGAGAGGACCGCGAACAATCGATGAACAACTACACGGGACTGACGAGAGGACCGCTACCTCCCTCTCTCTGCCTCCCTCTTTCCGACTGGTGAACCATAGCGAGCAAATCGGATGTTTTTGTAGAGATCTCCCATCGTCGCCTTCATCTTCTTTTCCCCCTTTTTTGTTTTGTTGGTTTTTCCCCTAGTGTTCTGATGATGGATCTGGAGTTGCATATGCTCGACGGCTTCTTCGGCGACCTCCCTGAGGCCAGCGACGTCATCGGCGCTTGCTCCTCGACGAACGCGTTGTCATCGTCTCCAGACTCGGGGCTCTCGTGGTTCATCGAGAACATCCTGATGAAGGACAACGAGGACGGCAGAGTTGCCGGTGGCGGGATTAGGGCTGATTCGAGCCAGGAGTTCTGCGATAGGTTCCTCGCTGACGTGCTCGTTGACTCCCCCGGAGATGGGTCCGCGAAGATAGCTGACGCGTCCGGCGACAAGGAGGAGCCTGGATCGTCATCCGACGGCTGGGTCGAGGCTGCGAAGGTTGATGGGGCTAACGTTGGTGGTGAAGCCTATGATCCTGCTTCTAAGAAGCTCAGGAGGTACGTTGATTAGGTTCTCTTGCACTTCTCGTGTGATTATTAAGCTTATTATATGATGCATTCTGATTGCTCAGGTGGGTTCACTAAAACCTGAGAAGGCAATTTCTGATGCCATTTTACGACAAGCAAAAAGGCCTTGCAATTATTACTGTTGTGAAAGTTGGTATGATGGTACCGGCCTTGTGGTTGCTCGTAGGAAGACGGCTCATGGTCTCCACCTTCTACAATTTCTTCATGTGGAATAGGGTGGGGAGCAAAGGTAGGCTCGTTTTATCGTATCCCTGGATTTTGATTTCATCAACCTTAAGGGCCAAGCGTCGAAACCAACAAGTGTTTTTGGCTTTCATGCAATCTGCAGATTAACCACGTGTATCAACGTGCTCAAAATGATTGTTTAGATAATAAACATCAATTTGATTTTTTACTCCATCCGGAATGCTTGACGTATTGTCTGCTTCATTTCCATGGTCTCTGTGAGAATTTTCCTTTGTAAATGTCTGGTCTGTCATCCTTCTATTTCATGGAATGTGCCATTTGTTTCTCCTTTCTGGAACTCTATCTAAGAACAGTATTTCTCAGGATGAGATTTGGACTTTTTGTTTGATTACCATGTTGCCATTGAGTTTTCAAGTTCCTTTCTGCATCTCTGTTCCCTTTCTCTGAATTTGTGTTTTGCTTTATTGTGGAAGTGGGAGAAGTCCCTGAGCCAGAGATTGCCCTTGTGTTGCTTATAATCGTTCCCTTTCTGTTAACATGTCTATCACATTAATAGCTTCTGCTTGTGTGGCTTAAGCTCGAGCAAAGAAGTCTTGCATAAAACATAAAAATCAACTAAAGAAATCTTTAGTCGATTCCCCTTCCTCCCGAAATGATAACAACAATAATAGTAAAAATCAAATACATAAATGAAAAGATTATCCTTGCAAGAAATGTTTGATTTTGTGTTATATTTTTATGTAGAGATATCCTTATTCCAGTCAATAGTAACCAGTCAAGGGTGATTGCAGGCTGGAGGAGAATTGACAGACTTCGTTATGGTGTTGAGAACAACTGAGGCTGTGAAGACATTTGGTGGTACTGCTCATTTTTCAGTTGGGGCTAGTTTGAGTGCAGCAGTTGGTCCCATTGGAAGGGCAGCTGAAGCTGATGTATGAGCAGGGGATGGTGGCTGTGCTGCTTGTTATACGTACAGCTACAGTAAAGGTACTCATCTATATAGCTATTTTTCCTTTTAAACTGTGGAGTTGTCCTCTGGACTGATTTTTGGGGTATGTATACATTGCTATGCAAAAACATTGATAGTATCCTATGATATTAACCGTTTTAATGTGATAGTAATTTCTCTATTTTTATTAAGTCCTAAGTGGATGCAATAATAGTCTCGGGACATAGAAAACTGCTCATTTTGCAAAGGATCTTGTTCACTCTCTTTCTTTCTTCCTCATTTGTCTCTGTTGCTGAGGTGAGCTATGTAGTCTAGCTTGTATGGCATGGGTATCTGTCCTTAGGCAGTCATGTAAAAGACTATTCTCCGATTACTTAAAATACTCTTCTAGTTATATATTCAATAAAATGATGATACTCTTTACCTTTTCAAGCTATGTGAAGCTGTTTTCGTTAGATCATTGTTTGAAAAAGTTTCTACAAAGAGCATTTCTTGAGAAGCTTGCTTGTTGCCCATTTCTTAGTGCCAAAGAAAGGGGAAAAGGGAGAGACATTAGTTGAGAAAGCTTCTGCAGGGATATTTTGAATAAGCAATCATTTGAGAGAACACCGAGCTTGATTCGTCATAGATCCTACTTAAATTGAGATGCTCATAGTAAAAAGTTGGAGAGGTTTAGAATTTGTATTTCTCATTTTCCTATCATTTCATTGCCAGCAGTCTGTGGGGGCTCGTTCCGCTTTCTGAAGTTCTTTAATTGTTCTCAACTTTTTCATAAAATAATTGGCAGGTGCTTTTGTTGGATGCTCCCTTCAAGGCAGTGTGGTGACAACGCGGACAAGAGAAAATTGCCAATTTTATGGCAGCCCGTCTATAAATGCATTGTACATACTACTTGGTTCATTGCCGAGGCCACCAGCTGCTGCCATCCTTTTTAACGCACTCGCAGACATGTATCAGAAGCTGGAGTGGTCATCACCATATTAGTGCCGTACAGCTTGGCCAATTGTCTCCGATACTGCCTATGGAAGTTCTTAACTGCAATTGCCACTGTAAAGTTGTCTATTCTTATCAAGTGTATAGCATGTTCAAACTCATTGCTTCCCTCTCTTCACCGGGGGGTTTCGGGAGAGGAATATGTAAATAGTTATAATTGCTGGGATCAATATTTGGAATGTACATATAGCTATACATTTCATATTTGGTGTTTACTCAGGGTATTGGGGAAGACAAGCAAAAACCACCCTTCTTTTCAAATTACTTTGAAGATTGCTTGGGCATGTCCTAGATGATGGAGGAAATTTTATGTGATTGTTCATGATGAACCCAGAAAAACAGGTTGCGTGGTCACGACCTGATATACAGCTCTTCTATGGATCTTGTTCGGTACTGCACCACGCATTAGACTCGAGTCAATGCAGTGTAATGGAAGTCCACCTCCCCCCTATTTCGAAGTAGTGCATACAGATCATTGCGATTTCTTGTTAATTATCTTGTGCTAGATCTATGTTCCCATGCAATTTCTCGTTAGTCGTCAAATGGTGGGGGAACCGAGTGTGATTAGGAAGGTGGTAATGTGAAGAAGGATTAGGAAGTGGCTCAATAAATAGACCAAGACTAGGCGTCCAAGAAATGAACCCTACAAAAATTTATGTCCTGACCTAACGTATAACCGAGGATTGACCTGAGAAACCAAAGCGAGAATGGAGGCATGAGGTTGCGGAGAACCTGTGGTTTGTTGCTTGTTAAATTCATCTCATTGAAGACAATGGCAATGAGAGAGGGAACACGGTTTGCTCCGGCAAATTTTCCATCTAGAATTGAGAGCCCGATTGTTCAGATGGTTAATGGCCAGAAGCCTTTTTCATCTACATGTCTCTGCCTGACTAACGTAGGACTGGAACATATTAACTAGCACCTCGTGTGGAATCTGCACTTGTAGGTCAAGAGCAGTTTGTCATAGCAGCAACAAAGTCGTCATAAACAACCTGGCGAACCATATCAGGAAGTGTCTGCTGGTTTGATGCTCTCACTAGTCACAGCTCGAAACTAAAAACATTGCCATGTACTTGGAGATCATGGAATGACAAGTTTAGCCTGATCAACTAAGGAGCCAGCAAAAGTGAAACCTCTCCAACACGGCACATGTAAGCACTCTTAAGATCATATGCATTGAGCTTCGCAACCAACGGCCCAAAGGCCGGCCACGCACAAAGCGAAAACAAGGGAAAATTAAAGATTCTGAGCTTCTCGGCTTGCACAAATTTGAAAGAAAATGTGGACCAAATGATCCTACTTCTAAGAAGCTCTAGGACAACAGCGACATCCTCCTCGATGGTGGGCAACACCAACACCACAACAACCCCCAAGGTGGTGGTCGTCTCCGTTGCAATGGTCACTTAAGACCGCCGTAATTGAGTCTCCAATTCCAACTCCAACTCTCACTCCGGTATTGAACCATGAGAGTTCGCCATCTTCGTATTCCATGAGTTCCGACCTCCACCAGTACATGCTGTAGTCCTCATCAAACAGTACATGAGTATTCTGCAAGATTTATTGCCAAGTTAATAGGTAAGAGCAAATAAAAGCTACAGAAATTAGCAACAACAGGATGGATAAATACCTGCATTCCAGGTCTCAATATAAGAACACTCCTTCCATAACGATCATGAAAACTTGCTCTGTATACTTTTCCAGTTTCACCTTCAATAGCAACTTCTTCCTGTTTTAGTAAGCATCACATTGTCAAATGGAAGCATTATTCAGCATCCCAATAAGTACTATTGCATGTCTAACACAACCTGCTCATTAGCCATATTGTCAACTAAAACGGTCTAAATGATGATTTTGGAAACAGCATGAGCGAAAAAATATATTGGGACACTTAGTGTCCCTTGAACAATAAACTCTCCAACACCTAATGCTTCATATCACTGCATCATGGCAGTCTCATAGAAGACACAAAAGTTGAGAGCCACTCAATTATTGTTGACTAACACCAATCCTGCATTCGCATTCATTCAAAAAATCAGTTCTTTTCCATACCAGGAACTTAGTCTACAAAATAAAATTAATTATCAGGTCAACACAATAGTTAGGGTAACAAGGATCGGATGTCTATTGAAGTTTAACAGGCAACAGCCATCGGCATAAATTATCTATCACAATACTCGCGCAGGTATTCATTCACCAGGACACTTAGCCATCTTACCCAGCTGATTTCCTCAGGCTTAAGAGTTGATCTCCATTTCAGTGTCTCATCTCTTTGCTTTATCTATGTTCCAGTTTCAAGCTTCCAAGTATCTCCTCAAGCATGCATCATCACAATACTTCAAACTTCGCCCAGAGAGTGGTCCCATAGCTTTCTTAAGCTCATTCACCTACATGCAAATGGACTTAAAATGTAACTGTATTTCTCCAATATTCTAGGAAGGAACATTGATTATCATTCCACAACTCTAGAAAATCAATGCATCATGAGACATTAAACACATATATGAAAGGGGTACACATCTCTGGCTCAGGGACTTCTCCCACTTCCACAATAAAGCAAAACACAAATTCAGAGAAAGGGAACAGAGATGCAGAAAGGAACTTGAAAACTCAATGGCAACATGGTAATCAAACAAAAAGTCCAAATCTCATCCTGAGAAATACTGTTCTTAGATAGAGTTCCAGAAAGGAGAAACAAATGGCACATTCCATGAAATAGAAGGATGACAGACCAGACATTTACAAAGGAAAATTCTCACAGAGACCATGGAAATGAAGCAGACAATACGTCAAGCATTCCGGATGGAGTAAAAAATCAAATTGATGTTTATTATCTAAACAATCATTTTGAGCACGTTGATACACGTGGTTAATCTGCAGATTGCATGAAAGCCAAAAACACTTGTTGGTTTCGACGCTTGGCCCTTAAGGTTGATGAAATCAAAATCCAGGGATACGATAAAACGAGCCTACCTTTGCTCCCCACCCTATTCCACATGAAGAAATTGTAGAAGGTGGAGACCATGAGCCGTCTTCCCCCTACGAGCAACCACAAGGCCGGTACCATCATACCAACTTTCACAACAGTAATAATTGCAAGGCCTTTTTTGCTTGTCGTAAAATGGCATCAGAAATTGCCTTCTCAGGTTTTAGTGAACCCACCTGAGCAATCAGAATGCATCATATAATAAGCTTAATAATCACACGAGAAGTGCAAGAGAACCTAATCAACGTACCTCCTGAGCTTCTTAGAAGCAGGATCATAGGCTTCACCACCAACGTTAGCCCCATCAACCTTCGCAGCCTCGACCCAGCCGTCGGATGACGATCCAGGCTCCTCCTTGTCGCCGGACGCGTCAGCTATCTTCGCGGACCCATCTCCGGGGGAGTCAACGAGCACGTCAGCGAGGAACCTATCGCAGAACTCCTGGCTCGAATCAGCCCTAATCCCGCCACCGGCAACTCTGCCGTCCTCGTTGTCCTTCATCAGGATGTTCTCGATGAACCACGAGAGCCCCGAGTCTGGAGACGATGACAACGCGTTCGTCGAGGAGCAAGCGCCGATGACGTCGCTGGCCTCAGGGAGGTCGCCGAAGAAGCCGTCGAGCATATGCAACTCCAGATCCATCATCAGAACACTAGGGGAAAAACCAACAAAACAAAAAAAGGGGGGAAAAGAAGATGAAGGCGACGATGGGAGATCTCTACAAAAACATCTGATTTGCTCGCGGTGGTTCGCCGGTCGGAAAGAGGGAGGGCAGAGAGAGAGGGAGGTCGCGGTCCTCTCGCCAGTCCCGTGTAGTGGTTCGTCGATTGCTCGCGGTCCTCTCGCCGGTCCCGTGCGGTGGTTCGTCGGTCGGACAGAGGGAGGGCAGAGAGAGAGAGGGAAGGAGGTCGCGGTCCTCTCGCCGGTCCCGTGCGGTGGTTCGTCGGTTGCCGGTCGGAGAGAGGGAGGGCGCAGAGAAGCCTCTTCTTCTCCTTCCTCTCGCCCTCCCCCACGAAATCTCGTAACCACACGGATTTCGGCTGCGGCTGCAACTGCTGCTGCTGCGCGGCGTAATTCTCCTTGTCCCCGCTGAGCGTGCCGCCCGCGGTGTCGTGAAACGCCTCGCCGTTCCTCAACGACAGCGGCGGAGGGTTCACCGCCCTCCTCGGCCTCAGATTCCACGGCCGCCGCGCCGCTTTGGCCTCCCGCCTTCCCGTCCTCGCTCACAACGCCGCCGCCTCCTCCGCCGGCCGCACGGCTCAGGCGCTGCCCCTCCGGAGGCGGGGGCCGCTTGTGGGGTGGGGGTGGGATGCGCTGAGAAAAGGAAACAGAGAGGAGGTGCAGCTCGTTCTCTGCTCTTCACGAGGAGAGAGAGAGACGAAACCCAAAATATTCAAGTGAGGAGAGAAATTTTAAGCGGGAGTCGTCCTTTCTTCTGCCAGCCGAGCCGAGCCAAGCCACCAGCCCAGAGTTATTTCGGAGAGAGGAGAGAGACAGAAGCGCAGAAGATGGAGAGACGCGAGCTCCTGAAATCGTGGGTCCCACGAGACACGTGTCGCGCTGCGACCGCCTTCTTGTTTGCCACGCTGTCTACATAAGACGTACCCAATATTTTCTCGTCCCATTGTTTCCGAGACGACCGGGATCCCGAGGCGCCCGACGTTCCAGCCTGGCAAACAAGAAGGGCGCTCGGAGGATGACACGTGTCCTCTCCGTCTCTCTCCTCTCTGTCTCTCTCCCCTCCGCCTCCGCTGGTTGCTTCCATCGCCCCCCACCCGACGCCGACGCTCCTCCGCCTCCCTCTCGCGACGTCCGCTCTGCTCTCTCTCTCTCCCCTCCGCGAAGTCGTGCCTCTCTTCCAGCGAAACGACGAGCTCGACGGCGACGAAGCAGAAGCGCGCGCGCTCGGGGTTCTGGAAATGGCTCGTCGCGTCGGTCGCGTTCCGGCTCGCCCTCATCTACCTCCTCAGGAACCTCCGCCTGTCCACCCGCCCCGAGGTCGCCACCCCTCTAACCAGCATTCGCCGCAGTAACGCCGCAGTAACGCCGCCTGTCTTCGCTCCGTCGATCGATTCCCGATCCCCGATCCCCGATCCCCCGCCCCCTCCTCCCTTGAACTCTTGGAGGTTCATTTTCTGATACGATTTCTGGTTTTTCTTGTTTGTGCCGCCTGCAGTTGGCAAAGGCTACTGGTTGACGCAGTAGGCGATGTCTCTCTACGGAGGTTCGGCTCCTCTCTGGTGTGTCGCTGTTTGATGCTTTGATCCCTTCCACAGGTTCCATGTATCACGGTTCCCCTTTGCTGTTGCTCGTTCTCGGACCTCTCGCTGTCAAAAGGTAACTACCGGGGTATAATCGCAGATGCATTTTGAAGGCTAGGTTGATTGTGAGCTTTGCTGATTATCTGCTAGAACTGAACTAGATTTATCTGGCGTTATCAAAGCGGAGGCTGTGGCTTGTGCGAAAAGTTGTTTTCGATTCCAGAAATCGAATTTCTAATAATTGGTATATGCTGTCATAGTTGAAACTTAGATCCGCTTTCAGTTGAATCCAACCATGTTTTTCTGTACATGTCTCAATTCTATCTCTTTTGCCTGTGCTTGTGCATATGCAGGTCTTTTGACCCATTATAAAAGGCCTCAGGTAGGGCAAGGTGCTACCTAAGTGCGTGAATCAGTTGGCCATTTGTGTAAGTCTTCATCTGGGCAGGGCATGGCCTTCAATTGGTTGTGCATTTGCATCTCTGTTTCCCGATGGCCTGCATCCTTTTCTCCTTCTTCTTTAAATTTGGTTGCTTTAGATTGTAGTGTAATGATATCATGCTTATATTGGACTTTTTTCCACTTAGCTTTATGCTGATGGAGATTCACTTGGCCATGTATCTGGCCTTTTTGTCTGGTTGTGATTTATCCATTGATCACAATTTAAATCTGAGATATTTGCCCTGCATGGCATGCCGTTCTGCATACAGAGAACTTGGCAGTTGTAGTGCTTTAATGTAGTTTTATGCTGTTTACATATATGTTTCATGGGTAATATCTTTGCTTATGCCATGCAGATTTTGCCACTATTTAGCAAGCATAAGGTGGTACATTTCGATAAGACAGATGCTCGTTTGGCAAACAATGGAATTTCACTAGATCTTCAGAGGCTCAGATGTCGAGTCAACTTTCAGGCTTTAAAATTTACTCCTCAGATCGAGGCTCTGGGGAACAAATTAGTCCACCTCCTTCGAGATAAGGGGCCTTTCATGGCTTTGCATCTGAGATACGAGATGGATATGTTGGCTTTCTCTGGATGCACCCAAGGTTGTACAGCAGAAGAAGCTGAAGAGCTCAAGCGAATGAGGTTTGTCTTGACATGTGCTTGCTTTATTGTTTGCCATTGGAATAATTTTCATTTAACTTAATCAGCTGATGTTGTGCTACTTATGCCTCAAGGAAAAATCACGAGCCTTTTGAAACCTCAAGGTGCAAATTATAGGTTCTTGAACGAAGGTGTAAAATCTAGTTTAACTAGAGATGCACATTGTATTTAAGGGAAAGTCGACGAAGTTTTTGTACATTTCTCTGTACTTACTCATCTGATATTTCGCTCTAGGAAGGGATATGTTTTTTAAGTCTTTAAGTTCATGTGACTTTACCCTGAGATGGAACTCTAATATATTCCATGGCCTATGCTACATTTTAGTCAAATCCTGTGGCTTTGGCTCTGAAGCTCTAGGTGTCGCACCTGGGCAAAAGTAAGCTTGATTGAATACGAGGAATGTGGCATTAGATGTATTTCATCCTTTTATTTCATCAATTTATCTGTTTTTCTTGTTTCTCATATGTAAAATGTGTGGCCACATGAATTGTGCTTTTCATTCAGGTATGCATTCCCCTGGTGGAGGGAGAAAGAGATTGTATATGAGGAAAGGAGATCACAAGGTCTGTGTCCTCTGACTCCGGAAGAGACATCATTAGTTTTACAGGCACTAGGTTTTGACAAAGACATGCAGATTTACATTGCATCTGGAGAAATCTATGGCAGCGAACGGAGATTAGCCATATTGAGGGCTGCATTTCCACGGATTGTGAGTTAACATATTAATGTGCTGTTATATTTCTAATTCAGTGTCCAACATCTTCTGATGCTAGCGGTGTTGAACTCTCTGAAGGTGAAAATCGTAATGGAGAATGTTAAAAAGTTCCATCTTCACCTTGAGGGCGTATGTAAAAATGATCCAAGAACGGTAGACAGTGTATATAAAAGGATGCTTTAGCGGCTGCTAATGCTTGGAGCGTGTATTAGAACATCCATTGATGCTTTGCAATTGGCACTGGGATGAGTCCATCTCCATGTAATCTGACACTTAGTTCTTCTATCTTTTTTCACAGATTTTACTTTTATGTCAGGTTAAAAAGGAGATGCTGCTGGATAGTTCCATAATCACTCGTCACAAATGGCGGCTCTAGATTTTATGATATCAATAGCCAGCAATACTTTCATCCCCACATATGATGGAAATATGGCAAAACTTGTGGAAGGTCACCGCAGGTAAGCTGTCGACTTGATTGATGTTCTTCCATTATTTCCCTTGGAAGAACAAGACAAATAAATTAGGCCTATCCAATTTTCTTTGAAAAGGCTATGTGCAAACTGTGACATTTTTCTGCAGATATCTTGGATTTAAGAGAACCGTTCTCTTAGATCGTAAAAAGCTTGTGGTGTTACTGGATTTGTATCACACTTTCACAGAATGATTTTGAAGTTGCTGTACGTCTGGCACATGAGAAGAAGATGGGACAGCCAAGTCATTGTAGAGTTATTGTCGATAAGCCCAAGGAGGAGGATTACTTCTATGCAAATCCTCTGGAGTGCCTTTGCGAGCAACGCGACTGTGATGATTTGCTAGGCCCGGGCAAGAGGAACTCCAGTGAAGTCTCTAGTTGATTGATGGTGATGATCAACTAAATTGTCATCTGAACATGTTCTGTACAATATGTTCACAGGCTTGGGATTCAAGTTGATCTCTACAAAAGTTGCAGTGCGCGGCATAGCTGCATTAGTTTTCCTTACATTAAGATATGAAGACACTCTGAGTTTGTTGCGCTAGCTGCTCTGCTTTCATCATCGTGAATGGTTTTTTGTTTGACCATGATAAGCAAATGCCCGAGAGCCTAACAAGCAGCAGCCAGCAAAAAATTCTTGTCTTCCTTCTAGGGCAACTACAAAGATAAATTCATCATTTTTTCTTGTCCATAGTTAACGATTGTAATCTGTTTAGAAGTCCCTGAAAGTGAGAGTGTACATATTGCCCTTTTTGTGATAACACAAAATGAAAGCTTATTTGGTTCATATCTATAAATTTGGTTGGTTAAGGATCCATTGAGGTGATGACTTGAGAGACATCTGCAAGTTCATTTCAATTTTATTTCTTAACCTCATTACTGAGGTTTTGAGTAAGATGGTAAACGAAGCCAAACCTAAATTTATATAGGGGTCGCAACATTCGGCAAAGCGACATTTCTTTGAGCTTCACTTTTTGACCGTTACATGGAAGTAAGAGAGCGCACCCTGTGATCACAAATTTGTAGGGACACAGTGATGCAACTTAATGTGCTCTTCAAAGAGATTTGGTCGATTTACATACCGTACCAGTGATCATTTCTTCTGGCAAAGCAATGCCACGAACCACGATACAAACAGAACTGCAGAAGTTTGGTTCTTTGCCTACTCAATGAAAATTGGCAAAACTAATACAAATCCCTCTAGTTTCTTTTGTTCCCTCAGAACTTCATCCAAATTGGAACTCACTCGCCAGAGTACGGTACACAAATTGTCGATCCATCTAAGCTGAGTCTGTAATGTTTAAGACTTGATACAACAGATAAATACACTGATTTTGCTTACCATCCCTTGCATACTCCGGAAGTAGGAAAAGGTTTCTACAATTTGTTTTTTACTTTTAAAAACAACCTCAAGGCAACGGCAAGATTAAACTTGCGTACTGGCTCTATAAGGTGGGTATAGAATCCTTCTTAGGCTGGCAATAAGTTTCGCCTTCCTCACCAACCAGACCGAGCTCCTTCAATCTCCTCTCATGGTAATACTCAAGCTTTATCCAATTGAGCTTCCTTCTCCTTGACAATACCCTCAATTTGCTGCAACACCCGCTTCTCACCTACTCTAACCCTCACGGCTATCTCAAGTTTGTAACCAAGGTTTCCTTCCTGAATTAGCTTCTCGTCCTGCAAGTCATTGCATTTGAATGGGGGAAAGCATAGAGCAATTAGGTGGGATTTGCTTCTACAGCTTTCAGGAGAAAACAAAATAACCTGATCTAAGAGTTGCCAAACTTTTTGCAGCAGAGACAAAAAGATGCATAGATATGTACAAATGTGATCATTGACAGAGGTTTTAGCGCTTCATTTTCTTAGACTTCCCTACTTTTAGTTTCACTGGGCTTAGATCGGGAAATGTGAACGCTCTGCAAATACTAGAACTGTTAATATGACTTGGCTAATTCCGACAATCTAAAACATTTTGCCACATTTGGCATTGAGACTAACAAACATGAGATTATCATACCCTTAGCTACCAAAAAAGTTTACTACCACGATTGATTTCAGGATAGAGACGACATGCTAAAGAACTCTCAGCTAGGCCGTTTTAACCCTGTATGGTTCAGCGAAGTCCAACCAAACCAATTCCCCAGGAGAAACCATCCTAACAAAATTACCCAAGTGGAAATCAGAATGTTACATGTACCTGTTCAACTGTGGTGCGGTAGCCTGAAAGAGCTGATTCACAGGCATCTATGACCATCTTGCATACCAGCTCCTCGTTCACATGACTAACCGGTAATTCTAGAGTTTTCCAGATAGATTTCTTGTAGACAGGTTCCAGGAGGAATGCATCTGTTTCTTGAAGTGCCACAAGCCGCAGATATGGAAGAATTGCTGGTGGAAGGGGACGGTCCATAAAAATATCTAAGTATGCTGTCTCACCCAAATCATTGGCTGCTGCAATATCAAGCTTCTCCCGATGGAAGGGGTCCGACTCAGATATGTTGAATGTAAGTGTGTACGAGTCGCGATTGGTATTTGGTTCCACAAACCCATAATAAAAGCCAAGTCAGCATTGCTCTTCTTTAATCCATACTGGATGAAAACCTGTCCCGGGATTCTGTTAGTCACAATGAATGGTCACAAATCACTGCCCTACCGGATGAGGCTTGTGCAATACCATTTCTGGGTAATCAAATGAAACTTTCTCGACCTCTGGGGATTTCTCGACAGGTAATCAATTTGTTAATTACTACAGTTCAATTAGATTAAGATTCATTTCTCTGTGACTGACAGGGAAAGAGATATGCGGTGTGTTGAGAGTGATATCATATTCGTAATATTTCAAGTGGATCATCAATTACTGAATAAGTTCAACAGGCTTAAGAGGTTTACCTGCTCACCCTCTTTGACAGGCATTGTTGACTTCAAACAGAAAAGGAGGTCCCAAGAAAAAAGACCTGCTGGTCCATTAATCTCCTCTGCATTATCTTCTCTCGTTATGCTAGCGCTGTGGTTAATCTGATGCACGTAAATAATATGGAATTCATAAATTTTCTGGCAGACTGATTAAGCCCGAAAGAAATGCAGACAAGTTCATTATCGATTTAGAATAGGAAAGATCGATTGACTTACCAAATCCACAAGTGGAAGCATAACAAGTTGGCTCCTAAGGTGAGAGAATGCCCTTGATCTCAGCATGCTAAATGCCCAAAGAAACCCATCCAGCGTAATAGAAGATGGAAACAGCTGCTCATGCCGCGATATGATTTCTTCTTTTACTTTATGGTATTGACTCTCTACATGCTCTTTCATCTCCCTGGTCATCTGCAATAGTAAGGTTCCTGGATGATTCCGCGAAAAAAAAAAAAAGGTTCATTCGTTGATATCCAGAGACAAGGCAATTAAACAAAGGCACATGGAGCAAGGGACGTCTACGATGGAGAAAGCACGCGGACCTTTTATCTCTGCAAGCTCTTCTTCTGACCTGCCCTGGAACTAGAAAGCAGAAGCACACAACTAACCACCCCACAACCTTAGACTATCCAATAGAATTAATAACAAGTCTTAATTTTTTTTATAGGATTCGCAAAGTAAACATGAAACCCACCAATACAATGTCGAGTCGGTTCGCTCCGGCAATATATCAATATAGAACCGCCACGGCGAGTTGCCCCTCATCTTCTCCCTTTATCAAGAAGAGAGAGACAGCCACCCAGGGCTTCAAATCGGTGCAGCGATAGCCAATCTCTGAAGCAGCAACGGTGTCCGGGTTGATCCACAACCTCCTGGGGACCTTCACGACAACTTCATCTTGAGCAATGTCTCACCGAGCGACGAGGCAGAGGCCTTCGGGAACGTAAGCCGGGCGAACCGGGCACGTCGAAGAGACCATGCCCTCCTCGGCGAGCCACTTCCAGAAGGTCCGGACGTAGGTGGCAATGGCGGATCGGACTCGAGGGGGTCAACATGGAGCGAGGAACGAGTAGTTGTGGAAAAGAGAGGTCTTTTGAGGGTGGTCTTGAGGGGAGACAAGTGTTTGAAGGATTTGAAATGGAATGGAGGAGGGAATGAAGGAGAGGGTGGAGAGACGGAAAAGAAGACAGTGGACATTTTTGTGTTGTGGATCGTGTGTCTGTTTTCTTGGATAAGGTCCAGAACCCCGAGCGCGCGCGCTTCTGCTTCGTCGCCGTCGCCGTCGCCGGCGCCGTCGAGCTCGTCATTTCGCTGGAAGAGAGGCACGACTTCACGGAGGGGGAGAGAGAGAGCAGAGTGGACGTCGCGAGAGGGAGGCGGAGGAGCGTCGGCGTCGGGTGGGGGGCGATGGAAGCAACCAGCGGAGGCGGAGGGAAGAGAGACAGAGAGGAGAGAGAGGAGAGAGAGGAGAACGGGGAGAGAGACGGACCAGGTCCTCCCGCGCGAGGCGCGAACAAAGAGACTCGGAAGAAAGAAGAAATCCTCAGTCAGTCGAGACAGTCAGTCCGAATTTTTTTCAAAACGGCGCCTGACACGAGGACACGTGTCGTCCTCCGAGCGCTCTTCTTGTTTGCCAGGCCGGAACGTCTCACGTACCTAATATTTTCTCGCGAGGTGACACCCAGTTTGAAGCTCTTCCGCAGTTTCCGATTTCGATTCTCTAACCATTACCGCCGATCAGATATCGAATCCTCCGTTGACACGATCGATTGCACACACCATATGTTCGACACGAAATTCTTAAACCGAGTTCGCATTAGATTTGTGTCTCTGATTGTTGGATTATTTCGAGTGCGTATTAATTGCTCGGCACGATTTCACTGAGATTTCGCTGTTGCCGAGATTGAATCTGATCATATCCTTTTTGTTTAGTTTCCACCCTATGTTGGCGCGTCTTCCTGCTGCGTTCAATGACGGTTGCCGCAGAGGTCGGAGAGGAGGTAATTCCAAAACGACAGCATCAGTTGTAATCTTTGAACTCATTGGCGCCGGTTTGTTCATGGCGTTCCTTTTTATCTGTTCGTTTTGATCATGCTGCGGCTGTGCGTATGAGTATTGAATGATTGGTAGTTGAGATGGTGGCGGATGGCGGCAGTCCTTCGACGGCCAAAGGAAGTTGACAACAACGTACGGCTTGAACATTGATCTTGCTGGCATTTATTTAGAATAGATGAATAAGTATGTTCGATTTTGTGAATAAGAAGGAGAAAAAGATATATGTGTGTATATTTATATACACACACAAATATAGAAAAAAGAGAATGGAAAATGGCCTCGTTATAATTGAAAATGTACTTAGTGTGCGCTTCTTGTGATTATAGTCCAAAAGGGGCTTGGTACGACATAATAAAAAATGGGCTTAGTATGGTTACATATTTGCGATTGAGTTTGGTGAGGTTAGGATTAAAAGGGAGTGCTAAAATAAGCCCCTTTATGTCCCCAGCTCAGGTTCGCGTACAGTTTATGTTTGGACCAAGCCCAGTCCGTGTCCTTTTTCTTAAAAAATAGTAAATAATAATAAAGAATAGATTATAAGAAGTAAAAAATGAATAAGAAATACAAAAAAAATGTAATGAAAATGGAAACTGATTGTGCAGACCTTTTTCAAACGCAAGAGGAAAATAAATATAAAGCCCATGAACAATTTTCCTTTTGCATGGATGTAGTAAGTCCATTCTCTATATCGCCCGCTCATGCACTTTGCCAGCAACTACGTCATCCTACTATTGGTTATTCGCCAATGTTGGTGTTGGCTATCCTCAGGATCACCTAAATCAACATTACTAAGATTTTGCTTGCATTCTATATTGGCAAATTCACCTCCTTTTTTGAAGTAGTCACTTTTTTTCTTTTTCTTTTTTCTAATTTTTTGGCATCTTTATTTTTTTATTTGCCATCAATTCAATGTGAAAAAGACAAAAATTGATGACAAATAAAAGAATAAAAATATGCTACAAAATAGGAAAATAGGAAAATAGGGAGAAAAAAAGGGTGCTTACCTCGGGGAAGGACGTGAGTTTGCCACGATATAATACATTGGATATCTTTGTAATGTGGACAGGGGTGATCAGGAAGGGGTGGCCAATCCCATCATGGGCTAATAAAGCAGCTCGATAGGTTGTGTGTGAAGCCTACGAGCAGGCATCCCATAAAAAAGAGAGATAATATTGTACATGACTTTAACTCGAGAAATAAATTTAATAATTCTTTTGGTTGATTTCAATGGAGCGGAATAAGAGAGATTCTGATGAAGAACAATCTTTCATTTCTATTTTTATTGAAAATTGGCTTGAAATTATCCACGTTTGGGGTAGGGGAGACTTGTGTATGGATGTAAGTGCCTTCCTTGGTTGACATAGTCCATAATCATCTTGTATTTGAGTTCCTTTTTGGTTTTGAGCTGTTTGTATATGGCTTTTTACTTTTTGGGCTCTTTTTGCACAAAAAATCATCGATAGCTGAATTATTTGCACTTGGTTGAGAGAGAGAGAGAGAGAATGCTGATGGCACTCTACCTAGAAATTGGTTGCCTAATGTACTGTTCGTATGCCATTTGCTGGAATTTTATTTTTCTTTCATCCTCTTTCCTAAGTTTTTGTCACGCCCCGAACCCTGAGCGCGCATACATCCCACTACGATCGATCAAAAATGCGACATCCCAGGATATGTTGCCGACCCATTCATTTTATTTACCCATGCGGAAGCGAAATAAATCCCCTGACAACATTTAACTTAGGATAGAAAAGCAGGTAACCAATCACAATACCAACACTCATTTACAAACACAAAGGATTTAAATACAACACTGGACTTTCTACAAAATAGACCAGCTCGACAAAAGGAGAACTATCATACAACCAACTAGCAGGACACGCTCTCCAACCCTTATGACTTCACATCTGCAACTCCTCAAGGCCAACCAAAGCTATCTGGCCACTCCGTCCACCGGGGACCTGAAATTTTAATCCCACAACCGGGATGAGACGATGTCTCAGCAAGTTCAACCCTCTAAACCCATATTAGAAAGAAAATACGCCTCGGGTGGCCTAGCCACATCACACAGAAGACTTACCTCGCCTCAGCCTTCATCTGCAGGTTAGCACAATATATATAATTCAACCACGTACAATTATGATAACCAAACAACCATGGCACAATCACATTATCAAAACAATTCAACCACTTGGATCGTCTCGCCGATCAATCGACTTGGCCGATTACATGTCATTCTAGCAAAAATCAATCATTGCTCTCAATCCCGACCCTATAGGAAGGTTTAACAAACAGTGGCAATCACGGCTCCACTCAGCACGACCTTTAATTAGGTGGTCCATCACGGCCTCACTGGGCACGACCTCTCCTAGGTGGTTCATCACGGCCTCACTAGGCACGACCTCTCATAGGTGGTTCATCACGACCCTATTAGGCACGACCTCTCATAGGTGGTACATCACGGTCTCACTGGGCACGACCTCTAATATGTGGTTAATCACGGCCTCACTGGGCACAACCTTTCCTAGGTGGTACATCACGGCCTCTCCCATCAATTTCTACACTTAGGATTTTATAAAAATCACTATTTATCACAATCACACTCCATTTGCCACAATCAATTCATCAAATTCAAATTCTAAATGCACAGCAACGATCAAGACGAAATTCGAGAATTTAGGGTCCCAAAAATAATTTTTCGGATTATTAAATAATTAAATTCATTCCGAAAATTAATTAAATAATAATATTCATATTTTTCACAATCCACATTCAATTTACAATATTCAATCATCAATTTCAAAATCTGACTACACGGCAAAAGAACCGACACGAAATTCTCGAGAATTTGAGATTAACAAAATTTTCGGAATTTAATAAATAATTAAATTTATTCCGAAAATAATTAAATAATAATATTTTATTAATTTCGAATAAATTATATTATTAAATTATATAATAATTTCGAGAAATTTAAATAAATTAAAAATAAATTCATTTATGTCAAATCAAGGCTTATTTTAAATAAAGCTACTTACCCTTAATTAAGCACACTTTAATTTAAACCACAACCTTAATCAAATCTACTCTTAATTAGCCTAAACTAACAACCTAATAATACTATAAACTAAACCTCCCTAAGCATAATTAACCCTTTAAGCAAGGTTTAGTGAGCTAAACTCACCGGATTAGCGAGCCAAGCGGACCAAAACGACGGGGACGCCGAGGAGAACAACTTTCCTCAAAGCGGGCCGAGCATCCGGGCTCGGGAAGCGGCCAAAACGGGCCAAACGTCCGCTGCATACCCATTTTCTGCAGCTGCTGTCCATGGCGGTTTGAGGCCGAGGAAGGGTAGATCCGGCGCCGGTTCGAGTCGGAAAGGGCGGAGGAGCTACGGCGGTGGTTGGCGGCGACGAACGGCGGTGCACGGCGGCGACGAACGAGCTCCGGCAGCTCTTGCGCGAGCTGAACAGCAGCTCGGGACGACGAGCTGGGCGAAGCGGGCGGAGCGGCGCGCGGCCAGGCGCGGGCGAGCGCGAGGCAAACGCGCGCGACGGCGGCAAAGGGCAAACGGCGAGACCTCCGGCTGGCGTGCAGCTTCGGACGAAACTTCTCTGGTTGCTGCTGGGTCTCGAAGCATTCAAGGGAGATGGAGAAGAGAGATCGCGACGGGAGAGGAAGGGGAAGACGGAGGGCGACGGCCAAGGCGAAACGGCGACGGTGCGCGGCGGCGGTGAACGGCGGAGGCGTGCGGCTTCTCCAGCTTGCTGGTTGCTGGGTTTTCAAAGAAGAAGGAGATGAAGAAGATGGAGATGGAGGAGTCGCACGGTTGGGAGGAAGAAGAGAGGGAGGAGAGAGAAGGAGGAGAGAGAGAGATGGGACCATTTTTCTTTTCTTTTTGCCTTTCTTTAATCTAACAAATTGGTCATGTTCCACTAACTTCAAATCCCTCCCCCACAACAATCTTTAATGGCCCATTTTATTTTTCTCCGCACGAAACTTTGACATCAATTTCTTTAATTCCATTCAATCATCTCCCAATCGAGTTTAATCGTTCATAAAATTAATCCAACGCCACTACACTTCAATTCACATCTTCACTTATCCATAAGACCAACTTAAGTCCTAAAAGTAAGGCCAAAGGCGTGCCTTACTAATTTCTCGAGCCAAAATAGCCATTCTCTGATTTAATTTCTGAAAAATTCTGATTACATGAAAAATCTTCCTCAAGATAAGCCAATTATCCAGAAATAATTGTGACACACCCGTATTTCCACCTCGACCCGATCTCAATTACGCTTAATTTCACTTTGACGATACTAGCGCCTAACCTCTGCGGAGTAGCCTTTAAAATTTTCAATGCATTTGACCCATGGTTGATCATCTCAAGCCACGATGTACATCTTTGAAACATTGGCGACTTTCGATGTCGGGATAATCTCAAGATTTCAAGCACGAACACAGGGATCCAATCGATAGAAAAGTCGGCCCAAAGCCGATCGACAAGAATTGTGCGATCTGGTGGAATCACCCACACTCAATCACATGCCCTCGTCGAGTCAACCTATCTCCTGGTCTCTAATCGATTTTTATTTGTGCCGAATGACCCTTGACAGATTAGCTCGGTCGAAAGGTCGCTTTCGATCAAATTCTCGAGTTTGATGCATTAGAAACTTTTAACAAGCTTTCACCCGATGACTAGTTTTCACACGAGCCAGAAATTTAAGAAAAAGAACTATATGCGTCTGCCAACGAAATACCCGTCTCAAATTATTGAAAATAGAATTGAAAAATCGGGATGTCACAGTTTTTCTCGATCGAGTACATTTTGAAGTGTAGTGTGAAAGCTGAAAAATAGACTTCACTTCATCATTGATGTGTTTGGTCACATCATTTAAGTGAGTCCACTTAACATGGTCACTCAACGTTTAAAGGCGCAAGTATTGGTAGGTCACAAAGGATCAAATTCATAAATAAAGTAAGTTAGAGGAGTCGATTGCAAGAGAAAAAGGATGATGCAATTGAGAAAAAGGGGTACAGGTCAAGAGAACTAAAGTAACTTAATCTGGAATTAGATGATATGGGCTATTGAGTCCTTTCATTATTCGCTAAAATTGCTGATATGGCTAATGGTTCCTGCGGTGGTTTTCCGTCTTGTTACTACTCATCAGACAAGTTTTGTGGTTTGAGATTGGCAATGCAATGCCTTGTGGAGCTTTATATGCACGAAACTTTTGACATATAATATATCCACTTCTCCAAAAGTTATGGTTTTGTACGGGATGTTATCCTTGACATTGGTATTGCACGGACCCAGCTGCAAGTGGAGGGTGCACGTCTATTTGATATATGTGTTCAAGTCAAATGTTAGTAATTCCACAAAGCCTATCTAGTATAGGGATAAGGGATGCGTTTGCAAAGGTGAAATTTCTGGACTTCGCATGATTAGGGTTTTTGTTTGGCATAAATACCAACTTCATTTTTTTATGAGTAAATGTGCAAATGAGCTTGATATATCCCCACGAAACCGAAGATAACATACATCCTTCTAGTATCAAAGCTGTTAGGCACCTGCGTCTCACCTTTTGATGGCAATCTTGCTGTATCAAAGCTCTCAGGCAATGTTCTCAGTGGATGCTAGTACTCTCTTCTTTGGTCTCGTTTGACAAATTTAGTATCGTTTCATCTCTTGTCGTCTTAAAAGCAACAACATCATCCTCGCCTATGACCTACTGGTAAGCATATTGTCTCTAGCTATGTCCTGTTTTTTCTCCCTGTCCAGGTTATTAGACTTCATGTCATCAATGATTCTATATATTTCACATTAGTGTGGTCATATTTGTGCAGAAATTTAGAAATGAAGTAAATGAGACCTTTTAACATCAACAGCACCATCCGAGGGATTAATAATATCTTCAATAGTCACTAGGAAGATCACTATTCGATCATTTCAGGCATATGTTTTAAGCTAGTATTCAAATTATTGTAATTTAATTTATTTAAAATATCAATCACATTGCTTATCTGTAAATTTTCAGCTGAATTATTGTGAATGGATGATTTATGTTCTAAGGCATGCAAAAATGTGTGCACACGGACATGCACATGTTCATGTGCTTTTGCTCAGGTATATACTGATAAGATCAGGTCCATGAGGACTATTATAGCCATTCTATGACTTGGATCCAGTCATCCTCCTCTCAACGATTGTTATTTCACTGAAGTTTTGCTTTGTGGAAGGAAAAAAAGCAAAAACTTGAACTGTTCCAATTACTCGAGACTCTGCAGTTGGTGAACATGGTTAATAAATGCAGTTGATATGCATCAGACCTACTTTTCGCCCCTAATTGTTAAGGAGGAGAGTATCCCTAATTGTTTAGGAGTAAAGTATCTGACCAATTACGCATCCAAGTTCTTCATTTCTTTTGCTTGGAAGCAGGAATCGAACTTCTGGACCACATATTAACCATGGCAGACCACTAATTCAAACGCAAATACATTTGCAACTGAGTTTCTATTGTGTTGTTTATTCTAATTTAGTTCCTTTTGCCAGCTGTCTCATCACTTGCTTATGCAGAGTTAAAATGTGTGAGCTGTGTGTTTTTTTTTTTTTTTTTTTTTTTGATGACTGAGGATCCACCGGAGTGGAGCATGCCCTTGTCTGCTTATGCCAATTTGGGGTCTCACGAGCTTCCGCGGTGAGGACCTACAACGACTATACCTCAGGGGAGACTAGCCTAATAACCCACTACCGGGGCCCCCGCTTGAATCGCTAGCATCGCAAGATTTTGAACTCTCGACCTCTATGCGTCGGAAGGGGAGCTCTCAACCAACTATGCTGCCCATGGGTGGGTGTGAGCCATGTTTATTTTTTCCGTTCCTTTTTCATTATTGATGTTGATGTGTACATCATCTGAATTATATGTGTGGATGCTCTTCATTTGATGATGAGGTTATTACATTCTTCCTCTGTCTATGGAAAATGAAGTACTACCCTTTCATAGTAAGCCATATGAACTTGACATCATTTGCTTGTGCTGTATTGTACTGTCTCTTTTTGAGCCATCAAAATTCAAAGATGTCGTTGTGGCAACTTTTCAACAAGAGAACTTATGAGAAGCAAAACACAAGAGGAGGATGAGAAACACATAAGAGGGGAAACACAAGAAGCCACGAGGAAGACAAAAACAAAGTGTCTTACATGTCAGAGGGGAAAAACAGATCCTACCCATTTTTGATGATGTGGAGCCTGATGATGTTGTGCTTAAAACCCCATTAAACTAGATGGCCATACTTGAACGCTAGAACAAGTTTCTTTACAATGTAGAATCCTGGTAGGAAGCTCTTATGAAGGTCGATGAGATCAAGGGCTGGATCCTACCTAAATACAAAACGCAAGCTTTAAAGATCCTTGAAATTTGTGGCTCCAGAATCTTGGCCGTCCAATTTACGTGCTTTCTCACCTCTCAATGGTCATCTCGACATGGTGTGATGTGATTGAAGAGTTGGCTGAGCTTCCATTATGTTTAGTCTGTTTATGTGTTAAATCTTACTGACTGCAGGTAGTTCTAAATCTCTCAAAGCTTATGAATTTGGTAGAGTTGGTCCTATCTAAGGCTCTGAATGTCAATCCACATTAGACCTAATGCACACATATGACTTGGGATGGACTGGAAGACTATCTAGACCGAAGAAGTTGGAACCGTGTCTTCTCAATATCACCGCACCGCCTATAGAGTTGGGTCCCTTTCTCTTCCAAAAAATCTTGCTTTGTGTAGACTAGACCTGCAACCTCTCAGCTACTGCCTTCTTTACTTTCCTTAGACCTTTACAATTTCAACATGAGAGGTTTGCCGTTATGCAACTTGATAATTCTGTCCAGTTCAACTCCTGGTTAATGTCGATTGGAAGACATTTAACTCGATGGAGCACTTAAGTTGACCACATGTCACCTTGAGAGATTATTAATGCCATCTAGCTTAAGGACACTGGCAGTAATCAATTGCTTCAAGCTGATTGAGACTGAGCTTCTTGGTATGCTGTGATTACTAGATCAATGGATGCCCGTGGGTCAATTAAAAGGATAGGATGCGATGAGTTAGATCTCTTGGGGTCCTCAATCAATCCAAGTCTTCTTTGAGCGAGTCAACCTTTTGTGCACCAGGAGTATTTCTTGCCAATGCTTTAAAGAAAGTTAAAAAACTTCCAGTGAAGCACTGGGAAAACGTACTTCTGCATAGAAGGGTGCAAAGCTATATAAAAGTTAAGTGGTATATCGGGCTTGAATAACCTTCAACATTTGTGCATCTATGCGTGCTCCAGGCTACAGGTTGTTGAGGGCCTTACCAAGTCTACCGGTGTCCTTTACAGGAAACATTGCTTGACATAGTAAAGCCGAAAATATAGGATGTGCCAAACTCAAGTTAGACGGTGCAGAGAATCGCTTGCTGTTCACCAGAAGGCCATATTCTTTTCAAGCGTTACAAAAAAGATGTTCTTTGGACAGATCCAAATCCAAAAGCACAAAAGCTAACTCTGAATCAGAGACAAACCAGGTGCCTCAACCAGGATTATCGTAGCATCAACGAATTTCACTCAAATATGACTAGATTTCAATTTCCCTCATAAATTATACGAACATAAGTAGTGAGAAGCATGCCCTTGCACAGATCTATCATATGACAGATAAATTTATAGAATGTTCAAGAACTAAATCAACAATGTAACATACTAAAATTTACATTAGCCTGCAACCAGTCTATAGGATCATCTCTTCACTTGAAATTGTCTAGGATTCTCAATTTTTGCCTGCCATAGCAAACCAAAAGTCCCCATATGAGAGGAGATATCTTATAAGGGATATCAGTTTATGTTCCCCATCGAAAAATTTGAACAGAGAAAAAGAGACAATGGGTGACAAATGCAACGACCTGCTGGTCGTTGCTGTGCTCATCGCGAGCACGACCTGCCAAGCTGTGCTTCAGCCTCCAAGCTTCACAACAAAAGTAGACAGTAGTTTTACGAAAGGCTTCCTCCCATACTATGCATCTTGGGTGACTTGTCTCCTTGGCAGGACATTGCGTACATCACCTTCATGAGTGGCAACACTTTTGGACTCTTACTGTCGATTGAGATGATCATTTGCCTCATCAGAGATCTCACTGTCAGGCTGCTGCTGTTACTTTCCGTGACTACAATGGTTCTAACTTACTATTGCTTCACGTGTTACCTGCTGTTCACGTTACTGGACAAAGCATTTGATCTGAAAAAAGGGGGAGTTGTTGAGTGTGCTGCTGCTAGCGACACCAATTCTTCTTCTATTGATACAGAGACGGCTGGCACTAGCTTTAAATTTTTGCTTGAAAAGGCTTTCAGTTTAACCTCCTAGGGGATATGTACCGTCTAAAGACCTAATTCATTGTTGTAATGATGGTATCTCTTTCCTTAAGGTTGAGCTAAGAAATGCAAGCTTCAGAAGTATCGAATGGAGTTTGTTTGACAAGGTCGATATTGATTTACTATCCTTAATTCTCCGCCGCAGTTGATTGTGTAATGTCCCTGAGTGAATCACTGTATCGCGTTTTCCTAAGAATATGTGTCACCAGATATCAGATCGATGTCCTTGATTCCCTGCAGTTGATTGTGTAGGGCGCGTTTGGTAACGATTCTGTTCCCGGGAGCTGATTCTAATCGAACCGATTCTTTTTATTCTGTTCCCGAACCGATTCTAAGCATTTTAAGCCGTTTGGTAACCTGTCCAAAATTTCTGATTACGGAATAGAATTGCGTTTGGTACCGTGTTCATTAATTTTGTTCCAAATCAATTTCTTTTAATTTTTAAATAATTTTTTTTTACTTTTTTCCTTTGTTTTCTTGTCTTTTTTTAATTTTTTCCTTTGTTTTCTTTTCTTTTTCTCATCTTCTTCTTCTTCTTCGGCGGCGACCTCACCGGACCGTCGCCGCCCTCGGCGAGCCGGCCCTCGTCGGCCGGAGCCTCGCCGGCCCGCCGGGCAAGGCTCGCCTAGCCCCGTCGGTGGCTGAGCCGACCTCGTCGGGGTTGGGCGAGGCTCCGCTGAGCCACCGGCGGGGTTGGGCGAGCCTCGCCGGTGGCGAGCGAGCCTCACTGGCCACCGGTGGGGCCGGGCGTCGCGAGCTCGCCCGGCCCCCGCCCCCGGCGAGGCGGGCCTCGCCGCCCCCGCCGAGGCCCGCCCGGCCTCGGCGAGGCCCACTGCCACCTGGCGAGGCTCGGCCTCCCCGATCCGGGAGGGCCGAGCCTCGCCGGTGGGAGCGGGCTTGCCTCCGCGAGCTTGCCGACCTCGCCCGGCGAGCCTCCGAGCTCGCTGGGACCAGGCGCGCCGCGGCGGCGGACGGCGGCGGCGGAGGACGGCGGCGGCGGCGGCGGCGGTGGATGGCGGTGGCGGACGGCGGACGGTGGCAGGCGGTGGTGGACAGCGGTCGTGAGATGGCCGAAGGGAAGAAGAAAATTTATTGATTTTGATTCTCAAATTCATTCTTGGAACAAGAATCAACTTTTTTTTGGTTCTTGATTCTATTCTCAACTGTTCCTGGAACAAAAATTTTACCAAACGCGATTCTAGGCCGAAACTGATTCTGGGAACAAAAAATCAGAATTTGGCCCTGTTTGGATGGTTACCAAACAGGGCCGTAGTGTCCACAAGTAATTTGCTGTGCATGTTTTCCCAGTAGATGTTTCCTGAGTTTATAGCACGTTTTTAACTTCACGGACAGCAGTCAAGATTCTGAGATGAGGCCGCGCAAGTTTTCTCCCAAGTACTCATTTGGTCTTTGCTTCTTCAAATTAATGGGCCATCAAGGGAACGTGTTTTCTTCGAACATATAAAACCACGAGTCATGCTTAGAGGAGGGCCTGCACTATATTTTTCACATTCACCGCTATTAGTTCTACTTAGCGGGGCGGATATGTCGACTCAAATGGACCCAAGATTGTTTAGAAGCAGCTCAGAGGCACAACGTACATGAACTTAATGACTAGATCAGAAGCAATGCACTCGTCCTAGAGGAGCCGGCTCTCCAAGGAGCCGGCCACATGCCGTTGCACATCAGCTGTGTCACAGGCCATTTGAATTTCATCTCGGGAGCTCCTCAAATCGATGCCGAAGGTTGCAGAGAAGTGAGTAGTGATCGCTAAGAGCAACGATCCGTCCATGTTGTACTGATAGGATCTGCAGGATCCATCTCCGTGATTTCTCCATAAAGGTCTTTAACCTCTGCATGATGTTGTCTCAATCCTGCCTGGCCTTGTGTGCTTTCACTTTGCACTTCTTGCGTGGTCTAATGTTGCGCACTTCCAATCAGGTTTCATGTATCTTGCTCAAGCAAGCATCAGCAGCATTTGAATGCTCCAATGTATTTAATTATTTAGGTAGATATGGAGGAAGGGTGGTGGAGAAAAACAAAAGGCACTATGACATCCTGAAATTCGACCCCATTTCGATAAAATGAAATGTGCATGTCGTCGGCGCGCCTATAACCCTTTTTTCTCGGTGCGATCACTCACAAGTTAGCTAACCCTATTGGGTGAAGCCATTAAGGGATATAACCGCGGTAAAATCCTTAAAAGCTACCCAATTGATTGGATTGGGTAAAATCGCGTCCTGGTCGATTTTAATCACGAAATTTAATTCGGTTTTGGGATCGAATATTCAATGGGTCACAATTCATTTTTAGGATCTCGTCTCATCGTCTGTCAATTTATTGACGAGTCCGAAATTTCAAGAAAGAAATTATCGGAGAAAAAATCGAAGACCGGAAGAAAATAAAAAGGGAATGAGAAAAGGAAAATAATAAAAGTAATAAGAAAATAAAGTGTTATTTTCTTTCCCTTTTCTTTTCTCTCTTTTTCTTCTCTCTCCTCTCTCCTCTCCCCTCCCCCTCGTGCGAATCCCCTCCCCACCGAACACCCCTTTTTGCCAATTTCAAATTGGCTTCTTCTCCTCTCTCTCTACTTTGACTAGTCAAAGCCCTAATTCTTATCTCTCCTTTTTACTTTATATTTCTCTCTCTTCTCTTTCTTCTTTCCCCACCCCACGTGACCGAAACACCTTTCTTCTTCCTTCTTCATGAAAACCAGAAGCTGAAGAAGAACGGACAGCAGCAGCTCGCCGCCGTTTCGCCGTCCCGCGCACGCCCGTGCGCCCACCGCTCGCCGCCGTTCTGCCGTCCGCGCACGCCCGTGCGCCCACCGCTCGCCGCCGTTCTGCCGTCCGCGCACGCCCGCGCACCCGCCGCTCGCTGCCATCCCTTCCCCCGCGCGATCCAGCTGCTGCCCAGCTTCTGTCCAGCCCCGTTCAGCCACCACAGACCGCGGTTTGACCAACTCCGGTCGCCGGGAACCGCCGTGCAGCCTCGCCGGACCGCCACCTGCTCTCCCGACCCCTTACCGCCCCCAACGAACTCTTTTTCTTCCTGTTTTGCAGCAAGGGCAGTAAACCCGCGAGTGGGTTTCCAGCGGCTTTAGGCCCGCTTTCGGGCCGTTTCCAGGCCCCGAACCCGAGCCGTGCTTTGGGAAGAATCGTTCCTCGTGTCGTCCCCGTCGGATTGATACGTTTTGCACTCGATTCCGGTGAGTAATCTTACTAATCCTTACTTAATGGATTAATTATGTTTAAGGATTGTTTAGTTTTAATTAATTATATTTAGGTAGTTAGATTAGTATGGATTATTGTTTATTAGTCAATTGTGATGCGAATTAGATAAATTGAGTGTGCATTTAGCAAGTAGACATGGTCTACTATTTATTGAGGGTAGCCCGGGATTTTTCCTGACCCTAATCGGGTTTCAATTAGGCTTTTTGGGCCTAAGTGTAATTTTTGGTATTTAAATATTAATTTTCGGAATTAAATTAAATAATTATTTATTTTCCGAAAATTCAACTAAGATGGTTCGAGACTGGAATATTATGCTGATAATTGTGATGAAGTCTGTTTATTTAATCGGACTTTAATTTGAGCTAAATTGAATTTTTAATATTTATTAATTAATTTTCGAAATTAATTAATTGATTAATTATTTTTCGGAAATTAAGATTGAGATGGTTGACGACTGAAATCTCGTGCTGATTGTCGTGGCGCAGTCCGTTTATTTAATTGAGCTCTATGTTGTATGGAATTAAATAAATTGTGATATTTTAGGGATTTACCCTAAATTGATTGAAATTGAATTATCGATTGGTAGTTGGCCGAGTATGGCTATTTAGCATTTTGAATGCCTTGTTGAGCCGTAAGTGGAGGGAGTGGTGAGAACTAACGAGCATTCTATTGGCCGAGACCGATCAAGTACGAAGTATAGATGACGTGGTTCGGTGATTAAGATATCACTCGCGAAAACGGCGCCTTAAAGAACGCACGTAGACTGTCTATGATCTATGACGGGCGTGGTTCGGTGATGAGGAATATCATTGCGAAAACGGCGCCTTAAAGAATGCACGTAGACCGTCTGTTATTTATGTCACCTTGGCGGAAGCGCCGCCCGAGAGCATTGATGTGGCTCTGTGACCGATTTCACTATGGGATGTTATATAGTGTGGAACAAATGACCTAGGAATGGTCTGACTGACATGTAATCGACTAGTTCGATTGATCAATGATTTGATCCGATTGTTGTGATTTGATTGATTGTTCGTTGTGATTTATGAAGTGTCTGTATATAACCTTGAATTGCAGGTTGAGGCTGAGGCCAAGGTAAGTCATCTAACTCGTGCTGTGCTTAGGCAACCGAGTAGTGTATTGGTTACCTAATTGAGTCTTAGTGGGGTAGAACTCGCTAAGACATAGTCTCATCCCAGTTTGGGGAAAACATTTCAGGACCTCGCTGAGGAGCTGAGGAGAAAGAGTCTGTAAACGAGAACTCAGAGGTGAAACCTGAGGAGAAGTATTTTTGGAAGAAGATAATCACGAGAGGGATCTTGAGTACAATCCAGATGGACTGAAATTTCATCTTCTTTTGTGACTCCATTTTGATGTGAATAGAGTAAAGTAAAAAGTTGTGAAGAGTTGTGGAGTACTTTGGTTTATGTCATGTATAAAGGTTTGGTTGTGGATTTCAATATGAAAGATATGGCCTACTTTTCTATCCCATTGTTTTATTGTCTGGGAATTTATAATTGCTTCCGCATGTGCTTAATAAACGAAAAGGGTCGGCGATACATAGTCCTGGGATATCGCATTTTAAAATCGACCAAGTAGAAGGATGTGTGCGTGCCCGAGGATCGGGGCATGACAAGCACCGTACATGAAAACGCATTTGGTAATCGATGACTTTTAAATAAATGAATTAGGCAATCCACATTATAATAAACTTGAAAAATAAAAAGAAAATTCAAATTTTTACTAGAAGTCAAAAAAATCACCTCACTAAAATAACGGTGAGGTGACCGACGCTTTTTCATAATTATTTAGGTAGATATGATTGTTTAAATATCAAATGATAATGAATTATTTTCACATATAACATTGAAATTAGGTTATTGTCAATCACATTTTTTTTTTCAAAAAGCCTAGTTAATCATATTAATAATGTAGTATAGATCCGAATCATATTAAATGATCTAATATTTGTTACATTTCATGCTGTAGAATATGCACCATTTACCTAATTCACATGAAAAGTTTCGTTCCTTGACTATGAACACGCGGTTTTCAACAATAAAGAAGTAAAGAGGTTTTCTTTTCGTAATTATCCACAAATTAAGCCCATCATCCTTATTAAAGAAACTTTTCTTTTTTTGGAATTGTAAAACTTTTTAAGCAAGGACTTTTTATTGATTAAACCAACTCCTTTGCGTCACTCAATAAATTGCACTAACTAGGTGAGTTGGGAATAAGTTGTTATAAAGTCCGACTCTCATGATATTCCTTTGTTTTTCATTATTATATTTGGGATAAGTGCATTAGAAATTCTAAAACTTGTTGCAAAAGTACAATTAGGCTTTAAAACTTTTTAAAAAATACAATTTTGTCTTAAAGCTTGTCACGGAAATCCAATTGAGTCCTACAACTTATCCCATTATATTTCTACTGCAATTATAAAATGTTGTAGATAATCGGAATACTGAGATTTGTCATTGTTTGAGGGTGCGGTCTTTTCTGTTTCTTTCTCGGAGGAAAGTCCCTTTTAACTTGCTATTGGAGGTTCAAAGGGAAGATATGTAGTAAGTGAAAGCCTTAGCCATGCTCTCATTCAAAATTGTAGCTTCTTGTTTCCGTTCATGGTTTATATTAATGACTCCTATATGGTTGGAAATCTGTAGGTGTGGAATACAATATATTATGCAGCTGTATCCCGAAGATTCAGAAACTACGGCAAGCCGAAAACAGCAGAACCTGATTCTTGATGCTGCCAAATGAGAACATGGTAAAAATGTCGTATTCATTTGTATTTACATTATTTGCTTATTATCTGTTGCATATTACTTCGAACCGAAAGGATTTTGATAAGGTCATATCATAAAGGTTGACAGGATTATCACTGGATCAATTTTTTTTCGTGATTATAACATCTTTTTTGCGTTTTAGATGTGTCAAAAATTGAGCTATTGTAAACTTTTCATAACAGAATTACGAAAACTAGCACCATTATATATATATATATATATATATATATAGCAAATGGATATAGAGGCTTGTGACCAAATCATAGCACAAGTAAATTTGTAATAATTCCAGTCACATTTTCCTTGAGGAGCTAACTTTGCTGAGTTGGCAAAGAATTATGCTTTTGTGTTTTTTTTCCCAATTTTTGCAGTTTTTTTCCCTCACCTGTGGATCAATCTGCAATTGGCTACAACACATATAATTACAAGGGGAAAAGAATGCTAACAGTGCAGTAACTTTCGCACTAACTTCACTTTAGTGTCATAATTTCTCAAGTGATCACTCAAGTAGAATAACTTTAAAAGGAAAAAAAAGCTCACTTGAGTTATTTCAGCAATATATTTCTTACGAGAATCCTATGTGGTATTAGTTTCATAATAACATTTCCTGTATGTCCTTTAAAAAAAAGATTTAAATCCCAGATAACAAAGTGAAGTAAAAACATCGCGGACCAGCACTGAATGACGAAGCATGGAAGAATTAATGGAGGATAGGTGATTACATCACTCTCACTCTAGACACAAACATTGAAGGCAAAAAAGTAAAAATATAAAAATAAAATCCAACGGCTTGGAGGGAAAGAATTAAGGCTTGAAACGGCTTGGAGGGAAAGATTTAAGGCTTGAAGGACGAGCGAGGAATTTTGCAACAGGAAAAAGGTGAACGATTTGTTGCCAGAGGTAAAATGATGTTTTTTGTTCACCCACCTACAAAATCAGTAATTATCGGAAGCAGCTACTTTTGAAGTAACAGAAAGAAAATCAATGACTAGAGTAATATTGTCTTTTATCATATTTTATCCATAGATCGGGAAAAAAAAATTACGATGGGAGTAATATTGTCTTTTATCCTCTAAGCAAATTCTTAAAAGATTTCATCCCTATTCAAACTGAATCTCGAGACTTTTGGAATGTAAAGAACATAGATGGTATTCCCTCCTCCTGAGAAATGTTGCCAGAGGTAAAGTGCTATTTTTTGTTCACGCACCTACAAAATCAGTAATTGTGACAATACCCGATGTGGTTGTGGTGAGCGATTTGAAAAATGCATTGTGAGCCGCTTCTCCTAATCATGGTATATATTGCAAATTTCAAAAGCAACTTCTCATTGCCGTGCAATTTTATAATTTGCATGTCACATCGGATAAGTAATCTTAAATTAATACCATGATGAATTTTCAAAAAAAGAAATTATTGATATCATTCAAATGAACATTTTTTTTTTGAAATATAAAATTTGAAGTGATTATTTAAATAAGTGAATGCCATTACGAAAATTATAACATTATTTAGTGTCTTTTGTCTCTGGCAACATGTATATGATGGTAATGGAGGAGGGAACGAAGATGCTACCAAGGAAACAAAAGAGAGAATTTTCCAAATGAGAAGTTCATCCTGCACACTCCTTTTCCTTTAGAATAGATTTGGAACTGATGCATGGTGAGACTAAGAAGAAGCTGAAATTGTTTGACGGAAAGTAGATTAGGGATAGATGGAGTACTCCACTAAACTATAAAGGAGTCTTTCACCGTCGAGGATAAAGGACTTTTAAGTTGCACTACCAAAGAAATATATAAAGAACCGAATTGAAGGATTCACTCGTGGGATGAAAAAAATTAGTATATTATCAAACTCAAATCTGAATTTTTGCAATGGAGAATGTGCCACACATATATAGGGGTAACTAGGAAATATTAAAGTTACAGGAAATTTAAAACACATGGAAACTAGACGCATTAAAGACGTAGGAAATTCAAAACACACGAAAACTTAAAATTCAAACCTCCAAAAGTGCAGGGCTTCTTCCTCTTCATTGGATCCGTTGGATCACACTATGCTCCTTCAATGGGCCGAAATCTAATCCATATCTTCAATGAAATTTTCAAGCTCCGATCCTATTGGATGACTGACTTGGGCAGCCTGCCCATCTCCCCGAGTTCTTGCAATTTCTGCCAGCCTCTCTAGCCATAATCGTCTATCCCTAAAGCGGCCTAAATCTGAAGCATGATGCATAATATCCTTAGGAACCCCACCAATAGCTTTGAAAATATTTTGGAACAAGGGAGAATACCCAAGGTCTTCTCTAAAAGACCAAGATCTTTTATCGGAAGCACCTCCTTGAAAAGCATGTTTACGAAAGAGTTCTAAAGCATCTTGACAACTCATTGTTTCAATCTTGTGTTCTTCAACTGTCACACGACCATCTGATTTGACGTCGAAAGCACTTAAAATCTTTTCATTCCGGGTTGTCACAATGATTCTACTTCCAGAGCCAAACCAAGTAAGCTCCCCAACTACCGCTTTAATTTGTTCATCCCCCTCCACATCGTCAAGCACAATGAAAACCTTTTTATTTTTAAATTGACTTGCTATTGTTTTAATTTCTAGATCAACAGATTCAACTTCCGCAGGTTTTAGGTTTAGAAGGTCAGCAATCAACAATTGTTGTGAAACCCGCTCTCCTCTCACTCTAATACCTTCAAGGAAGCTACATGCTTCAAACAATGTACGCACCTCCTTATAGATAACCTTTGCAAGGGTAGTCTTTCCGACACCCGGCACACCGCATATTCCAACGATGCGTACGTCTTCTCCACGTACTTCGGTTGCTTGTCCCTCGCTGTGGGCAATGCCAAGCTTTCTCTTCACCTCTTGAACATGAGATTCAATTCCAAACAGTTCGTCGGTTACGGGTAGGCCATCATCCCTCAAAATCCACGCAACACGCAAAACCACTTTTTCGGCGAGCTGGCTCTCGTACCTGATTGACGTAAGTGATGAAGCAGGACGATGATAAGAAAGTTACCAAAAAAATTAAAAGGTAGACAAAATCAAAGTGGGGAATGGACAGACAAAAATTAAGTCAACCCACATGGGCAAGGTGGAACCACGGTTTATTCTTATGCATCGTTGAATATTCAAGAAGGTTTGGGTTCATTGCACATCATCCGACACTTTTATTTTCCATTTATCTAGGAAAGAAAAAGGAAATCAGAAATGCATTACCCCTCATATGATTTCCCACTATATCCGGGTAACGCCGCAATGTCTCCAAGAATCTTCCTACATTTTTCGATGGTTTCTGATGTTTCGCTTCCCTCCGGTACAGGGAAGGCGTCTCCAAAGCCCAAAGTCTGGTGTCTTACATCGGACGGGTGTCTTACATCAGACGGTCTAACATCATAAAAAATTGGGATAATAGCCTGTTTCTTTGATTCTCTCCACTCCCACATCTGTTGCAGCTTCAGGAGGCACCGTTCATCCGATGCATAATCTGTGGAGAGGATGACTATCCAGACTCTCGACTGCTTGATTGGCTCTGCCAGCGCTACTTTGCCATGTTTTTCTGCGTCTTCTTTGAAGACCAAGATCCCCGCATCTGTCAATGCTTTGTAAAGGTGATCCGTGATTGCTGTTGGAATATCTGTATGTATAAAATTCAAGAATACTTCATATTTGATTTCATATTTGATTCCCGATGATGATGATGGGGTTGAAGATGATACCTGTCAAATCAATGAAACTAAACCGCTTCACATAATAAACAAAGTTTTTCTGGCCAAGTCTTACGCGCCTGGCCCACAAAGAACGAAGTTTTACGGTTATTATGAAGGCGAATTTAACCCAACAAGCGGATTGTACCGGAACCTTACGACTTTCACATTTTGACTCTTGTAAATAATTCAAAATACTCAGAACTCTCTTAATTCTCAAATGTCAATACGTAAACTCACACGTTACTTTTTTCGTAATGCTTTCAAACTTTAATTAATATTTTAAAGCGTAGGACAAAGCAAAAATACTAGACAAGCCCAGCGTACGATATCAATAGTGCTTGGAGTTTCAATAGGATCCGAGATTTTTAAAATTCGGAGTTTCGATCTTTCGTGTCAAAGAAGATTTGTAACATTGTAAACAATTTTTAGTATTTGTTGGGTCAAACTGCAAGCAGAGAACCGATTTCACCGTATAAATATCAAGAAAGTTTGAATTAACAATACACATCCCAAAGATGCAGAGAAAACTAACCGCATTTCTTCCCTTCTTTCCAGTGGGAGCCAGAGCATCACCTGCAGGAGGCGGAGCACCACGATCCATTGGTTTAACCTCATACTTGTCAACTGTGTCACGATCATATGCTCCAACATCGAAAGCCCCTAAAACTTCTCTTTTGTTTGTTGTCACGATAATTCTACTTCCCGGACCAAACCAAGTAAGCTTTCCAGCTAATGCTCTAATCTCTGCATCCTCATCCACGTCGTCAAGCACAATAAGAACCTTTGCATTACAACATAGACTTTCTATTTCTTCGATCCCTTCAGTGGAAGATTCAAGTGGTGCAGATTTTTGCTTTTGAAGGTCAGCAATCAACATTCGTCGTGAAAATGGCACTCCTACCGAACTAATATTTTCAAGGAAGCTACTTGCATAAAATAGCTTATGCATCTTGTTGAAGATAACCTTTGCAAGTGTAGTCTTTCCGACACCCGGCACACCCCATATTCCGACAACGCGTACCTCTTCTCCTCGTACTTCGACCGCTTGTCCCTCGCCGTAGTCTACACCAAGCTTTCTCATCATCTCTTCAACATGAAGATCAATTCCAACTAGTTTGTCGGTTACAACTTGGTCCTTCCTCTTCAACAGTTGCGCCACACGTGCAACAACTCTTTTTATAAGCTCGACCTCGTTACTGCAAAACGTTGAGTGATGAAGCACGAAGATGACAAGAAAGTCACCAAAAATATTTGAAAGTGGAGAATGGACCGACAAAAATTAAATCAACCCACACGGTCTATTCTTATGCATTGTTAAATTTTTTTTATCATTATCGATATGATTACATATATATTTATTTAAAAGGATTTGTGTTCATTTTCACATCATCCTGCACTTTCTTTTTTCCAATTTATCTCGGCAAGAAAAAGGAAAGAGTAAAAGCATTACCTATCTAGGCAATATCCTTTTAAAGTCCCGATCTTTCGAAGAACCTCCCTCCATGTTTTTATGGTATCTGAGCCGACTCCGTTCTTAATATGTCGATTGAAAGATCTTTCAAAATACCCAACTTGGTGTTTTACGTCCATCTGACTAACATCATAGAAAATCGGGATAATAATTTGTCCATTTGATTCTCTGCACTTCCACATTTCTACCAGTTCTGTGAGGCACTGTTGACTAGAAGCATAATTTTTGGAGAAGACGGCTATTGAGATCCTCGACCACTTGATGTCCTCGTTTACCTTCGGAGAGATTTCTCCTATGTTGTGGTTGTCTTTGGGGACTAAGATCCCTTCAGCTTCCAATTTGTGGCGAAGGAAATCCGTGAATACATGTCTAGTATCTGGACCTCTAAAATTCAAGTATACGTCATACTTGAATGCATATGATGACGATGAGGTTGAAGATAATTCCTGTCAAATCAAGGAAACTAAACCGCTTCACATAGTAAACATAGTTTATCAGACCAAGTCTTATGCATCTGGTCTGGCCAAAACAAAAATATTATATTATATCTCTGCCGCCTCAACTCCCATTGGGGGTCCCGATATGGTTCGGATGGAGGCGAACCTTACTGGAACTACTGAACTTTACAACTCGTGCATTTTGACTTTTTGTATATCCAAAATATTCGAAACATTCGTATCGCTCAAATGTCAGTAAATACAAATTCGGTGGTTCTTGTCAAAAGAAGAAATGTAACAATCTAGACGATTTTTAGCATTTGTTGGGTCGAACTGCAAGCAGAGGACTGATTCCACCGTTTTAGTGTCACGGAAGTTTGAAGTAACAACACGAATCCAAAAGATGCAGAAAAAACTTACCGGCTCTCTTCTCGTCCTTCCAAAAACGCCGGCTAAATAACCTTTAATGCTAAATGAATGAGAACTCTGATCTGTAGTAGTATGACGCGAGGCATTCTCCAGGTCAGCTCCAGTCGGAGTCAGATGAGCCTTACCCTTATCTCCACCCCCACCCCCACCCCCACCCCCATCCCCACCCCCCACCCCCACCCTCACCCCCACCCCCACTCCTACCCGAATATGGAGGACGAACACCCGGAGCTGTCTTCTTCCTTCTGTTATCAATTACTTGAGCAATATTTCCGACAAAAATTAGAATCGCCAGGGACCAATTCGGAGCGAACGTGAGAGAAAGAAACACAACAACCAGTATCACCGCCGTCCAAGCTATCGCACTCAAAGCCATCGCTCGCTCTCGCGCTCTCTCACAGAGGCACACAGGAGGTCTATAAACATGGAAAAATATTGGGTGGTCCGGGACCACCACGTCAGCGTGGTCCCGGACCACTCACACGGCGCCACGTGTATGGGGAGCGCAGACAAAGGACAAAACCGGGGCCCACTTCTCTGACAGATCTACAAGTCGACCACGGTCGCTCGCGGCCATGGACGAGCCGCTGTCACTGGAGCCAGGGTTGCAGATCTGTAAGTCCCGTCGCGAGCAACGACTTGCTTATGGACTACCATTGTAATGGGAAGGAAGCTTTCCCTCCATCGTCGTCGCCCGCCCTTGGCTCGTGGTCGTCCCCGTCCATGGCCGAGCCAACGACGGCTAGGTTGCAGATCTGGAGGTGCCGTCGTGAGCAACGACGACTCATGGACTGCCATTGCAATGGGAAGGAAGCTTCCCCTCCGTCGTGCTTGTGGTGTGCTCTAGCTTCCTCCATCGTCGCCCACCTTCTGCTCGTGGTCGGCTTCGTCCATGGCCGAGCCACCCCTCCGTCACGGCGGCTCTTGGTCGTTGCCTGTCCAGATCTGGACTGGAGTTGGGCCTCCAGATCTGATCTGATCGTCCATAGCTCGCGGGAAAGCGGCGAGTTCGAGATCTCGACGGCCATGGATTGCGAGCTTAAACTGCAAAAGAAAATGCAGAGATATAGTGTCAGGGAAGACGACGAGAGCTTGAACGCAGTCCATGGCCAGCGACTCCAGCGATGGGGTTCAGCCTACTCAAGGCGCCGGCGACTCCGCCGGCGGCGACGGCAGGAGAGGAGCGGAGCGGAGCGGAGCGGAGCGGAGGTTGGGCCAGATCTGAACGGAGGGAGAGAGGGAGGAAGAGAGAGAAATACTTATTTTTGTATTTTGTTTAATTTCAGGTCAGTATTTATGTGTCAATCTCTAATTGGATATAACTAAAAACACGTATACCACCTCAGCAATTGACGTGGATCAGTGTGAATCGGTTTAGCATTAAGAAGGGCTCAAATAAACTATATCGGTGCACTGATCTCTTAGGTCGAGAGAGAGAGAGAGAGAGAGAGAGAGAGGAGTAGCATGTTAACTTTGGACTAATTCACCACGACCGGTTCCCTTGCCAATAAAGAAAGAAGAGCACGCACGAACCTTTGGCCATCTCCAATTCCACGCTATGACCACGTGCAAAACGCGTCAGGCAATCAATAATATTTTTTTTTCTTTGATAAAAAAATTAGTAACGTTTTCGATAAACGTATTAGGTTAATTTTTTTTTGATCGATTGTACTTTACTTTTATTCTAACTCCCACTTTTAAACTTGTATCCTACTTCCTTATAAGGTATGAGAGTTAAAATTCACTCTTGAAGCTAAATTGTCTCCCTTCACTTTATAATAATATTTAGCAATTATAGACTTTTCCAATTATACATAAAGAGAAGATAAAGAAAAGATGAAAAAGATCGTACATGAAAACACGTTAGATAAAATGCGAAAGACAAATTGACTTTTAGGTAATCAAAGATGCATGTAGGTAATCAATTTTTCACTAAAGTAACATATAGGTAATCAATTATTTTAAATATTAGATGATAATGAAATATTTTTATAAATACCATTGAAAATGATGCCATTTGTACTAAATAGGGCAGCCAAATAGCGCAGCTAACCTCATGAATCATGTAGTGTGAAATTCAAAATCCAATCAAATGATCTATTATGTGTTAAATTTGATGGTGTAAAAAACCAAATATGCACCCAGCATCTATAATTCACACACAAAGTTTCTTTCCTCGACCATTGCCTTGCAGTTTTCTAAAATAATGAAGTAATAAGAGTTCTTTCATACTTATAGTATCTGCAAATTGAGCCCAATATACTTACAGAGATGAAACATTCTTTATTTGAATTGTATAAGTTTTCAAGCAACGATTTTTTATTGATTAAATTAATTCCTTTACTTCACTCAATAAATCACACCAACTATGCGGGTTAGAAACCAGTCGTTATAAGGTCCGACTCCCATGAATATTCATTTTCTTTTTCATGATTTTTTTCTCCTACAGCGAAGGGGTTATTGCTTCAGAGTTCAGACTCCGGATCAATGCTTAAAGGGCTGTTTGTTTGTGTTCATGTTTCTTGTTTATGAACATAATTTGTGTCTTTTTTTTAACAAAAAAAAAGAATAAACACATTTGTTTGCGTTTTTGCAAAATCTTTTTTTTTTTTTTTTCCTAATAAATTTGGAAAAAACAAGAAACAAAAAAAAAACTTCGTTTTATTTTTGGAACAATTTGAAGAAACAAATTTTCTCTCTCTTCTTTCTTTCCTTTTTTCTTTTCTTCTTCTTTTTCTTTGGCCGGTCGCCAGCCTCGGCCATGACGCGCGATTGGCCGTCGAGGGCCGGCGACCTCACTGGAGCGTCGCCGACCACAGGCGAGGCTCGGCCTCACCTTGGCCGGGCGAGCTCGGGCTCGCCCGGATCCGGTGAGGCCAAGCTTGCCCAGCCCACGGAGAGGCTCGGCCTCGCCGGCCATCGCCCGAGTTGGCATCGCCGGCATTGGCCCGGCAAGGCCGAGCCTCGCCCAGCCACCAAAGAGGCTCGGCCTCGCAGGATCTAAACGAGCCCGAGCTTGCCTAGCTAAGGCGAGCTTCACCGTGGCTGGGCGAGGCCGCCGGCCCACGTCGGCAAGTTGTTGGCCATAGCCAAGATGGGCGACCGGCCAAAAAAAGAAAAAAAGAAAAAAAAAGAAAAAAAGGAAAAATAAAATAAAATATTGAAAAATTAAAAGAAACAAAAAAGAAAGAAATTTACTAAACGTGTTTCTGTTTTTTTTAATTCCCCGAACAAGTTTACCAAACGCGGACTTTAATAGGTACCGCTCATGCCAGAACTTTAGGACTAGAAAATTAACTTTCGCTTAAAATGAACTACCAAATTCATGGTCTATCTTGAAACAAACACTTTGAGAAAAATGGGGCCAAGTAAGGGATTTTTTGAATTTTTTTTGCTTTTGAGGCTCCGTTTATTTCACATTTGGCATTTCTAGAAATTATATTTCAAAAAGTCATTCTTCAGGAAAATAACAATATATTCCGATATTCGACCAAGATTTGAAAATGTATTAAAAAAACATTTTCCACTGTTTGATAAGAAAAAACTTTTCTTCCATGAACTCTTTTTTAATAATTATTTTTTAAAAATCAAATTTTAATTTATTTTTCCTTTCCTTATCTTTTTCTGTTTTCTTTTTCTTTTTTCTTTTTAATCTTCCTTGGCTTTGGTTGGTTGCCGGCTATGACAACGGCCGACAAGGCACGAGCCCACCATATTCCAACAAGGCCTAAGCTTGCTTGAGGACGAAGAGCGGGGCTTGAGCCTCGCCCAAGGTCGCCAAAGGTCGACAAGGCTCAGGCAACCCCAGGCAAGGCCCTAGCCTTGCCCAATTTGCCGGCCTCAAGTGAGCTCTACTTCACCAAATTAGGCAAGACGAAGTCTTGATGGCCTATGGCATGGCTCAAGCTGGCTTGTGTCCCGTTACCTGCTAAGAAAGATAAAAATAAAAATAAAATGAAAAACTCAATTTTTGAAAAAAGAAAAAAGAAAACATAAAAAGAAAAAGAAAATGTATTTGGTGAAAGAAAGTAAGGTAGAAGAAGTTATGGAAAATATTTTCCATTTTTGAAAAGTAAAAAACATTTTCTCCACTTTTGAAGGTATTTTTTTCCAAAGGCGGAAAATGTTTTCCTTAATTAGTTCATTTTCAGTTAAATGAATGTTCGAAAATCTGAAAAACATTTTTCCGAAAATTATTTTTCGTAAAACAAACAAAGCTTAAATTCCTGATCTATTAAAAAGCCAATTTATGAACCCCCCAAAAAAAAAAAAAAGCGCCAAAAGCCCATGTGGCACCAGTCCGACGCAGTTCTTTTTTAGTACGTAGTCCTCCTGGCTGGATCTGTATTTAGATGTCCATGGGCGAAGGTGCCGCGAGAAGAGACCATTACTAGTTTCGATCAGATGGAGCAGCTTTCAGAAGCAGCAGCAGCAGCAGCAGCAGCTGAAGGGGGCAACATGGAAACGCTGAGTCAGTGCCTCGCAGGGGTCAACATGGAAACGCTGGGAGAGTGGCTCGCAAACCAGGACAACCTACGGAAGCTGGCTGCCAAGCCATTCGTTCATAATCTGCTGCACGTCGCTTGTGCTTCCAAGAAGTTGATTTTCGTCCAAGCACTCCTGACGTTGATCCCAAAGCTCGCGGAAAAAAAGAACCAGTTAGGTTTAAGTCCGCTGCACATCGCGGCAGAAATAGGTCATGTTGACATCGTAAAGGAGCTCCTGAAAGAGCGTCGACACCTGTGCTTGCTGAAGGGACCGGACAATAAAATCCCGCTGCATCATGCCATCGAAAACGGTCAGGTTGAAGTCATGCGGGAACTGCTCTCCGTTTCGCCTAAATCCGTCGAAGAGAAAACTGCTCAAAGGGAGACGGGGCTTCACCTCGCCGTGAAGAAAAACGAGTATGAAGCCTTCGTTGCGTTGGTGGAGCATCTAACGCCGCAAGATAAGGAGCAGGTGATCAATTGGAAGGACAAGATAGGCAATACGGCCTTGCATCTTGCTGTCACCAAAAAAAATTCCCAGGCAAATCCTACTGTTCCCTTTTTTTATCGCACTTTTCCTGGTGCATCATTTCAGTAAGTGTGTCATTTTGATATCGCTTCAATATGAGAAAAACTTCTAAGGAATCTAGTGAATCAGATCTGTTTTGATCATCACTGGAATAAAAATGTCCGTCCATGCCATAAATTTTACGGTATTATCTTGATGTTTGAAAATCAATGAGAACGAAAAAACGAATGGTAAATTGCAGGTGGTTGAATTCATGCGTAAAATGCATGCTCAGTCGTACGGGGTCGTGGACGTGAATGCCCGTAACAATTATGGCCGGACGCCTCTAGATTTAGTGGGAATGGAAGCAGAAGATACAAAGATCAGAGGAATCCTCAATGCACTTGGAGCCATACACGGGGGAGACTCAAGGGCCGACATACGCAATGCGCTGCTGGTTGTCGCCGGGCTCATTGCGAACGCAACCTACCAATCTGTGCTTCAGCCTCCACATTTTAAAACAGAAGTCGACAAAACTCATACAGAAGGCTTCCGCGCATCCTACGCATCTTATATGACTGGTTTTTTTGGCAGGGACTTAGCGTACATTGTCTTCATAACCGGCAACACATTTGGACTCTTGGTGTCAGTCCAGATGATCATTTGCCTCACCAGAGATCTCAGGATCAGGCTGCCGATGCTTCTCTCCATGACCTTAATGGTTCAAACTTACTATTGCCACACATATTACCTGCCGTTCGGGACGCTGGAAAAGGAGTTTGGTCTGATAAATGCGGAATTGTTGAGTGTGCTACCACTAATGATTCCAATTCTTCTTCTACTGTTCCAGAGGCCGTTAGCGCTAGCTTTAGAATTTTACTTGGAAAAGCTTTCTCTGTTTGACCACCTAAGGGATATGTACCATATATGAACCTACTTCGTACTTCTAAATGATGGCATTTCTGTGTCCTTGAGGTTGAGCTAATAAAGCAAGCCTCCAGCAGCGTCAGATGGAGTTTGTTCGACAAGCTCAGATGTCCTTAATTATCCGCAGTTTGATGTTGGTTTGACGTCGGTTTGATGTCCTTAATTATCTGCAGTTGATTGTGATGTCCGTAGGTGATTCACTGTATCGTATTTTCCTAATAAAGTGTGTCCTGAGTTTGTAGCACGTTTGTAACTTTACGAATAGCAGTCGAGATTCTTAGATGAGGTTGCACGAAAATTCTTCAAAAACACGTTTGGTTTTGCTTCTTCATATGAATTGGCCATGAAGAGAACATCTTTGTGACGTTGAGAATTTGTCTGTGAGAGCGGGTGGATGAAATAATTTTATTAGCTATGAGCACTCACCAAACTAATGGGACAAGCTGTGAGCATGAAGTCGAAAGAAAGGTTGGTCGGATCGAATTGAATGACGCTGATAAAAATTCAAATGAAATCGAAAGGTCATTACTGCATAACACAGGCAGTTTTAGTCCAATAACGAAAGAGTAACCTCTTAAGAAGGATGAGATCTAATTCTAGAATATTCCAATTTCTTTTTTTTTTTTTTTTTTTTTTTGGTCTCATATATCATTGAATAATAATAATAGGATCCCGGCTACAATGGCGTGAAAATGGTGATTCAGAGAGAATCCGATGAAAATGATTCAGTAGAAAAAAAATATAAAAAGTGGTTCCGAGAGAGAAAATCCCCTATGAGAATGATTCACAAATGGTCCGTATATTGCAATCGATGGGACTTTCCTAATGCTATTGGATCATTCGAGAATCTAGAAGAGCTTTATCATGGTTATCGCGAAGGGTAGATAGGTGAAATTCTTCTCACAAGTGGAAATTTATCCTTTCTAAGAGATCTAGATCTAATAGGACCAGGATTCATAGTGTTTCATGCTTTCTTGCCTCCTAACCCTCTACTTTTGCTAATGGGTTTACAAAATGAACGTTGTTTTCGGGGAGAAACAAAAAGAAGTTGATAATGCGGAACAAGCATTTTGATTTTTCTTCTACCGTAGAAAAAAATCTTTCGAATTATACCTATATGGACATGTAAATTCACATGTAATTCTTTTTTTGTTTTTTTGTCAATGACTTGATTATATTTGAATTTTCTTGCAATAGATAAATACATCAGTTCATTCATATTGGTATATCTGGGACTTGATTATATTTGAATTATACCTAAACTTCTTTTAGGTGATTAGTGACTTTCTCAATAAGTACATCAGTTCATTCATATTATAATAAAATTGGAAAATACTTCCATCACAGTGAAAAGTTGAGAAAACAAGTCCCATGATATGCACTAACTTTTAATGTATTGTTATTTTAAATTGAGTATAATTAAATTATAACTTACTGCATAAAGTGAATGAGTTACACTGTACAAAATGTTTACCTAATCAAATATTGAGTGAAATTAATTAAAAGATAAAATAATATATGTCTTACTTAATATATATATAGCTTATCTATCCTGTCTTGCTAATTTCAAATTTGCTTAATATAAATTGACAGTGAATTGCGCGAGTGCCACCATAAATTCCACATGATCAAATTGCTTAACTGTGATTGGTCTACACAATGGTTCAACATTTTTTGAGGGGAAAAATGACAATTGGGTGACAAACTACAAAATAATTGAACTCAAGAGCAATCTATGTCATTTCATAGGTAAAGTTCATTGTTAACAGCCACCGTGAAATTTTTTTAGTATATAGATAGTTTAGATTTGCTTAACCGTAATGGTTATTGAACCTTTTTTAAATCTTCATTGTAGTCCATATAAGACAAAACGCTTACCCCTATTTTCCCAGATCTGCCATTTAATAAACAGAAATGAGGAATAGCATTGATAAATGCTAAAATGGACTGGTGGCATAATGTTTCGCATCTTTTGACAAATATTTATGATATAACAATTGGTTTCGACAGTATTTTAATTTTGAAAATTTTCAAATTGTATGCGTTGTAGCATTACAAAATCCAAGATATTCGCCCATAATTTTTTTATGAAAAAAAGAAGAAGATAGAATTTCTAATTCAAAAGCTCTAGCCAGAGTTTCTAATTCAAAAGCTCTGACCCAAAAAAAAAAAAATCCCAATTTCTTATCCTTGTTTCGCTTTTGGAAATAGAGATACAAGGCCAACAAATCAATTGGGAGATACTGTGCGAAACACAGATCGGCCTTGTAGTGGGTGTTTTACCCACCCCTCCACTTTCACCGACATGGGTGGCTATTATAACGGTCTATCAATTCCTCAAAAACCCCTTACGAGGTGTGGTGGATTCTACCCTCCCCACTTGAAAGGCCCCTTAATTTCCGAGTGTAATTTTTTCTTCCCCATCCAGGAGGGAATATTATCAATATTTTACATCTCAAAATTCAGATAAAACAATTTTAAGACATATTCGGGTCTTAAGTGTCAGTTTTATTATCTGTCTACTTTTTTGGCATCCACTAGTGTCTCATCATTTGAGTGACCTCAATACTTCATAAAGGGGATGACTTTTTTCTTTCCGGGGATGACTTTTTTCTTTCCTTTTCTCCTTTTGGTGGAACCGAATATATGTTCCGTTTGGAAAAGTCTAGTCTGCGTTTGGAGGAGCGACATGATAATGACACAAAGGCAAATGATGACAACATAGGTTCAAGACTATGAATAGTCGCCGTTTTACAAAGACCAAGACATTGCCTATTGTTTCGTTTGGAAAAATCTAGTATGCTTTTGGAGAAGTGATGATACTGACACAAAGGCAAAGGACAACAACGTAGGTTCAAGACTATGAATAGTCGTTGTTTTACAAAGACCAAGACATTGACTATATTCGGTTCCACTGAAAGGAGATAAGGAAAGAAAAAAGACATTCCCTTTATAAATTGTTGAGGTTAGTCAAATGATTAGACACTAGTGGATGCCAAAAAAAGTAGACAAACGACAAAACTGAGACTTAGGATCTAAGTATGTCCTAAAACTGTTTCATCTATACTTTGAGACGTAAAACATCTGGGATATTCCCTCCTGGGTGGGGAAGAAAAAATTACAATTGGAAATTAGGGGGCCCTTTAAGTGGGGCGGGTAGACTCCATGGCACCTCGTAAGGAGTGTTTTAGGAACTGGTAGGCCGGTATAGTAGCCGTCCACATTGGTAAAAGTGGAGGGGTAGGTAAAACACCCATCGTAAGATTGACCTATGTTTTGCACAGTATCTAGCGAAATAGGGATAAGAAGTTGTTCCATTTGGAAAAGTCTTGACTGCATTTGGAGAAGCGACATGATAATGACGTAAAGGCAAAGGACGACAACATAGGTTCAGGACCATGAATAGTTGTTGTTTTAGAAAGACCAAAACATTGACTATATTCGGTTCCACCGAAAGGAGATAAGGAAAGAAAAAAGACATTCCCTTTATAAAGTATTGAGATTAGTCAAGTGATTAGACACCAGTGGATGCCAAAAAAGCAGATAGATAACAAAACTAAGACTTGGGATCTAAGTATGTCCTAAAACTATTTCGTCTGTACTTTAAGACGTAAAACATCCGAGATATTCCTTCCTGGGTGGGGAAGAAAAAATTACACTTGGAAATTAGGGAGGGTAGTGTTGGAGTACAACACCTAATCGCATACCCTACAATTGGTTCCAAATCATTTTGGTTCCAACAGGTAGACTCCACCGCACCTCGTAAGGAGTGTCTTAGGAACTGGTAGGTTGGTATAGTAGCCGTCCACGTTGGTAAAAATGGAGGGGTAGGTAAAACACCCACCACAAGATCGACCTGTGTTTTGCACGGTATATAGCGAAACATGGATAAGAAGTTGTTCCGTTTGGAAAAGTCTTGTCTGCATTTGGAGAAGCGACATGATAATGACATAAAGGCAAAGGAAGACAACGTAGGTTCAGGACCATGAATAGTTGTTGTTTTAGAAAGACCAAGACATTGACTATATTCGGTTCCACCAAAAGGAGATAAGGAAAGAAAAAAGACATTCCCTTTATAAAGTATTGAGGTTAGTCAAGTGATTAGACACCAGTGGATGCCAAACAAAGCAGACAAATAACAAAACTGAGACTTGGGATCTAAGTATGTCCTAAAACTGTTTCGTCTGTACTTTGAGACAGAACATCCGGAATATTCCCTCCTGGGTGGGGAAGAAAAAAATACACTTGGAAATTAGGGAGGGTAGACTCCACCGCACCTTGTAAGGAATATTTTAGGAACTAGTAGGCCGGTATAGTAGCCGTCCACGTTGGTAAAAGTGGAGGGGTAGGTAAAAACACCCACCGCAAGATCGACTTGTGTTTCACACAGTATCTAGCGAAACAGGGAGAAGTCTTGTTTGCATTTGGAGAAGCGACATGATAATGACATAAAGGCAAAGGACGACAACATAGGTTCAGGACCATGAATAGTTGTTGTTTTAGAAAGACCAAGACATTGATTATATTTGGTTCCATCAAAAGGAGATAAGGAAATAAAAAAGACATTCCTTTTATAAAGTATTGAGGTTAGTCAAGTGATTAGACACCAATGGATGCCAAAAAAAGCATACATATAAAAAAACTGAGACTTGGGATCTAAGTACGTCCTAAAACTATTTCGTCTATACTTTGAGACGTAAAACATTTGGGATATTCCCTCCTGGGAGGGGAATAAAAAATTACACATGGAAATTAGGGAGGGTAGACTCAACGGCACCTCATAAGGAGTGTTTTAGGAATTGGTAGGCCAGTATAGTAGCCATTCACATTGGTAAAAGTGGAGGGGTAGGTAAAACACCCACCACAAGATCGACTTGTGTTTCGCATAGAATCTAGCGAAACAGGGATAAGAAGTTGTTCCATTTGGAAAAGTCTTATCTGCATTTGGAGAAGCGACATGATAATGACATAAAGGCAAAGGACGACAAAGTAGGTTCAGGACCATGAATAGTTGTTGTTTTAGAAAGACCAAGATATTAACTATATTCGGTTCCATCGAAAGGGGATAAGGAAAGAAAAAAGACATTCCCTTTATAAAGTTTTGAAGTTAGTCAAGTGATTAGACACCAGTGGATGCCAAAAAAAGCAGACAGATAATAAAACAGAGACTTGGGATCTAAGTATATCCTAAAACTGTTTCGTATGTACTTTGAGACGTAAAACATCCGGAATATTCCCTCCTAGGTGGGGAAGAAAAAATTACACTTGGAAATTAGGGAGGGTAGATTCCATCGCACCTTGTAAGGAATTTTTTAGGAACTAGTAGGCCGGTATAGTAGCCGTCCACATTGGTAAAAGTAGAGGGATAGGTAAAACACCCACCGCAAGATCGACAGTATCTAGTGAAATAGGGATAAGAAGTTGTTTTATTTGGAAAAGTCTTGTCTGCATTTGGAGAAGCGACATGATAATGACATAAAGGCAAAGGACAACAACGTAGGTTCAAGACCATGAATAGTTGTTGTTTTAGAAAGACCAAGACATTGATTATATTCGGTAACACCGGAAGGAGATAAAGAAAGAAAAAAAGACATTCCCTTTATAAAGTATTGAGATTAGTCAAGTGATTAGACACTAGTGGATGCCAACAAAAGTAGAAAGACAACTAAACTTAGATTAATATTATGAAAAATTCTAGATTAATATACTTATGAAAAATTTATTCAAAATTAATTTTTATCAAAAAATACATTTAAGATAAATTTACCTTCTATTACGACGAAAATCTATAAAATTGTGTACTTTATTGACATTCGAATTTTGTCGACTGTTCAAGCACTCATTTTTTATAAAAGAAAATAAAAAATAAAATACAAAAAAGGGTGGATAAGATAAAAACAAAAGAAAGGAGAGATAGAAAATTTTTAATAAAAAATAAAGTTATTTTAATTAAAAAAATTAATTAAGATTTTAAAAAAGGAGCATGGAGAAATAAAATCGAGTGGGCTGGTGTCGTCCAGCCCACTTTGGCATTTTCGGCCTTCTAAGCCCATCCGCCACCAGCTAGTCTGGCTCTTTCTTTTTGGGCCCATCTTTTGTTTTTATCTAGCCCATATTTTTGTTTCTCTTTAGCCCACCTCTCTTACTTCTTTCACAGCCCATCTCTTTTATGTTTGTTCGACCCATTATTGAATTAAGCAAAAAGGCCCAGGCCCCGTTCCCTCTTCATCCTTCGTGGACGCTCACGTCTGTGAGAAGGAAAAGAACGGTGACGGTCACCAAAAAAGGAACCGTGAGCGAAGGATGAAAAATGAGCCTGTGACGGCAGAGGATCCGAGAGCAAGCTTCTAGAACCGGTGAGCTTGCGCCTGGGAGAACGCGAAATAATGGACAAGATTCTCCAGAGGGGGCGAGGGCAGAATGCTCGAGGCTCGCTGATAAAAAAGGGGGTATTCGGCCATTTGAGGAGAGCAGCCAGAGAGAAAGAGGGGTGGGGGGGGGGAGCTTGAGAGAGTGAGAGGACGAGCCAGAGGGAGAGAGTGAGCTCGAAGGAGCGTCTCACCGTCGCCGGTCGTCCGCCTGAGAGCCGCCGTCCGCCGCAGCCCTTCCCATTGAACCAGGTACGTCTCCCCGAGCACACTTGATCTGTTTTCGTGGGGGTGCCGGGTCGGAGCTCGCGGCCAACCGTGACCTTCGGTCTCGTCAATCCTCCTTGGTTGTTACTGCGTGTTCTAGCATGTTTTGTCAAGAGGTCCACGGTTGAGTATCTAACGAGTCGAAAATCTCTTGGTTCAGTAGTGCATGCCAACCGTTTGTCAAAATGCCTGAACGAAATCTGAGTTCTGTGGGTTTGTTGTGGCCGAAACTGGTTGTTCTTCGTCCATGCCTGTTCTGAATGCAACTAACTTGTCCATGAGACAATATTGAATGTTGCTTGTACACGTCGCCCAAATTCATACCTCGAGTGAGTCCATATTCCCCCTTTTCGTAGCTGCCCCACATATGTTCGACAAAATGCTTGAATGAAGTGCCGAAATCCATGTTATCCGATTGACATTAAAAGTTTAGTTTAATGCTTGATTTTTCATGTATTTTTTAAGCACGTAAGCTTTCTTCATGTTTGTTACGTTTTTTCTTGGTTTCACAGGCCTACCTTTTGATGTTCGTTAATGGCCATTCAAAACCGAACTTGGTTCGGCCGTCACCGGCGATGGGTCGACGACTGCCGGAGGTGTAATCCGGTCATTGTAGGAAGTGGTGCAAGCACCGGTGTCCATAGAGGATGGTATGGTATCTAGTTGTATGGGTTCAACAATGGAGAAGAAGATGAAGCTTCTGGCTGAGAAATTGGCTTCGGGGAAGAAGAAGGGAAGAAGAAGTGAGTGCAAGGGAAAAAGACAAAGCAGGGAAAAAGAGAAAAGAGAAAAGAAAAAGAATAAAAAAAAGGAAAATCAATAAAAAAATTCAAAAAATGTTTTAAAAATCGGTTTTAATTACCCGGTCCGAACCCGATATCCAGAATATAATAATATTTTTGAAAAATTAATTAAAAATATTTTTAAAATAAATTAAAAATTCTTAAAAATTAAAAAGAAAAGAGAAAATAATATCATTAATAATTAAAAATTATAATATCGCAGAACATTTTTTTAAATAGATTAAAACTTCATTTTTTTTAATTCAAAAAATATAAAAAAATTTCAAGACGTTTCGGAAATTTAAAAATTCAGAAAACATTAAAAAATTCAATAATTTTGAGAAAATTTAAAAATTAGATTCTTTTTAAAAATAATAATATTAACAAAATTTTAAATTTTTTTTAAAAATGTTGGAAAATTAAAAAAATTCATAAAAACATTACAAAATCCCTAAAAAGTTATAATTCCTCGAAAATTTTTAAAAATAGAGTTTTTGGGTTGTTTTTCTTAAAAGAAATGGAAGTCTCTTAACCTTAAAATTGTACTAAAAATTTGAATAAGCCCTTAGGGTTTTACCTTAGGGTTTTGATTGTCCTTAAAAACAATTACCTTTGATTTCATAATTACACTGATTTTGGCTTCCCTCTTATCTAGTTAGGATTAGTATTTATCTTATTCCTTAATATTAGGTCTTTGCTACTCCATGCAATATACTTAATGCTTATATGATCACCTTCTATGTTAGTGGATGGTATAAAATTAATGCGGATTGCCTGATAAAAATTATTTTTTTTCGAAATGAACAAAATTAGGTACTGAAATGGCATTAATTAATTAATTAATGTAACCAAATTCCTTAGTCTAGAACCTCTGATTACATAAATAGTAAGATATTCTCCTATATCTTACTTGGTTTCTAGCCTAATTGACAGACAAGGCTAGTGGCGGCTCTTTAGTTAAAATTTGTATAGGCTTAATTGATTAAAATCGAATGCTTGATGTCACACGAGGCATGGGTCTGGGAAAACCCAATTTCATAATTAATGAATCAAGCATGGCCCACCGACTAAACATCGATCTTGAATTAAGGACGCTTGCTAGGACTGTGTTACAAACAATGCCCCTAAACCTAATGACTCTCTCCCCCGAGGTATTAGGTTGCGACACACCTGTAACAAACAAATGATAAAACCTCAAATTAATATACTCGTCAACTGTTACGTATCATCCAATTTAGTAATTTGATGGTAAAATTTAACAAAAATTAACAGAGTATAATTTTTTTTTATTGATATACCTGTTTTGAGTTTTTCATAGTATTAATCCATAAAACTTATAAACCATACTAGTTAATGGCTCCATGACATTACAGATTTGGGAGGAAACAGATGCTTTATCCCTATAAAATAAGATAAAATGAGTTTGCAATCAGATGGCACATGGACCTAGCTCATGAAATAATTAATTTTCTCACAAAAACATGTTGCTTTTTCGTGAACAGAAACAATGGAGAAAGATACATTCTTAGGTGTTGTTCATCCCAGAACTGTAGGGCTAGAAGATTAACTTCCACTGAAAATGAACTACCAAAGTCCTAGAACTATGGACCTAGTATATGGTTCTCATTCTACTAGTTAGCGACGGAGAGTGGCGTGGATAGTAGGGGTGAGTAGCGGTCTAGGGTGGACCCTGGACCGACCCTGGACCGGCCCAACCCTGCTGTACCGTCCGGTCCCCAAGGGGGCTGGTCGGTCCTTGGTCTGACATTCCAGACCAACACTGCGGGTTGGTCCTCGGTCCTAAGAGTTTTGGGTCGGTCCAACCTGGACCAACCATGTATATTATATTGTATTATATTATATTATTAATTCTTTTATATATTCAAACCTAAGTAAAATGTCTGTTATATTATATTATAGGGAAAAAGCCACCAAAAACCCCAAACTTTGCCTGGTGTGACACATTTACCCCGAACTTTGTTTTGTGACGTGAAAAACCCCGAAGTTTGCTAACTGTGACACATTTACCCCATTAAGGGTATTTTCGTCTTATTCTTTTTGTTTTTTTCTTTTTGTTTTTTTTTCTTCTTCTTTTTTCTTTCCTCCGCCGGCCATGGCGGAGGGAAGCCGGCGTCCGGCGAGGACTGCCCTCGCCGGCGTCGGGCGAGGGTCGCCCTCGCCGGCGTCGGGCGAGGGTCGCCCTCGCCGGCGTTCGGCCCTCGTCGGCGTCGGGCGAGGGCCTCCCTCGCCAGATCTGGCGAGGGCACCCTCGCCCGCGTCGGGCGAGGCCTCCCTCGCGAACCCTTGCCCGACGCCGGCGAGGGGGCCTCGCCCTTGCTGACGCCGGCGAGGGCACCTCGCCCGCGTCGGGAGGCCTCCTCGCCGTAACCCTCGCCCGACGCCGGCGAGGGGGCCCCCCGCCCTCGCCCGACGCCGGCGGGGACCCCGCCCTCGCCGGATCCGGGCGGGGCCTGTCGGCGTCGGGCGATGGCCTCCCTCGCGGATCGGCGAGGGCACCCTCGCCCGACGCCGCGAGGGGGCCCCGCCCTCGCCGGATCCGGCGGGGCGCCCTCGTTGGCGTCGGGCGAGGGGGCCCTTGCCCTCGCCCGACACCGGCGAGGGCCGCCCGGCCGCCGGCGGGGCGGACACCGGGCGACCCGACCCTCGCCGACGCCGGCGAGGGCAGTCCTCGCCGGACGCCGGCTTCCCTCCGCCGGCCATGGCGGAGGGAAAAAAAGAAAAAAAAAGTAAAAAGTTTTTAAAAGTAAAAAGACCAAAATGCCCTTATGATTTAGGTTAAATGTGTCACACAATGAAAGTTTGGGGTTTTTATGTCACAAATATAAATTTGGGGTAAATGTGTCACGCTTAACAAACTTCGGGGTTTTTCACGTCACAAAATAAAGTTCGGGGTAAATGTGTCACTCCCGGCAAAGTTTGGGGTTTTTGGTGGCCTTTTCCCTATATTATATTATATTAAGATGTTCTATTAATAGCACTAATAGTAATTTCAATTTAAAACTTTTGTTGAGTATTAATTATATGTAGTTTGTTTTGTTTTCAGGTGTTTAGAAGTTCAAGTGAATTAACAAGATGTGAAGTTATATATTCATGATTTATATTAAGTATTTTGACTTTTTATGGTTTAATTGTACTAATGAATTGCACTTTGCTTTTTAATTTGTGTCAAATGATAGAAGTTTTTGAAGAGTAGAGTAGTATCTTGCCGGTGGATACAAAGTGATTTGCTAGTCAAGTGGTGTGAAGCTCATTTTTTTTTGTTGAGTGAACTCTACGTGATCGAATGCAAGAAAACACTTTTGCATATGGTGTTATGAATATTAAAGATAGATGATTACAAGAACTTTCCATCTTGTCCCATATCTCGATGAGCGGTTAGTAGGTACAAAATTTTTATTATTGTGTCATCTTAGATTTGCTAAATATGTATTGGTATTTATAGTTTAATTGCACAATGCCGTATTGTCGATGGATGTGTAATTTGAATTTGTAGGTTTGCTTTTTTAGGAAGTATAAAAAATAAGACGAAAAAAATTATTGATCGATCCGGGTTAACCACGAACCGGACCGAACCTATTGGGTCGGTTCGGTCCTTGGTCCCAGACTTAATAGGGTCGGTCCTCGGTCCTAAAAATTGAGGACCGACACTGTACGGGTTGGTCCTAGGGTTAGGGGGTGGCCCGGACCAACCCGGACCATGCTCACCCCCAATGGATAGCTAGAAAGCGGAGTGACGAGCCTGGAGTTCAACTGAGACGAAATCATCAATTTGAGAGATTACTCTAAGATAGATATTACTTTGAAAATACTTTGAGAAGAAACTTCACTTCAGGATTTTATTTTTATTTTTATTTTTTAATTTTAAGAAGCCATCTTATGACCCAAAAAAGCCAATCACTCAAATCTTCATATGGTTATGGGCATTTTCGTCAAAAGCCTTTTTCTTTTTTGTTTTCCTTCTCCCACTTTTTCTTTTCCTTTTCTCTCTTTTTATTTATATCTTCTTTTCTTTCACTTTCTTTTTCTTTCTTCTGTCTTCCACATCCTCATCTTCGATACCTCTTGTCAAGCAGCAATGGCTATCAAGGAGCCGTAAAAATCTCCGATTACCGTACAAAGAGAAGATATCGACATTAACATCCATCAAAGCATCAACCTAGAGCATGACCGGTGTGGTGGAGAAGCTGGGCATCAAGATTAATAAGAACCCTTCGAGTGCGATGAGGTTTTAGCACAAAGAATTAAGAAAAAGGATGTGCGGTAAGGTTGCGGAAGGAATGTAAAAGGAAAGGGAGAAAAGAAAATAAAAAGGAAAAAAAAAAGAGAAAGAAAAAGAAGGTAAAAAGAAAACACAAAAAAGAAAAGGCTACTGGACAAAAATGGTGATATTAAGATTTGGCTAGTTGGTGATCTTAGGGCCTTACTTGAGACTAAATTTGCCACTTTAGGACTTTATTTAAAATTAATTTTATCATTTCAAACCCTTCTTTTGTAATAATGCTTTGATCAAATTATGATCTTGAGCCTCACACCTGATCTCTTTTCTAGTTTAACTTCAAATGACAGGATACCCAAAAAGAAAAACAGAAAAACATATTCTGCAGTATAGAACCAGATTGGTTGCCTAATATGAGAATCCATAAACCGTGGCTGCCAGTGAAATCGTGATGGTAATCCTTCCACAGTGGTTTTTGCTAAGAACGCTGGATTGCATGCTGTGTTCTAGGCATGTCATTGCAATAAACGTGGGGGATGTAAGGATATATGCTCAATCATCACACAATGATGTCTATTGTCATGGTCTGCTCACTGTAGGTGGTGCTTAAAAGTAGAATTTACAAGTTCAAAACAAGTCTATGCTATTCACTTCATACAGCAATTAGATTTCTCTGATTTCCAGTTTTTAAGAGGATAGGTGGTTCGGTCAGTTAAATAATCGGCCCCCCAACTGCAGTAAGTTGGAGTTAAATTGTAGATGCCAAGGGCATAATGATAGTTTTGTTTATCAGTAGTAAACGGACAAATACATGGACAAACAGAAGTGGAGTGATCTTCACCTAGAAACTACTTTTTCACACAGCAGCGTTGATGCATAATTGTGCATGGCGTGCTGGTGATGTTTTAGCTCCTTTTTGACAATAAATTCTCCTCATTATTTCAAGTTCCGAGCTAAATCATGACAGCAAGCCAGAAGTCCACAAATGCTTGGGATGGCACAGGGCACCTCGCGCGGGCGAGCAAGCATCACTGCTGATAGAATAGATGGTATATTCTAGCATGACTCTTACTAGTGTTGGCTTGAAACTACCTTCCCGTTGTTTTTTAATAGTGATGAGGAATCGGTTATGGTTCAATTACCGACAAGCGAAAGGATTTCCTTCCCAATTCCTCCGGCAGACTAGAGAAATGCGTAAACGGCTGTGAAGTGGGCCATTACTTCACTGTGCAATGTGAAGCTCTTCTTATTGGTCCTGGCAAGTGATCTTTGTAAATGGCGTATTTTATGGTTACCCGAAGAGATCTCCCTCTCAAAAGTATTTAAAGGTCGAAGAATGATACTATGTCTAGATTAAGAGAGGAGCGCACTTGCAAATTAGATGTAACGGGGCCCCGTACTGCGATTGCAATGCATTCCCGATTGCGATGCAATTCAGGGACCTTTTGCTAAACCCGTGTGTGCTCCCGAGTTATCATTATCAAATATAGGAAGCTTTGACTTCATAGAAGAAATTTTGTTCGTTATCAGTTGGAGAAGATTTGAACCACAACTTGCTCCTCAAGGAAGTGTAAACACTAGGCCTGAAAAAGTACTTGAAGCGAGATATATGCAATAAGAATATTCAATAATGGAACAAATTTCATGCTGCTGTTATGTAGAAAACCTACAATTTGTGCCATCCAAAGCGTTAGAAAGTCTAATCTAGAATTTGTGCCTTCATGATGTTATTGAATTGAAAATTTCTCAAGGCAAAGAAGCTTTTTCTCGCAGGTCGCAAGAACCTCTCACTAACAGCAAAAGACGCATGTCAAATGATATAGTAACGACCTAGACAGGTAAGTCGATATGAGCTGAATCTTTAAATACTCAATCGTAAACAAATCTACGGTATTTTTACTATCCTCGCAATATTCAAAAATCTATCCATCATGATTTTCTTTTTTAGAAAAATATTTTCCTCTTAGATCTATTTTTCTTGGTTGTTTTACTTAAATCAATCACCCTCCTTTTCCATTTCAATATGTCAATGCTATACGTACATCTAAAGATTTGTAATTGATGCAAGGTGAGACTGGGAAGAAGCTGTTTGTTTGTTCGTTTTTTTTTTGGGAAAATGTCACAAATGGTCCCTATACTATTACTCAATGTGCAATTTGGTCCCTGAACTTTTGATCGGCTCAATTTGGTCCTTGAACTATTGATAAATATCCGATTTGGTCCCTGAACTTTCGATCGGCTCAATTTGATCCCTGAAGTATTTGATAAATGTCTGATTTGGTCCCTGAACTTTCGATCGGCTCAATTTGGTCCCTAAACTATTGATAAATATTTGATTTAGTCCTTCATTACTGTTTTCTTTTTTAATTTTTTAATTTTTTTATTATTTTTATTTTATTTTTTATTATTTTTTTGCTTCTTCTCTCTTCCCTCCGCCGCTCCGTGGAGGAAGCCAACCCCCTCGCCCGACACCGGCGAGGGCTCCCTTGCCGGCTCCTCGCGGATGCGGCGGGGAGCCCCTCCCCGGCGTCGGGCGAGGAGCACCCGGCGTCGGGCGAGGGAGCCCCTCGCAGATCTGGCGAGGAGTCCCTCGCCCGACGCCGGGTGCTCCTCGCCCGACGCCGGCGAGGGCTCCCTCGCAGATCCGGCGAGGGAGCCCCTCGCCCGACGCCGGGCTGCTCCTCGCCCGACGTCGGCGGGCTTCCTAGCCGGCTCCCTCGCAGCCGGCGTCGGGCTGGGGCTCCCTCGCTAGATCTGCGAGGGAGCCCCTCGCCCGGCGTCGGCGAGGCGCACCCCGGCGTCGGGCGAGGGCTCCCTCACCCGACGCCGGGAGGCGCTCCTCGCTAGATCTGCGAGGGAGCCCCTTGCCGGCGTCGGGCGAGGGGTCGGCTTCCCTCCGCCGGAGACGGCGGAGGGAAGAGAGAAGAAGCAAAAAAAATAATAAAAAATAATAAAAAATAATAAAAAATAATAAAAAAAATCAGACATTTATCAATAATTCAGGGACCAAATTGAGCCGATCGAAAGTTCAGGGACCAAATCAGACATTTATCAAATAGTTCAGGGACCAAATTGAGCCGATCGAAAGTTCAGGGACCAAATCGGACATTTATCAATAGTTCAAGGACCAAATTGAGCCGATCGAAAGTTCAAGGACCAAATTGCACATTGAGTAATAGTATAGGGACCATTTGTGACATTTTCCCCTTCTTTTTTTTTTTGGGAAACTGAAAAGTAACTAAGGGATAGATGGAGTACAACATTAAAGCATAAAGGGGTCTCTCACCGTTCGGGATAAAGAACTTATAAAATTCACTGCCAAAAAATTGGATAAAGAACCGAATTGAAGGATTCACTCGCAGAAAAAATTTCACATATATTATCATCCTCAAATGTGAATTCTTACAATGGAGAATGTGTCGCATATATATAGTGGTAACTAGGAAATATAAATGTCAACAGGAAATTTAAAACACATGAAAACTTGCAATTCAACTCAAATGTGAATTCTTACAATGGAGAATGTGCCATATATTTATAGCGGTAATTAGGAAATATAAAAGTCAATAGGAACTTCAAAACACATGAAAACTTGCAATTCAACCCTCCAGCCTTGAATTGTATCAAGATTTGTGCAATGCAGTAAAACTCCAAAAGTGCAGGGCTTCTTCCACCTCATTTGCTTGCCTAACTAACAAATGGGATTTGGTTAATTGATGAATCTTAGATTGGATGTGAGAGTCGATTGTCTTCGATGGAAATTTCAAGCTCTGATCCTCTTGCATAACTGACTCGAAAGGCAGCTTGCCTATTTTTCGGGTTTTCTCGCAGTAATTTTAAGGTTGTTTTCCATGTATATATGTTCATGTTGTCACGTAAAAAGGAAGCATGACGAACAATATCCGAAGGAAGCCCTCCAATAACTTGGACAATGTCTCTGGACAAGGAATCATACTCAGAAACACCTTCGGGAGTTTTCCCTTCAAAAGCATGCTCACGAAAGAGCCGAAGGGCGCCGTGATCTCTCATTGGTTCAAGCTTGTATTCCTTTACTGTCTGACCATCAACATTTCCAACAGCGAAAGCATTCAAAACCTCTCTTTTGTTTGTTGTCACGATAATTCTACTTCCTGGACCAAACCAAGTAAGCTTCTCAGCTAATGCTCTAATCTGTTCATCCTCATCCACGTCATCAAGCACAATAAGAACCTTCGCATTACGACATAGACTTGCTATTTTTTCAATCCCTTCACTGGAAGATTCAAGTGGTGCTGATTTTTGTTTTAGAAGGTCGGTAATCAACAGTCGTCGTGAAAATGGGACTCCTTCCAAGTTAATATCTTCAAGGAAGCTACTTGCATCAAATGACTTACGCATCTTGTTGAAGACAACCTTTGCAAGTGTAGTCTTTCCGACACCGGGCACACCCCATATTCCAACAACGCGTACCTCTCCTCCTCGTACTTCAACCGCTTGTCCCTCGCCATTGGCTACACCAAGCTTTCCCATCATCTCTTGAACATGATAATCAATTCCAACTAATTTGTCGGTTACAACTTGGTCCTCCCTCTTCAACAGTTGCGCCACATGCGCAACAACTCTTTTTACGAGCTCGCCCTCGTGCCTGCAAAACGTTAAGTGATGAAGCACGCGGATGACAAGATAGTCACCAAAAATATTTGAAAGTAGACAAAAATGAAAGTGGAGAATGGACCGACAAAAATTAAATCAACCCACACAGTCTATTCTTATGCATTGTTAAATTTTCAAGTATTATCGATATGATCACATATATATTTATTCAAAAGGGTTTGGGTTCATTTTCACATCATCCTACACTCTCTGTTTTTTTTTTTTTTTTTTCCATTGATCCTGGCGAGAAAAAGGAAACCAAAAGTAAAAGCATTACCCACCCATTTAGGTCCCTCGGACTAAATCCCCTTAATCGCCCGATCTGTCGAAGAACCTCCTTCCATGTTTCGATGGTATTTGAGTCGACTCTGTCTATCTCATGGATATTGAAGGAACTTCCAAAATCCCCAGCCTGGTGCCTTACATCGGAGGGACTAACATCATAGAAAATAGGGAAAAAAATCTGCCCATTTGTTCTTCTGCACTCCCACATTTGTACCAGCTCATTGAGGCAAAATTCACTGAAAGCATAATTTTTGGAAAGGATGGCTATTGAGATCCTTGACCGCATGAGCGCCTCCTTTAGCTCCAGCCCAATCTCTTTTCCGGGACTGAGGTCATATCTATCATTGAAGACCCTGATTCCTGCTTCTACCAATTGTGTGTAAAGGTGAACCGTGATTCCGTCGTGAGTATCTAGATGTCTAAAATTCAAGTATACATCATATTTGAATCCAGATGATGACGATGAGGTTGAAGATGATACCTGTCAAATTAATGAAACCAAACCGCTTCACATGATAAACATAATTGTTCAGACCAAGCCTTATGCTTCTAGCCAAACAAAAGAAAAGAAAACACGGTTTTGTGGTTTGATGGAGGCGAACCATAAACAGCAAGTGAACTGCACCTGATCTTGCAAATTGCACACTTTGGCTTTTTAAATAATTCAAAATACTCAAAACATTCGTAACACTCAAATGTCAATACATGATTCATAATACTTTCAAAATTTAAACAATATTTTAAATTTTAGGAAAAAGCAAAAACAGTCAACAAGCCCAATGAATAATATCAATGAGAAAATTGTCCAAAAAATGTTACACTTATTGCATTTTTGCCAATTCAATCATAAACATTTCAATCTCATTAATTGAGTCTTAAACATTTTCGACTTTTGTCAATTGAGTCTATTTAATCATTTTTTGCCAGAAATCGCTGACATGAATATTGGGCATCCAACATGGCATGACCGGCCTAATGTAGACATTTTTTTAATAATTTTTTTTGTTTTTTCTTCTTCTTTTTCCGTTTCTCTTTGCCGGTGGCCAGCGAGGACTAGCTTCCACAGACTTGGTGAGGCCAAACCTTGCCTAGGCCATGACGGCCCTCGCCCACCAAATCTTGGGAGCTAGCCCTTGCCGGCCAACAGCAAAAGAAAGGGAAAAAGGGGAAAAAAATAGAAAAGGAAAATTATTTATAAATAGTTTTTAGAATTTGGATAGGATCTCCTGTTTTCCAAAATTCAGTGGTTCAATCGCTCATCTCAAAGAAGATTTGTAGAATTCTAGGCGAATTTTAGCATATGTTGGGTCGAACTGCAAGCAGAGGACCGATTCCAACGTATTAATGTAAAAGAAGTTTGAAGTGACAATGCAAATCCCAAAGATGCAGAGAAAACTCACCGGCTTGCTTCTAATATGTCTTCCAGCAGCAACAACTGCAGGAGCAGGAGCTGGAGCAAGAGCAACACCTGCAGGAGCCGGAGCATCAACTGCTCGAGCCAAAGCAGATATTGGAAGACGTGGTTTTGGTCTCATCATGTTTAAAGCATTATCAACTGCAGAAGCAAACATTCCAAGAACACATAGAAACGCCATGGACCAAGTTGGAGGCACTGTGAGAGACAGCATCACAACTACCATGGTTATCGCAAACCAAACCACATCCCTCCAAGCCATCGTTTGCTCTCGCGCTTTCTCTCACAGAGGCACAGGAGCTCTAAAAACATTGGACAACAGTATATATTACACTTTACACATGACAAAATTATATTGTATACATACATGACCAAGACCGCTGACTTCTAGGCACCGGCTTTTGGACAACGTCAGCAAAATTATCAGGTACTTGCGGTCTCTGTTTAGCTGACTTTAAGAGTTGTTAAAGGCACTTCATCATGTTCAAATCCTGAAAGCAAGGTCGGCAAGGGCAACGAGGAAATGCCTGGAAGGCAACGAAAAAGCACTCGTAGAGGAAGAATCCTAGAAAAGAAGAGGAAAGGCCCAATTGGAGCAGAGAATGGAAAGATGATAATACACCGGATACTGCCAAGAAGACAACAACTCGCTGGTCAATGGGAAAAGTAAGGCCGAGCTTCGCTAGAAATTACCAAGCAAGTTGGTGGGCGACTATCAAACAGATATAAATGATAATGAGTAGATTAAAAATAGCACACGGCAAGTTATAGTAGTTCAGCTTTATTATCAAGCCTATATCCATTTTCCCTGATAATAGTCTTAACACAGGCTGAAGTCCACTAATAATTTTTATGAGAAGTTACAATTAGCATGTATTGCTTCTACTACATGATAAATCACACTATTAAAACGCAAGTTTTGCTTTCACTCTTGTACACTTCCTCTTAACATTGAGGGCAATACAAGAGCACAACAAGGAAATTTAAGGGATGACAAGAACGGAACAAGCTTTCTCCGTTTTTCATCTGACCCCTTTTTAATTACGCTGGTCCTCTTTAGACAGCCATCTTCAATTGACCTGTTAGAGATGCTCTCCTATTCTTCAAGGAACCAAAGAAATCATGGATACAGAGATTTAGTTATGCTAGAATATCTAACACCCTTTCGATACATTTTCTCTTTATTTAAAAAATATTTTCCATAAGTAGTCTTAGTTAACTTTAATCTTAAAATACTAACATGCAATATGTAATCATGCAGGTGCATAGACAAAAAATTAACACTGGGTAAATCAAAAGCCATAAATGAATTACTAGAAATATGGCAAAAAACTTGAATTCATTGAGCTGAGCAAAGCAAAAGCAAGGTCTAGTAGTTTTTCATTTGGGTGTTTCCTTATGGTAAATATGATTTAATTTAAAGTAAATTAATGAAGTAGAATGAAATTCAAAATGACAAGCGAGTTATATCAAGTACTCCCGGTCTCTGTTTAGCTGACTTGAGGAGTTGTTAAAAGGCACTTCTTCAAATACAAAAAGCATGGTTGTCAGGATGTACACAGATATAATTGACAGGAGAGTTAACAATCATCAGCGTCCTGCGAATTAGTCCCAAGTTAACATGTTACCTACCTCTATCTCACATCATAAATTGGTCTTTAAGAGAGATCCTTTTTACATGGGGGTCAGTGCTCGAAATAGTTGATTTGAGCCTTTGTCAATGCTAAATCAATTTACTGATCACTTTCACATATCCCTTTCAAACTCACGTCGTTATAAAATAGTGACTTACTAAAGTATGGAAAGTCATTTTCGATTCTATCATTCTAGTCTAATGAGATTAAATTTAAAAATAAGGACGAGCTTTCTTTGAACTTTCCTTTCACTTTCGATTTTAAAATTTGCGACCTCCGCATGTTGGCTAGCTGATGAGCTATTACGTTCTTATGTTTCTTTTTTCTTCTTGCTTTTCGATACAATTCTAATAAGCACGCGTCGAGGAAGGATCGTAGAATTGAAGAAGAAAGGCCCTCTGGAAGCAGTGAATGGAGGACGTACACCGGATAATGCCAAGAAGGCAACGACTCGCGGGTCAAAATGAGCAGAGTAACGACCAGCTTTGTTAGAACTTTCGATTTTGTGACGTACGCATTTTTTACTTTTCTTCTATAGTAAAGAATACTCTTCAAATTAAAGCTTAAATTGACGGGTAAATTCACATGTAATTAGTTTCTCTCTCTCTTTTTTTTTTTTTTTTTTTGGGTGAATTGATTTTTTTTTTTTTGAATTTTTTGTGACAAAGCAAAAGAAAAAAAATAGAGGTTGCAGCAAAACAAAAATTTGGGTAATTACCCAATGAAAATGAAAGTGGATGGATTATTTTGATGAAATGTGAAGAGGGAAAAGACATCGAATTATACCCGGTAATTATAGCTACTCTAAAAACTAGGAGCGAAAAGGATAGATTAGTGAGAGTAGTAGACAAAGATGGTGCAATAATGTTATTGGTAGTTCTCCTGAGTTGTACGATTCAATTGGATCCATCCATGTATAAATCGAGTACCCTTGTTTGTTAGGCTTCGTGAATGGACAAAATTAACAGGATAGTGTTATTCCAGAAAACAGTACTTTTTTTTTTTTTTCGGTATTTCATCGGCAAGACAACAAAAACCAATGTATCTTCTCTATAAGGTGTGAAAGGATGACTTCTCAAGATCTACAGCTCAGCTCAGTCGGTGTTCTCCAGTTGGAAACCCAAATTTGAATTAGCATTGTCCAAAGTAGTATGAATGTGGCAAGAGTACATATATCTTATTACTTTCGCAACCAGAGAATGTCGGTCCATCTTTTATTGATAAAAAAACTTTACCCAAAGTTTCAACTAATCTTTACGTTGGGGTTTTCAAAACGCACAGTACTTGTGTACATTTAAATAATCCAATGAAAATCATTAAATATTAATCAATTTTTTGAAAGCAAATTGGTAGTGTTTGTTCCTCAATCATCATATCCCCATCCACTATGTTATTCGTTTTGGCTCCTCAAATTAATTTTTTTTTACCAGTAGTCCTTTCATTAAATAACGATTATTAACAATTTAAACAATTAGTAGGGGAATATCATAGAAGAAAATTGGTTCACTGACAATATTGAAAAAGCATGTCCAAATGGAAATTGAAATATATACTGAAGTACTGTTCAAAACATTATATGGTACCATCATACCATTAAAAATTATATGCATGCTATGTTAAAAAAAGTGAGTTAAGATTTCTTTGTTGTATCTTGAAAATGATGAGACAAACCGGACGTGGTCAGTGTATCCATATAATAAAGAAAACTCACTATCAGTTTCAACCTTAAGCAAAATTACCAAGAAAAGAGGGAAAAAAAAATAAAAAAGACAAGGATCTTCATTTTGAATATCAAAACAGATCCAAATCTTCTCGGCTTCCACTACCCCACTAAAGGAAGAAGAGCACTCAAAACCTTTTGGCCTTCTCCAATTTCCACGCTTCGACTTTAGACATCGAAAAGACAAAGAATACATTAAAAAACGGTTGGATAACCAATAATTTTTTTAATAGACGCATTAGGCGATTTACATTATAATAACATTTAAGTAATCGTAATGTGTCAGGTAATCAGTAACTTTCTCAATAAACGCGTCAATTCATTCACATTATTATAAAGTTGGAAAAGATTTCTCATCATAAAGAAAACTTAAGAAAACAAGTTGCCTGATATGCACTAACATCTAATGTATTGTTATTTTAAACTGAATATGAATTAAATAATAGCTTACTACATTAAGCAAATGAGTTGTAGTGTAAAAAATATCTAATTCAAATACTGAATGAAATTACTAATTAAGAGATAAAAGAAGATAATCTCACTTAAAATACATAATATTTATAGCTTATGTGGGCTTTCTTGCTAATTTCAAATTTGCTTAACATGAATTCACAATGAATTGACTAGCTTAATTTTTTTTTAAAAATTGTAGAATTTAGTACGTTTTACTGTATATGTACATGCATGCATGTGTATATGTCTATAAGCAAATCTATTCAAACAAGATAAAATTAAGATAATCAGGTTACAGATCAACATGGATTAAATATTTGAGAAACGCTTGAATTTTATCCAATTTGATCCAAGTAATCATAATTCTGTGAATAAAGAAATTTCTTCATCAAGGATTCAATTTACAAAGCTAAAGATATATTTTATTAGTTGCTAAATTATCAATTATTTAATCACTTAAATTGTTTAAGTGATTTCATTCACTGCAATAAAGAAATACTATACTGAAAAAAAATCACTTAATTTAAAAAATAATCACAGGAATTTAAAAAGGTATAGAATTTTTTAAAATAATACAGATTGTGTTTGGTTACTTCAAAATTACAATAATGTTACCATCAACGAATTAAAACTGTTTGTTCAAAACATCACTTATTTGTTTCCAACATATTTAGACTTTATGACTTCTTCCCTCTTAATATCAACTTTGGTAATTGTGCACGGTAGATGCGTGAGATTTGTCGCTTGTATACATAACCTTCCAAGATGAAAACATAAAGTATTTTTTTTTCTTCTTGCCTCGGGCGGTTGATGGATTGCCAAGTAAGCACAAATGATTCCATTTACAAGGTGGCGCTCATAATTGACTTGGTTCCCCCAAACCCCACGAATAAGAGATTTTGGTCGATAAGAGGCAGGTTGCAAGCCAAGTAAAATGCAGGAGGTCGTTTGGCTTCCACAAATAAGAGATTTTGGTAGGGGGACTTGATACCCTAAAATCTATTTCACTGCCAAATTTGGTACCTTTCCTCTTAGTTTTAAGAACATTTATTTATCTAATCTTATTCATTTAAAATATTCTAGGCTCTTCCATGTGACAATGCATTGTTAATTTACACAATTATATCAAGAATAAAACAACCTCTAAATTTTCAGTAGCCAGTTCTCTTCTTGAAATGAAAATTGTGGTCAACATAGCACCACCAAAAACTAAATCTAATGTCACCACCCCGCAAGCAAGACTTATATTTGTTTCAATTTTCATGGTCGATAATTTATCTCACTATTTTTAATCACCCAAGACTCCACCAATGAGCTTTAAGAAAACTGTAGTTCAGAAAATTTCTAGAAAACTCTATAAAATGGCTCAATAATTTAACAGATTTCTAAGTCCTAAAGGGTCCCAAGAAGAGATAAACCATCATTAGTTCCGATCAAAATGGAGCAAAGATTGGTAGTAGCAGCTCAAAAGTACTGTGTCGATGAGCTGAATGATTTGATCAGAAGCAATTGGCTCATCCTCTAGGGGATGGCTCTCAAAGGAGCCCACGTCGCTAGTGGGGCGGGCCATTCGCTTTCATTCAAGAGCTCCTGAAGTTGATGCCAAAGTTCGCGGAAAAAGTGAACATAGATGGTTTCAATCCATTGCACATCGTGGCAGCCCGAGGTGAAGTTGAGAATGTGAGTGTCACACCTCATAGATAAAGCGAGTTTGTCATGGAATCCGAGTTCTAAAATCCACCAAAAATGAGATCTAAACATCTCCAACTTCTACTATCTAAACCTTAACAATTACCATTTTTAACATGTCCAATTATCTCAACTCATACCCAAATCTAATTACCAAAAGTTCCTTGTTAGTAACACTCTCATCCAACTAGTTGCTAGTTGAGGAATCTAAAAAGATGGGAGATGAATGGTATGAGTAACTATTGCTCAGTTAATTCTTATAAGTAGACCGAGTATCCATTATACATATATACAAAAGTTATCCATAAACTTAATAATCCCAAATCCAAAACATAATTTACGTAAAATTATCTTTTCAATACAGTTTGAATAGTTAAATACAATCAAAATGAATGGTGAGTTACAGTCAAAGTGGATAGTGGAATACTATCAAAATGAACACTAGCATACGGTCATACCCATTTAATTGACCATATCAAAATAAACATCAATGATGCGTTATATTGATCAATATCAAATTACACATCAAGCCATTCCATTAATCAATTGCATACTCAAACCACACATAATGATCCAATCCATTGATTGATTTCAATCAAATCAATGATCCATTCTACCGATCAATTTTATACTCACTATCCAACCATGATTACAACATAAAGCCTAGTGACAAGATAACTAAGATTGCTCTTGGTTGAGTCTCTCCACATATATTGTCGATGGCTTAGCCCACAAATGTTATGAAAATTGCATGCATACTTGAAAATCCCATGGCAATAATGAGCATCAAATCATCAATATCATTCTCCAATAATTTACAAACCCAATCTAGAATTCGTACACTAAATCAATTTTTTAAATCAAAATATATAATATTTCACAACAGAATACCTCTCTTATCGAATATCTCTAAAGAGACACAATAGAATATCTTTTATAAACCAAGTTCACAAGTCAGTACATATAGCCTTTCCGCAATCCCTTTTACAGAGGAATTTCCCAAACCATCTTCACAAATATCAACTCATAAACTATTTTTCAAAAAATACATTACCATGCCATTTCAAATTAATCAAAAAGATAGTAAAAGCGCAATCTGAATTTTATGCAATAAATAAGCTTCAAAAGCACTTTTTTTATTATAACAGGCATGTTACACCATGACTTTTGTAATTCGTAATATATGATCTTTATCATTTTGAAGACACGAGTTTACAAAACCAAAAAAGAAATAAGCATTGCTCGCTCGAGAATACCCAACCAAATAGCGAAAGTTACCTCGACTTTGTCAGCTTTCTATATTTTTCTCTTTTCTCTCTTTGTTTCGCGCCCGCCTCTGTCTCTGTCTCTCTCTCTTATTTTTCTTCGTCCTCTTCTCTTTTTGTTTTACTCTCGTTTACGAAGACTCTCTTCTCTCTTATTTCCCTGACTCTCTTCCTCGCCCTCTCTTTCTCCCTCTCCCTTTCTACTCTCTTTTTCTCCTTTCTGTTTTCTTCTCCCTCTCTCGTTCACACTCACGTCTCTCCCCTCTCTTTCTCTCCTGTTTTTTTTCCCATCTCTTTTTCCTCTTTGCTTCCCCTCGTCCCCTCCTTGACTCCCACTCTCTCTCTCTCAGTTATTACAGCGAGGGAACTCTAGACTTTGGGGGTCAACACCTATGCTTTGTGAAGGGAAGGGAGAGAAGAATTCCTTTGCATTATGCGGTCGTGAACGGAGAGCTCGATGTCACGAAGGTACTGCTCTCCGCTTTGCCTGAGTCCGTCGAAGAGACAAACGCCCTAAGGTGACCGCGCTTCAGCTTGCGGTGAAGGACTACTGGTTTGACGTGGTCGTTGTGTTGGTGGAGCATGGCACAAGAAGGAATAGGTGATCAATCGGAAGGACAACTAAGGCAATACTGTCTTGTATCTCGCTGCTGCTGCTGCTGAAAAATTTCGAGGTAGGTTCCCCTTTTATATCGCACTTTTCATGGCACATCATTTCACTGAAATTTTGTATGGATTCGATATGAGTCGGGTTTGGTATGAGTCAAGAAATTTGTATTAGGATAAATGGGTTGTAACGGGTTAAATTGGTCAATTTGAGTCGGATCATTTATGACCCGACCCAAACTAGACCCAATCAACCTATTTTATAAGTTTACATTTTAGTGAGGGTGTTATTTTGGTATCCCTAGAATATGCAAAATTCTTCTTAGGAATTTGGCATCTCTACCATATGCCAAAATATTTTCTATATTTTCTAAATATCTGTAAATCAATGAGTACAAAACGAAGTTGGAAAAAATTTGCAGGTGGTTGATTTCATGCTTCCTTGGCATGTTATCGATTACGAGGTGGTAGATGCGTGCGCCTCGAATGAAGTGGCTTGATGCCTCTAGATGTCTCAATTCTCTCACAAAGGAGAGCAGGAGATAGAGAGATGAGAGAAATTCACGCACGGACTGGAGCCATACACAGAAGAGGACGATCAACCACGCCCTCTTCACCACTAGTCTCGGTGGACGACGATGACTATATCCAGGAAGCTGACAGTCGTCGATCAGATGGGAAACGACCAACGAATGCTCCTCAATCATCAATGGGCGACTCACGCAATGCCCTGCTGGTCGTCGCTGCGCTCATTGCTAGCACCACCTACCAAGCCGTGATTCAATTTCCAAGCTTTATTAAGGAAGTTGATTCCACAAAAGGTTTCCACGCATGCTATGCATCTGTGATAGCCGGTCCTCTTGGCACGAACTTGGCGTACATCATCTTCATGAGCGGCAACACATTCGGATTCTTGGTGTCAGTCCAGATGATCATTTGCCTCACCAGAGATCTCCCTGTCAGGCTGCCGCTATTACTTTCCGTGACCACAATGGTTCAAACTTACTACTGCTTCACGTTTTACCTGCCATTCACATTACAGGACAAAGCATTTGGTCTAAAAAACGTGGAATTGTTGAGCATGCTGCCAGTAACGATGTCAATTCTTCTTCTATTGGCACAGAGGCCGTTGGCACTAGCTTTAGATATTTGCTTGGAAAGGCTATCTCGGTTTAACCTCCTAGGGGATATGTACAGTCTGAGGACCCAGTCTGTCATTGTTAAGGATAGAGAGATTGGAGAAATAAACGCACCAGATGGAGCCGAACACAGGAGAACCAACTCGCACGCTTCAAGACTAGTCTCGGAGGAAGATCAATCAGATGGGGAACCGGTTGCAAATTCTAAACTTTTGAACAAAGAAAGAGAGTTGATAGGAGACACACGCAACGCCCTACTAATTGTTGCCACGCTCATCGCAAGTGCAACCTACCAAGCCGTGCTTCAGCCTCCAAGCTTTAGGACAAAAGTTGATGATCATTCAACAAAAAGCTTCCTTGCACACTATGCTTCTTGGGTGACTCGTCCTCTTGGTAGGGACTTTGTGTACATTGGCTTCATAAGCTGCAACACCTTTGGACTTTTGCTATCGATCCAGATGATCATTTGTCTCACCAGAGATCTCCCTGTCAGGCTGCCGCTGTTACTCTCCGTGACAGCACTGGTTCAAACTTACTACTGCTTCACGTATTACCTGCCATTCACATTACTCGATAAAGCGTTTGGTCTGATAAACGTGGAACTGTTGACCGTGCTGCCAATAACGACATCAATTCTCCTTCTACTGGCACAGAGGCCGTTGGCACTAGCTTTAAATTTTTGGTTGGAAAAGCTTTCTTGCTTTAACCTCCTAGGGAACATGTACAGTCTGGGGACCCAATTAGTTGATAATAAAGAAGCTGGAGCTGAACATCGAAGAGGGAGATCAAATTTGCATGCTTCAAGACTACTCTCAGAGGAAGATAAATCAGATGCCAAATCAGCCACAAATGCTCCCCAATCATTATATCATTCCCCATCGAAAAATTTGAACAAAGATAAAGAGTCAATGTGCGACATACGCAATGCCTTGCTGGTTGTCGCCGCACTCATCGCAAGCACCACCTACCAAGCCGTGCATCAGCCTCCAAGCTTTACAACAAAGGTCGACAGTAGTTCCATGAAAGGCTTCCTCGCATCCTATGAATCTTGGATGACTGGTCCTCTTGGCAGGGACTTAGCGTACATCGCCTTCATGAGTGGCAACACCTTCGGACTCTTGGTGTCAGTCCAAATGATCATTTGCCTCACCAGAGATCTCCCCATTAGGCTGCCGCTGTTACTTTCCATGATTGCAATGGTTCAAACTTACTATTGCTTCACGTATTTCTTGCCGTTCACATTACTGGACAAAGGGCTTGGTCTGAAAAACGTGAAATTGTTGAGCATCCTTCCGGTAATGATATCACTTCTTCTTCTACTAGCACAGAGGTGGTTGGCGCTAGCTTTAGATTCTTGCTTGGAAAGGCTTTCTCATTTTAACCTCCTTGGGGATATGTACAGTCTACGGACCCTATCCGTCATTGTTAATGGTAAAGAGATCAGAGAAATTAACGCACCAGCTGGAGCCAAACTCAGAAGAAGAAGAGCCAACTTGCTCGCTTCAAGACTAGTCTCGGAGGAAGATCAATTAGATTGGGAAACAGCTGCAAATTTGAAAATTTTGAATAAAGGAAAAGAGTCGATAGGCGATATACGCAATGCCCTGCTAGCTGTTGCGACACTCATCGCGAGCGTGACCTACCAAGCCGTGCTTCAGCCTCCAAGCTTTGGGATAAAAGTCGAAGATAATTCAACGAAAGGCTTCCTCGCAAATTATGCATCTTGGGTGACTGGTCCTCTTGGTAGAGACATTGCTTACTTTGGCTTCATAACTGGCAATACATTTGGACTCTTGCTGTCAATCCAGATGATCATTTGCCTCACCAGAGATCTCCCCATCAGGCTGCCACTGTTACTCTCCATGACCGCGCTGGTTCAAACTTACTATTGCTTCACATATTATCTGCCGTTCACGTTACTGGACAAAACGTTTGGTCTGATAAACGTGGAATTGTGGACCGTACTGCCGATAATGACGTCAATTCTTCTTCTACTAGCACAGAGGCGGTTGGCACTAGCTTTAAATTTTTGGTTGGAAAAGCTTTCTTGCTTTAACCTCCTGGGGGATATGTACAGTCTAGGGACCCAACCGGTCATTGTTACTGATAAAGAAGTTGTAGCTGAACACGGAAGAGGAAGATCAAACTCACTTGCTTCAAGACTACTCTTGGAGGAAGATCAATTAGATGTGGAACCAGTCACAAATGCTCCTCAGTCATTATCATATACCCCATCGAAAAATTTGAACAAAGAAAAAGAGACGACGGGTGACAAACGCAATGCCTTGCTGGTCGTCATTGTGCTCATCGCGAGCACGACCTACCAAGCTGTGCTTCAGCCTCCGAGGTTTACAACAAAAGTAGACAGTAGTTTTACGAAAGGCTTTCTCACATACTATGCATCTTGGGTGACTTGTCTTCTTGGCAGGGACGTTGCGTACATCGCCTTCATGAGTGGTAACACATTTGGACTCTTATTGTCGATTCAGATGATCATTTGCCTCACCAGAGATATCACTGTTAGGCTGCCACTGTTACTTTCCGTGACCGCAATGGTTCTAACTTACTATTGCTTCACGTGTTACCTGCTGTTCACATTACTGGACAAAACGTTTGATCTGAAAAATGGGGAGTTGTGGAGCGTGCTACTGCTAGTGACACCACTTCTTCTTCTATTGATACAGAGACGGTTGGCGCTAGCTTTAAATTTTTGCTTGAAAAGGCTTTCTCAATTTAACCTCTTGGGGGATATGTACCGTCTAAAGACCTAATTCATTGTTGTTAATGATGGTATGTCTTTCCTTAAGGTTGCGCTAAGAAATGCAAGCTTCAGAAATATCGAATGGAGTTTATTTCACAGAATCAGATATTGATTTACCATCCTTAATTCTCCGCAGTTGATTGTGTAATGTCCCTGAGTGATTCACTGTATTGTATTTTCCCAAGAATATGTGTCGCCAAATATCAGATCGATGTCCTTGATTCTCTGCAGTTGATTGTGTAGTGTCCACAAGTAATTTGCTGTGCATATTTTCCTAGTAGATGTTTCCTGAGTTTATAGCACGTTTGGGACTTCATGGACAGCAGTCGAGATTCTGAGATAAGGTTGCGCAAGTTTTCTTCCAAGTACTTATTTGGTCTTTGCTTCTTCAGATGAATGGGCCATCAAGAGAACATGTTTTCTTCGAACACATAGAACCACGAGTCATGCTTAGAGGAGGGCCTGCACCATACTGTTCACATTCACCATTATTAGTCATGTTCAGAGCAGATAAGTCCACTCAAATGGACCCACGATTGATCGCAGCAGCTCAGAGGCACAATGTTGATGAACTGAATGACTTGATCGCAAGCAATGCACTCATCTAGAGGAGACGGCTCTCCAAGGAGCCCTGCACACGCCATAGCATGTCGCCCGTGTCGTGGGCCATTTGGATTTCATCCTGGAGCTCCTCAAGTTGATGCCGAAGGTTGCAGAGAAGTGAGTAATGATCGCCGAGAGCAACGATCGGTCCATGTTGTCGTGATAGGATCTGCCGGAACCATCTCCATGGTTTCTCCATAAAGGTCTTCAACCTCTGCAAAATGTTGTCTCAATCCTGCATGGTATTGTGTGCTTTCACTTTCCACTTCTTGAGCTCCTCTTCATTATTCGGTGGTCTAATGTCACGACCTTCCAATCAGGTTTCATATATCTTGCTCAAGCAAATATCAGCCGCATCTGAATGCTCCAATGTATTATTTAGGTAGATATGATGGAGGGGTGGTAGAGAAAAACAAAAGACACGATACGAGAAAACGCGTTAGGTAATCAATGACTTTCAAATATTCACTAAAAGTAAAAAAAATCCCCTTACTAAAATAACAGTGAGGTAACCAACGGCTTTTTTCATAATTATTTGAGTAGATATGACTGTTTATACATTGAATGATAATGAATTATTTTCACAGATAACATTGAAATTAGGCCATTGTCAATCACATTTTTTTCAAAAAGCCTAGCTAATCTCATTAATCATGTAGTGATCCAAAATCATATTAAATGATCTAATAATTGTCACATTTTATACTCTAAATAATGGAATATGTACCAGGCACCTAATTCACATGGAAAGTTTCATTCCTTGACTATGACCAAGCAGTTTTCAATGATAAAGAATAAAGAGGTTTTTTTTTTCCTCGTAATTATAGTATCCGCCAATTAAGCCCAACATCCTCATAAAGGAAACTTTTTTTTTTTTGGAATTGTAAAACTTTATAAGCAAGGACCTTTTATTGGGGAAAAGTATCAAAAAAATCCTAAACATATTACATTCATACCAATTTAATCCTAAATATTTTAATTGAATCAATTTAATCATAAACGTTTTCAATTTTGTTTCAATTTAGTCCATCCATTCAATTTTGGCTGGCCTGTGCTGATATGGACGACGGCCGATGCCCAAACGCTAACGACAATTTTTTAATAATAATTTTTTTCTTTTTTTTCCTTTTTCCTTTTTCCTTTTGCGAGGAAAGTCCAAAGAGGAAGAAGAAGGAAAGAAAAGGAAAAATAAAAGAAAAAGGAAAAAAATCGAAAAAAAAAAAAAAATTATTAAAAATTGCCACATTAGCATTCGGCCGACATCCACGTTAGCGCCAGCCTACTAAAATTAGCTGAATGGACTAAATTGGTACAAATGTAAAAATATTTAATACTAAATTGGACCAATGAAAAATTTATGACTAAATTTGTACCAATGCAATAGGTTTAGAACTTTTTGGTGCTTTTTCCCTTTTTATTGATTAAATCAATTCCTTTTCGTTGCTCAATAAATTACACATAGAAGGCGAATTAGGAATTAGCTGTTAAAAAGTCCGACTCTTATGAATATTCCTTTGTTTTTCATGATTTATATTTCTACTGCAACTGTAAACTGTTGTGGATAATCGGAATGCTGCGCTTCATCATTGTTTGAAGGTGCTGTCTTTTCTGTTTCCTTCTCGGAGGATAGTCCCTTTTTACTTGCCATTGGAGGTTCAAAGGGGGGACTTGAAGCAAGTGGAGACCTCGGCCATCTTCTCATTCGCAATTGTAACTTCTTGCAATTTTCCATTCAACGTTTATATTAATGACTCCTATATGGTTGGATTTGACTGATATCTACCTAGAAGCCCCATTGCAAAAGCAATATCCGGCCTGGTGCAAACTTGAGCATACATGATGCTTCTAAGCACACTAGCATAAGGTACATCATTCATTTGAGCTTTCTCAAAATCTGAATTAGGACATTGTGAAAGACTTAATTTATCACTCTTTACAACAGGAGCAATCCCTGGTTTGCAATCCTGCATATTGAATCTTTCTAAAACATGATCAATATACGGCCTCTAAGATAAACCCAATGAACGACATGAGCAATCCCTATGGATCTCAATGTCAAAAACAAAAGACACCTCACCAAAGTCTTTCATATCAAAATTTTTCGATAACATCCGCTTTGTCTCATGTAGTAAACCAATGTCACTACTAGCAAGCAATATATCATCTACAAAAAGTATGAGAAAAATATACTCGTACTACTCTCGTCCAAGCACGCTTAACTTCGGAGTTCTGATGGGATCCGGTGCATTAATGCTGATATGATCGCACCCCTCTTTATGAAGAAATAATTATTTCTTTAAAAATATATTTCCTCCCACTGACTTTGGTGTATATACACTGATCTACTTTGTTCTCAATAAATCCGAATGAAGTAACAACACTATGAAATTTGAAATACCACTGTCTGGAAACTTGCTTAAGACCATGAATTAGAACTTTTCAGTCTACACACAAGTTTACTTGAATCTGCTACAAAAATCATCCAGTTGCACAAAATAGATTTATTATATCAAAATAAATTATTAATGCCACGTTCACTCCGAAAGAATATTTAAAGAAATAGTTATGTCTTCATCCACCCCTCTTTCGAGTGAAAACATTATTATCCCCATTTTTTATGGCATTTAATCACATACTTAATTGAAAACAAGAAACGACATTTATATAAGTTGCTAAAACAACCATGTAGTGGATATTGTAATCATGCTCTCACAAATAGACTATATAGTATGATGATATAACTTATCGTCTTTCCCTAACAAATCTCTTTAATAAAGCTACAACCACTTCATTCTGCACTTGAGAGGTTTAAGAAATTTCATTATAAATTATATCAAGAATAGTACCTTGAACCTCAACAAATTTAGTCTATGGTACAGGAGATTTCATAATTATATGTATATGTAAAGACAAAAACATAGTAACCTCCATCATATTATTATCTTTAATAGTCTCGAGAGCAGCTATCATCTACAATTACGTCAATCTTTAGAAACTTTAGAGTATGTGATTCCATAATTCTTGTACCTTCTTTAGGGTCATAAAATTAATACCCCTTTAACAATCTAGATAAGATACAAAATAATTTCAAGTGAATCTTTTGTCAAGATTTTCAAGCATAGTAATTAAGTTACCACCCCAGAATCTACCAAGTATTTGACAAATGACCCTTTAAGCTATTTCACATTGTCATACTTGTCAAAATACTCACGGCCACTATTAAGCCTGACAACCTTTTAAGACATTTATCTCGGTCATTTTCCTTAAATAAAAAATTTTCGGAAACAACCTTTTAATCATATACGAGATGTATATGTCATTAGGACTTAAACACAATCTTTGCAGATGTCTCATAATTTCAATATCAAACAAGACATAATTTCAAGAAACTAAGGCTTCCATCATCTTATAGCAGTGTAGTCCGCGAGCAAATCTCTTTTCAAGTATTCTAGAATGGAACACTTCATGGAAAGCAAAATTCAATTGCTTTTTTCTCAAGCAACAAATCATATGTCCACAACTTAAAATTTGAAGCAGTAAAAATATCGATAATAATGAAGTTATTAATTACATAAAATGTGACTGAAAACCAAGCAATATATATAATTAGTATCATGTGAGCGCCGTGTAACTTGACGTACAAGTACACATCCAGAGAGTTATACGCATAATCATATAATCACCTTTGGGCAAAATACATGAATGCAGTTGTACACTCCCCACTTGATAGTGGTTATGAGAATATATTATAATCTTCGTGAATTCATCACCTTTGGGCAGATGAACCATTGGGATTAGTCAATCCTTTACCACACCATCATGTATCCCTCTATGAACTAATACACAATCACCTCCTTTGGGAGTATGACTACGCATTAGACCAGAGACATCTCAATCATCATATGAGACCGAAATTTCTCAAACCCAATCAAGCGTGCCACTTTGGCGGTCACTACTCAATTGAATCATTGAAATTCTCTCATACTAGGGATATAAATTCCAATGAGATCATTGATCATAGTAACACAAAAAACTTCTCATAACAGAGAATAAAATATCTCTTATGCACCCCAATTACATATTACCAAAACAACATAAAAAAAATGCTGATCTAAAATATCTCTCACAAATTAACATCAATAGTAATACATGGTACACCAAATCGATAAGCTTGACAGCTGATCCATTATCACTTATGAGTTCATAAGGCAAAAATGACTTCAGGGCCAACAACTGATTTATTAATCAATTTTAGGTAACAAATATCATTACTTCAACCAGTGGCCTATAAATTGAGTTAAATCAAAGAACTAAATATCTAAACTATAACAGTAGATACTATTGCTCTGCATAAATATTGTCATACTCCTTAACCATAAAAATATTCAACTTGATAGACATTAACAAGTGACCAGATGAGTTCATGTACAATATGCAGTAACTTAATTAATATGCATTACCCATATATAGTAGATATGTTAATCAGTATAATCAGTTTGGTCACGAGTTCTTAAGACATCCATCATTCAAAGATTACCAGCGTGTCAAGGAGTATGCTTGAGCAACAAAAGTTTCATAACCTTTACTGTTTCTCATCAGCTCAATACATAGCTCAATTACTATTCCATAATGGTTGTATCTCATTAAGCTAGTTTCAGTTCACAATAAAGTTTGATTTTTATTGATAAATCACACATTTATAATTATGTAATAATATACCTATAACCCAACACTTGTATTTCCAAAATCACAGAAAAATACAAGGAAAAATACACAAAAATTCATTTAAAATACACGTATTTAGGGTTTCATATGCAATTTCACATCAATAAAACCATCAAAAATATAAAATAAATATGCCACGAGATAAAAAATCACCATACGAGTCCAACGCCGCCAGCCACGCGCCGATCGGAGCCTCCACGCACCCACACGCACCGCCTGAGTGCCCGGCGCGCGTTCGACGCCCAGGCGGCGCGTGGCCGCACGTGGAGGTGCGTGCGGCCTCCTCCGGTGACGTGCCTCCGACCGTCTTGCTCGTCTCGTCGAGCCCAGTCCGAATTTGTGATTTAATTTTATTTTTATTGAACAAAAAGTCTCGAAAATCACAGATTATGGCAAAATCTGTACTAATTAGGGCTAATCCGTACAAATTATGGCAAAACCTTTATGCGTTCAAGTTTTAGGGTTATGGTTGCTCTGATACCACATGTTGGACGCAAATTGCGTAATCCCAAGATCTCCATAACTAGAACAAGAACATGCATAATTGAGTAGAAAGATTAACGCACATGTTTTGAGATCCATTGTTCTTGAAGCGGAAGCGGAAACACAATGTTCCACGCGCAAGTCCTTCTCCTCTATTGCCCTCCGTATCACTGGCTCAATGAGGCGGCCCCCATCACGTGTAGCGTTAGGTAAACGCCCCTTAGGTGAGGATACATGTGAGAATTAGGGTTAGAGGAGAGACTTGAGCACTATTTATAGAGTTTCTAGCCAGTCCCTCTCATTACGGGCCAGGCTCAACTCGGTCCACATTAGCCAACCCATATTAGACTAATTAAGAAACATTATATCTCACCTTAGACCAACCCTATTTTACGATAACCGTAAAAACAGTAAATTACAATATCAATTAATTTAGTCCACATTAGAAAAACTCTTACACTATATGGTTGGGAAACTGTAGGTGTGGAATACATTATCTGATGCAGCTGTATCCCAAAGATTCGGAAACTACGGCAAGCTGAAAAAGGCAGAACCTGATTCTTGATGCTGCCAAATGAGAACATGGTAAAAATATCTTAGATGTTCTCGTTGGTGTGCTTGCTCAGTTCTTTGAGCGCATTGAAAGGCTTGCAGTCGGGTAACTCTAGGGTCGAGTCATGCACTTGTAGCAGCATGTTACTAGGAATTTTAATTGTCTCCGTCTTATTTTTAGTTTTGAGAAGAAAGTCAAGGTGTTATTTCCTTAGGGGGTCCGGGGAACAAGTGTTACGCATGATATATGAAACTAATGCAGTAGTGTCGTTTTGACTCAGAACCCTGATCAAACAGTAGTTTCACGCATTGACTTTAAAATACATGTATTTGGTAGAGCGAAAATCATTCAGTTGAAAGGATAGGATGCGATGAGGTAGGATCTCTCGGGTTTTCAATCAATCAGAGTCTTCTTTGAAGGGAGTCAACCTTTTGTGCACCTGGAAAACTTCAAGTGAAGCACAGCAAAAACCTACTTGAGATTCAAGTCATAGGTACGTTGTCATTGCAAGACTTCCATATTGGAGGGTGCAAAGCTGTGGAAAAGCTAAGTGGTATATCAGGCTTGAAGAAGTTTCACCATCTGCGCATCTATGCGTGCTCTAGGCTGCAGATTGTTGAGGGTCTTGCCAGACTAGAGTTTTGATTGTGTTGGTTGTCTACAAGTGTCCTTCACCTGGAAACATTGCTTGATATATCAAAGCCAAAAATATAGGATAAGTGCCAAATTCAATTTAGACGGTACATGGAGTCCCTTGACTCTGAATCAGAGATGAACAAAATCCAAATCCTGGCAGCTGACTCTGAATCAGAGAAAAACAAAGTGCCTCAATCAGGATTGTTGCGACATCAACAAATTTCCCTCAAATATAGCAGATGTAAATTTTTTTAATAACTTATTCAAACATAAGTGGTGAGAAACATGCTGCACACATCTATCATATGACAGGTAAATTTATAGAACATTCAAGAAGAAAATCAACAATGCAAATTAACCAAGAATTACAATAGCCGGCAACCAGCCGATAGAATCATCTCTTCACTTGCAATTGTCTAGGATTCTCAAGCCTTACCTACCATAGCAAACCAAAAGTCCCCATTTGTGAGGGGATATTTGATTGGCAATGTCAGTATAAAGCAGATTTACGGGAACGGATTAAAAGCGAAAGAATTGTGCCGGATAACTTTTCAAATAATTCATTTAGACAAATTGCTATGCATATTGATGGAGAATAAGCAATATATATGTGTGCGATGCACATATTTATTGTGGTATATGATCAAACTCAAATCTCAATTCTTCCAACGGAGAATTTAGCACATATTTATTGTGGTAACTAGAAAACAATAGAGTGAAATTTAAAACACATGAAACTTACAACTCAACCGTTGCATCAAGATTTGAGCAATGCATTCAAACTCCAAAAGTGCGGGGCTTTTTCCTCCTCATTGAACCCGTTGGATCATGCTATGCTCCTTGGATGGCCCAAAATCTACTCCGTTAGCTTGCCTAACTAACAAAAGGCCTTTGATTAATCGACGAGTCTTGAATTGGGCTTGTGAGTAGATTCTCTTAAATGGAATTTTCACGCTCCAATCCTCCTGAGTGACGGACTTGAAATGTGGAGGACTTTGGCGCATTTTTTGTCTTCTTTTGCAATAGGCCCAAGGTAGTTTTCCATCTAGTCATATTCATTTCCTCGCGTAAAGATGAAGCCTGACGCACAATTTCGGAAGGAAGCCCTTCAATAACTTTGGCAATGTCCATGGACAAGCCAAAATATTCGGAGACATCTTGGGCTGCATCCCCTTGAAAAGCATGCATACAAAAGAGTTTATGAGCATGGCGTTGATCCATTGGTCTAACCGTGTGTTCTTCAACTGCTCCAACGTCGAAAGCCTTGAAAACATTTTTTTGGTTTGTTGTCACAATGATTCTACTTCCTGGACCAAACCAGGTAAACTTCCCCACCAATGCTTTAATTTGTTCAACCTTGTCCACACCATCAAGCACAATGAGAACCTTCGCATCATGACATAAACTTGCTATTCCTTCAGTCTCTTCACTGGAAGTTTCATGTGGTGTAGGTATTTGTTTCTTAAGGTCAGCAATCAACTTACGTTGTGAAAATTGAACTCCTTCCGACCTAATATCTTCTAGGAAGCTATGTGCATCAAACAATTTACGCATCTTGTAAAAAACAACCTTTGCAAGTGTAGTCTTTCCGACACCTCGCACACCCCATATTTCAACACCGCATACCTTTTCTCCTTGTACTTCGATCACTTGTCCCTCTTGGTAGGCAACACCAAGCTTTTTCATCATCTCTCGAACATGATGATCAATTCCAACTAGTTTGTTGTTTACATATTGGTAATCCTCCTTCAACAATTGCACCACACGTGCAACTACTTCTTTTACGAGCTGGCCCTCGGGCCTGCAAAACGGAAGTGATGTAGGACGAGGATGACAAGAAAGTCGCCAAAAATATTAAAAAGTAGACAAAAATGAAAGTAGGGAATGGACAGACAAAAATTAAATCAACCCACACGGTCTTTTTTTATGCATTGTTAAATTTTCTATCATTATCGATATTATTACTAACATATTTATTTAAAAAGGTTTGGGTTCATTTTCACATTATCCTACACTAATTTTTTTTTTTCATATATTTAGGAAAAGTAAAAGGAAACCAGAAGCAAAAGCATTAATCACCAATTTCGGTTATGCCGAGTAAATCCTTTTAATCTCGCGATCTGTACAAGAACCTGCCTCCATTTTTCAACGCTATCTGGAAAACGTCTCTCATGTTCAAGTAAGGCGTCTCTATAAAGAGAAGTTCGGAGTGCTACATCATCGGGTTCAACATCATAGAAAATCGGGATAATAGTCTGTCCATTTGTTTCTCTGCACTCCCACATTTGTAGCAGATCCCTAAGGCACCATTTACAAGAAGCAAAAGCTCTGGAGAAGATGGCTATTGAGATCCTCGACCGCTCGATCGCCCCTTTTGACTCCAGCCCGATCTCATTTCCAGGAGTGAGGTCATAATCATCCATGAAGACCCTGATCCCTACATCTTCCAATTGTCTGTAAAGGTGGTCCACGATTCCGTAGCGAGTATCTAGACCTCTGAAATTCAAGTATACATCATACTTGAATCTAGACAATGATGATGAGGTTGAAGATGATTCCTGTTGAATTAAGGAAACCAAACCGCTTCATATGGCTCACATAGTTGTTCAGAACAAGTCTTGTGTTTCTAGCCAAATAAAAGAAGCAAAAAAAAAAAAAAAACGTAGTGTTGTGGTTCTCATGGAGGCGAACCTTAAACAACAAGTGAACTGTATTTGAATCTTGCTACTTGCGCATTTTGACTTTTTTTAATAATCCAAAATACTCAAAACATTCGTAATTCTCAAATGTTGAAACATGAATGCACAAGCAATAATTTTTCATAATACTTTCAAAATTTAAATAATATTTTAGATTTTAGGAGAAAGCAACGGTGCTAAACAAGCCGGGCATACAAGCAGAGAAGATTTGGATAGGATCTCCTGATTTTCAAAATTCAGTGGTTCGATCGTTCATGTCATAGAAGATTTGTAACTTTCCAGACGATTTTTAGCATTTGGTGGGTCGAATTGCAAGCAGAGGACTGATTCCACCGGATTAGTGTAAAAGAAGTTTGAAGGAACAATACAAATCCCAAACAGAGAAAACTAACCGGGTTTCCAGCAGCATCGTCTGCTACTGCAAGAGGCAATTCATCAGCCGGACGAGGCGTAGCATACAGTGGAAGAGGCGGATCTTCTTTCGCCTTTTCCTTTTTATTAACCCTGTGGCCAACCATTCCGAACAGAATTATTAACGCCATGGACCAAATCGGACCGAGTGGGAGAAACAGAACGACAGCAGCCAGTAGCATCATCAACAAAACCATCTCCTTAAAAGCCATCGCTCACTCTCCTTCAGAGCCGTCTCCTCCAAACCTTTGCATTTCAACTCTTTTCTAACGTAAATGAAACCTCTTAAGTTATTTCATATGTTGATTAGTTGACGAGCTATTACGTTCTTTTTCTTTCTTTCTGCCCTTGCTTTTCGACACAAACTATTGTAATGATAAACAAGGACGACGTGGAAGTGCCTGGACAGCAAGAATAAGCACGCGTAGAAGAAGAATCCCAAAGTGAGGAAAAGGCCCACATGGAGCAGGGGATATAGAAATGAGGACTATTCAACGGCTAATGCCAAGACGGCATCGACTCGCTGGTCAATGAGAGAAAATGACAAAAACCTAATCCAAAAGAAAAACAAGGATAAGAACTCCACCTGCCGATCAACCCGTGATTAAGATGAACCAAGATTGGACTTGGAAAGTCCGAGGGCCAAAACAATTTGAAACAGCAATATACAGTGAATTTGGTTATGAAAATCCTTTTATCAAAATATATATCTATTTATATATTTGATAAACAGTGAATTGATTACAGAATCAGAGTTTTAAAATCCACCAATCATGATATTTGTACCTCTCCAAATTCAACTATTTAAACCTTAACAATTACCATTTCTATCATATCCAACTGTCTCAACTCATGCCCAAATCTAATTCCCCCTTAATAACACTCTCGTCTTACTTGTTGCCAGCTAAAAAACCTGAAAAAAGATATAAGATGATTGGTGTAAGCAATTACCGCTCAATAGTAGGATGTATCTCTTCTAAGTGAATCAAACCTCACTATGCATATTTACAAGAGCAATCTTATAAACTTAATAATCCAACATCTAATGCATGATATAGGTACAATTTCAAACATGAGTTATTTCTTATTCTATCAGAATGAATAGTGAAATATAGTTAGAGTGAATAGTGCAATTTTGTCAAAGTGAAAAGTGAAATACTCTTTAAAATGAATAGTAAAATACGGTCATATCCATTTAATCGACCACATCAAAACAAACAATTATGACTCAACATATTGATCAATTTCAAATCACACACCATTCATTGATTAATTTCTTGCTCCAGCCACACTCCAATATATAGCTCATTCCACCTTACCAAAAAAAGAAAAATAAATATAGCTCATTCCAATGATTTCAATCACATATCAATGTACAAACCACTGATCAATACTCAATATATAATTAATCAATCATATCACTAGTACATTCCACTCTTACTTTCATGCTCTCGTTTCCTCTCTTTTACGAAGACTCTCTCCCTTTTCTTTTTCTTCTCTTTTCTCTCTCCTTTTCTCTTCTCTTTTAATCCTCTTTGTTTTCTTCTCCCTCTCTTTCACCCTCACGGCTCTACTTCCCTCTCTTTCTCTCCTGTTTTCCCCCTCTTCTTCCCTCCGTCCCCTCCTGGTCTCCTCGCCGTGAAAAACAACTGGTTTGACGCGGTCATTGTGTTGGTGGAGCATCTAAAACAGCACAAGAAGGAGCAGGTGATCAATCGGAAGGACAACAAAGGCAACATCATCTTGCATCTCGCTGCAGGTTCCCTTTTTTTATAGCACTATTCTTGGCGCATCATTTCAGTGAGGGTGTTAATTTGGTATCCCGACAAGGCTACAACATGCAAAATTCTTCTCAGCAAAGTAATTTGGCCTCCCTAAGATATCTCAAAATCAATGAGAACAAAACAGAGATTGAAAAAAAATTTCAGGTGGTTGACTTCATCCTTCGTGGGCAGGCTATGGAATGCGAGGTCGTAGATGTGTGCGCCTTGAATGAATTGGCTTGACGCCTCCAGATGTCTCAATCCTCTCGCAAAGGAGTAGCAGGAGATAGAGATGAGAGAAATTCTCGCATGAGCTGGAGACAAACACGGAAAAGGAAGATCAAACCCGCCTCCATCATCACTAGTCTCGATGGACGACGATGGAGCTAACGGTCGTCAATCAGATGGGGAACAAGCAATGAATGCTCATCAATCACCATCGCGTTTGCCATCGAAAATTTTGAAAAAAGAAAAGGAGTCAACGGGCGACATACGCAATGCTCTGCTGGTTGTCGCTGCACTCGTTGCTAGCACCACCTACCAAGCCGTGCTTCAGCCTCCAAGCTTTATTACAGAAGTCGATAATGATTCCACAAAAGGCTCCCGGGGATACTATGAGTCTTGGATAACTGGTCCTCTTGGCAGGGACTTTGCATACATCATCTTCATGAGTGGCAATACGTTCGGATTCTTAATGTCGGTCCAGATGATCATTTGCCTCACCCGAGATCTCCCCGTCAGGCTGCCGCTGTTGCTCTCTGTGACTGCAATGGTTCAAACTTACTATTGCTTCACATATTACCTGCCGTTCACCTTAATGGACAAAACGTTTGGTCAGAAAAACGTGGAATTGTTGAGCATGCTGCCGGTAACGATGTCAATTCTCCTTCTACTGGCACAGAGGTGGTTGGTGCTAGCTTTAGATTTTGGGTTGGAAAGGCTTTCTCGGTTTAACCTCCTAGGGGAAATGTACAGTCTGAGGACCCAATCCGTCGTTGTTAACCAAAAAAAAGAGTCAATAGGCGACGTGCGTAAGACCCTGCTAGTCATTGCCACGCTCATTGCAAGCACGACCTACCAAGCTGTGCTTCAGCCTCCAAGCTTTACAATAAAAGTCTCTGATAATTCAATGAAAGGCTTCCTTGCGTATTATTCTTCTTGGGTGACTCATCCTCTTGGCAGGGATGTGGTGTACATTGGCTTCATAAGCGGCAACACATTTGGACTCTTGTTGTCAATCCAGATGATCATTTGCCTCACCAGAGATCTCCCTGTCAGGCTGCCGCTGTTGCTTTCCATGACCGCACTGGTTCAAACTTACTATTGCTTCACGTATTACCTGCCGTTCACCTTACTGAACAAAGCGTCTGGTCTGAAAAACGTTGAATTGTTGAGTGTACTGCCAGTAACGATGTCAATTCTTCTTCTATTGGCACAGGGGCGGTTGGCGCAAGCTTTAGATTTTTGGTTGAAAAAGGTTTCTGGGTTTAACTTGCAAGGGGATATGTACAGTCTAAGGACCCAATCCTTCGTTGTTAACCAAGAAAAAGAGTCAATAGGTGACATGCGTAACACCCTGCTAGTCGTTGCCGCGCTCATTGCAAGCACGACCTACCAAGCCGTGCTTCAGCCTCCAAGCTTTACAATAGAAGTCGCTGATAATTCAATGAAAGGCTTCCTTGCATACTATTCTTCTTGGGTGACTCATCCTCTTGGCAGGGACGTAGCGTACATTGGCTTCATAAGCGGCAACACGTTTGGACTCTTGCTGTCGATCCAGATGATCATTTGCCTCACCAGAGATGTTCCCGTCAGGCTACCATTCTTGCTCTCAGTGGCCGCACTGGTTCAAACTTACTATTGCTTCACGTATTATCTGCCGTTCACCTTACTAAACAAAGCGTATGGTCTGAAAAACGTGGAATTGTTGAGTGTGCTGCCCGTAACGATGTCGATTCTCCTTCTATTGGCACAGAAGTGGTTGGCGCTAGCTTTAGATTTTTGGTTGAAAAAGCTTTCTGGGTTTAACTTCCAAGGGGATATGTACAGTCTAGGGACCCAAGTTGTTAATGAGAGAGAGATGAGAGATAATCTCACACGAGCTGGAGCCAAACACGGAAGAGGAATATCAAACTCGTCTGCTTCAAGCCTAGACTCGGTGGAAGATCAATCAGATTGGGAACCAGTCACTGATTCGAAAAATTTGAACGAAGAAAAAGAGTCGCTAGGCGACAAACGCGGTGCTCTGCTAGCTGTCGCCACACTCATTGCGAGCACGACCTACCAATCTGTGCTTCAGCCTCCAAGATTTAAGACAAAAGTCAATGAAAATTCAATGGAAGGCTTCCTCGCATACTATGCAACTTGGGTGACTCGTCCTCTTGGCAGGGACATTGTGTGCATTGGCTTCATAAGCGGCAACACATTTGGACTCTTGCTGTCGATCCAGATGATCATTTGTCTCACCAGAGATCTCCCCGTCAGGCTGCCACTGTTACTCTCTGTGACTGCACTGGTTCAAACTTACTATTGTGTCACGTATTACCTTCCGTTCACATTACTGGACAAAGCATTTGGTCTGAAAAATGTGGAATTGTTGAGCGTGCTGCTAGTACCTATGTCGATTCTTCTTCTACTGGCACAGAGGCAGTTGGCCCTAGCTCTAGATTTTTGGTTGAAATGGCTTTCTGGGTTTAACTTCCTGGGGGATATGTACAGTCTAAGGAACCAATCAGTCGTTGTTAATGATATAGAGAGCAGAGAAATTCTCTCACGAGCTAGAGCTGAACACGAAAGAGGAATATCAATCTCGCCCACTTCAAGACTACTCTCAGAGGAAGGTCAATCAGATGTTGAGCCAGTCACAAATGCTCGTCAATCATTATCACGTTCCCCATCGAATAATTCGAAGAAAGAAAAAGAGTTGAGTGACAGACGCAATGCCCTGCTGGTCGTTGCCACACTCATCGCAAGCGCGACCTACCAAGCTGTGCTTCAGCCTCCAAGCTTTAAGATAAAAGTCGACAGTGGTTCCATGAAAGGCTTCCCCACATCCTATGCATCTTGGATGACTGGTCCTCTTGGCAGTCACTTAGCGTACATTGCCTTCATGAGTGGCAACACATTCGGACTCTTGGTGTCCGTCCAGACGATCATTTGCCTCACCAGAGATCTCCCTGTCAGGCTGCCACTATTACTATCTGTGACCGCAATGGTTCAAACTTACTATTGCTTCACGTATTACCTGCCGTTCACCTTACTGGGCAAAGCGTTTGGACTGAAGAACGTGGACTTGTTGAGCGTGCTGCCAGTAACTATGTCGATTCTTCTTCTACTGGCACAGAGGCAGTTGGCGCTAGCTCTAGATTTTTGGTTGAAAAAGCTTTCTGGGTTTGACTTCCTGGGGGATATTTACAGTCTAAGGGACTCAATCCGTCATTGTTAATGATAGAAAGAGCAGAGAAAGTCTCTCATGAGCAGGAGCCGAACACGAAAGAGGAAGATTAATGTCACCTGCTAGACTACTCTCAGAGGAAGATCAATCAGATGGTGAACCAGTAAAAAATGCTCCTCAATCATTTTGTGCAGTATAATCTATCATTGTTAATGATGGTTTTTTTCTTTCTCTGAGGTTGAGCTAAGAAACGCAAGCCTTTAGCAGTGTCAGATGGAGTCTGTTCGACAAGGTCAGACATTGATTTGCTGTCCTTAATTCTCTGCAGTTGATTGGGTACCGAGTAATTCGCTGTATCATATTTTCCCAATAAATGTGTCCTGAGTTTATAGCACGGTTGTAACTGCACGAACAGCAGTCGAGTTTCTGAAATGTGGTTGCGTGAATTTTCTTCTAAGTACCCATTTGTCCTTGCTTCTTCAGATGAATTGGCCATCATGAGAACATCTTCGTTATGTTGAGATTTTGTCTGTAAGAGCAGGTGGAAGAATTAATGTTAATACCTATGAGCACTCACTGAACTAATGGGGATGGATAGAGACAAGCCGTGAACACGGAGTTGGAAGAAAAAACGCGGGAGATGCAAAGTTGGTCGGATCAAATCGAATGGTACCGATAAAAAATACAAATGAAATCAAAGGTTCAATACTACATAACACAGGCAGTTTTAGGCAGATAACAGGAGAGTAACTTCTTGAGAAGGTTGAGATCTAATTCTAGAATGCTCCAATTTCAGAATAATCTTTTGATATGGTCTCATATTCATATAATAGAAATAGAATATGAAACCCATTGTAAAAAAGAACTAGGGAAATGAATGTTTTTGGGTAATGTTTGAGCGTAAGGGACGTCATTGTAAATAGACAGTGGACTTGAGAAAGAGTCTCCTCTGTTTCAAGTGGTTCGGGAGGGTGAGGTATGCTCGGTGATGACGGCGACGAGGTTATCGTGATTACTTATAGTGAAAATGGCAGTGACAAATCTATTTTGGTGCCATCTTCACTGTCCTCTTCACTTTCACTAATCCAATGACCTCGTCGTCTTCATTGCCGGCCATGCCTCTGCCTCCTGCCCTACTTAAAAACAGAGGAGGCTGTTTCTTGAGCTCCGCTGCCACTGCTCTCCGCTAGTTGGCACGCATCCTCGAAACATAGAAAGACTGATGTCGGACGCACTGCATTTTGCCCCAGATGACCACCTTTCCTTTTTCGGGCTCCGCCATCAAGAAACATCCGGAGAAGAAGTCTTCTTTCTTTGTTTGGGCTTTGGATCTTGATGCTAGAGGAAAGCAAGAAGCCACGATATACTGCAACTCTTTTTTAAGAGTAAATGACGGCAAGAAGCTTGAAGAGGGTGAAAAACAGAAAGAGAAGCTACAGAGATACAAAGAATTTTATTTTTTTAAGTTGCTTTGTACGCCCTATTTTTCAACATTGTGTTCTTTTAATTCTGAATTCATAGATCTGCATACATGTATAAAAGCTTATTTGAAGCTTTAGTACATAGAACCTTCTTAACCCCATAAAGGAAAAGAAATCTGTCGTCCGTTTCAAAAATCCAAAATGTTATGGGTTGCTGAGTTTGCATCTGCCAAAAGAACTCCTGAATCCGTGCATGCCCATCAGCTGTTTCGGTTCTAGTTTTTTGAAGATGACTACCTTGTTCTAGTTAGACGTTTAGTTTTGTCCATCCGATGCAGGCAGGATTTCGTGTAAACTACTATGCAGACAATTCATGAAGTAAATTAAAACATCGGCCTTTTAGGCAAAATTGATTGTGACAATACCTGAAATGCCTATTTGCTGGCCATCAATTTGTTGAGAGTGATTATTCATGTCGTGAAAGACCATGTCGTGTTTTCATAAAGACTTGATAAATTTCTCTCAAGGTCTCGAAACAGGACGTTGAGTCCAGTAGAGTTCATGGAACGGTGCAATATGATATTTACTTACATCCGTTGGTGTTCGGTGAAGTGTTACAGGTCACTGCAAAAGTTGTACAGATTTGATAGGTCTTGTGCTTACTGTTATAACCATTGGGCTGGATGTGTAATCAATCATCTGTAAAATGTTCTAAAGCAATGCGCTGAGTATGGATTTCCTTCTCATTTCTCTCCCGTGATGATTTTTGTCTTCCCTGATTCTCTCAAAACTGTGCCTTCTTGATTTTGCTTGCAATGTTGCAACTCTTGCTAGTTTCTTGAAGGCGCGGGAGGGGATCTGCAATTTCAATGTTCGAAGGGCTGCGAATGCATATACAGAAGTCATATCCGTTTCAGTTCCAAGCAACAAAGGAAAAAAAAATTTCCTCAATTGACTCTGCACCGACCAATCTGAATGATTGGTGTAGTTTACAGAAATGGAAGCCATACTCTAGTCAGGTTCCCGGCGATTCTCTTTCGTGTGTAAATTATGATTCTCTAGTTTACTATAATATCAGTAATTTACTTACTAATAACGTGATAAGCAAGTTACCAATCATACTCAGTAGTATTTCAAACTAATCAACAACTTCAAAAATCTATCAATAAAAGCGTTGCTTCCTTTATGTACATCAGAGTTCACCCAACTATCAGAATTAGAGCAGACTTTGGCTTTGATGAGAGCATAAGAGATGAGCGTGGATTTTTGCCATTTTGGTCCCATTGTTCATAATGTTTCATCTTAACCAGAGATGAGGTTGATCATACTCGGCAGTATTTAAAGCCAATCAACAATTTCAGAAATCTACCAATAAAAGCTTTGCTTCGTTTATGTACATCAGAGTTCACCCAACTATCAGAAATAAGAGCAGACTTTGGCTCTAATGAGAGCATAAGAGATGAGCATGGATTTTCGCCATTTTGATCACATTGTTCATCATGTTTTATCTTAACCAGAGATGGTGTTGATCATTTCATCTTCAGAGATACAGAGATGTCGCATTGGCAACTTTTTTAGGACATAATTCATGAGAAACAGAATTCTTAATGACTCAGATTTTCTATACACAAACGATTATACTTATTCATCAGGAACTAAAGAACTCATAACTAAGAAAGCCGAACAATTCAGAAACCAACCACCGCCTGCGGTGGCCTAGCTGGATAAAGAGCCCCCATGAAGTCTACCCAGGACGGAGGGGTTCAAATCCCACGGAACGCACGGGATCTTAAGCGCGACATCGGGGTGGTGGGTCCTCCGCTAGCGTCGCCTCAAGGTTTGCCCGCCGGCTGCCAGCTGTACGGGGTTCCCCGGGTCATCAAAAAAAAAAAAAAAAAAAAAAACAGTTCAGAAACCAATTTGAACTAAATCAATTTGATAAGCAACCAACCATGCATTTAGAATTGGCCAGGAGAAGGTTGTCTATACCTACCATTCTGATCATGAAGGGAACGTCGGGATGTGATAAGTACTGCAAACAGATCCAGAAAGATAGATTGTAGATGCTGGTTTTCTTCCTGATGGACAAGGAAAAGGGGCAAGAGGAGAAAATCAGGTGTGGTTGCCGGAGTCAGAATATTGGATGAGATGACTTCCAGCGAAAACTTCAAGGATTTGTTGAGCAGATACTTTACCAGCCGAAGGGTTCAGATGTGTGCCCTGATTTCAAGGCCACCCCTCAATTGGCTTTGTGAGCATGACAGGCAGCATGGGATCATTAATATTTAGTGCAGAAAACATGTAGTATCAGTTTGTTAGGTCTTTGGTTAGTGCGGCAACCTAATGTGCGGAATGTGTGATTCATTGACCCAGTAGCCAAAGACGTTGCAAACTAACCCTGCGTGTTCTTTGCACTAACTATTAGAAGTCCTGAGAGTTTTGTGATTCTCTCAGAACTCTGCTCCATTGGTTCTGCTTGCACTACTGCTACTCTATCTACTTCGTCAAAGGCTAGGTGAATTCGCAATTAAGGTATTCCGCAACAACTCTCTCTGAAGTTTTTTTAATAATCTAACCTTCTCTGATCTTATGAAAAGATCTATGCATATCATGCCTCGTCTGCATCTGCACTATTGAAAATCTGGCCTGTACACCGCATCTCTTTTAACTTTTGAACACATGAACACTTGATTTCATTTCTTTTAGACTCCTGGATTAGTTATAGTTTTCCTTTATTATTTTTGGTTTTGCCTTTTTTTTTCTTTTTTTCTTTTTTTTTTTTTTTTTTTTTTTTTTTTTTATTTTCTTCTAATTCCTTCCTCTCTCTTTTTTGTCCTTTTCTGTTTTGTCTTACTCCCTTCTTCTTCTTCTCCACGGCGCCCTCTTCCCGAATCCAATTCCAACCCTGCAACGCCCTCCCCGAAACTTCTTCCCCATATTCCGACGAGCACTCACCGGCGTTCGGGCTACCACCAGGCCACCGTCCAGCGTCGATCATTCGGTCCGACCAACGCCGGTCACCACCAACCACTAGTTGACCGGAGGCCTATATTATCGCCGGATCTATTCGACGAGGGGCACGCCTACAACGACTAACTCAAACGACGCGAGATACGCCACCAGAAATCAAGAAAAACACCGACGACAGTGTCGGAACAACAGCATCATAATGGGTCACATAGATATCGAAGATCTAGGCTTCGGCTCGGAGACTCGAGTTTGACTCACTCTCTAAACCCGAGCCCATGCATGGCTGAGGCGTTGGCTGAAGCTCTCCCGCTCTCCCTGAATCACTTGGAGCTCTCACCCTCTCGGTCCCGCACTCCCAGCTTTGATCTGCCCTTTTCTCTCTTACTCTCTCTCCCTTTTAAGCTTGGCCAGCGATAGGTACGCATGACTTCTGCCGCCGCCAGCCTGTTGTGGCCGACCTGATCCCCGACCCTAGGATCACGCTGCGGCCTGCTGCGACCTTATCTTTATACCTCCGTCGCTCTTCCCTTTTTGCAAAAGGCGGGAGCAGTGTGAAGGGGAAGAAGAAGAAGAGGCGTGTGGGCCGGGCGCAGAAAGGAAGAGGGCCAGGCAAAGAGTGGGGAAAGAGAAGAAAAAAGAAAGAGAAAAGGAAAGAAGGGATGGGCCGGCTTGGCCCCAGCCCAGTCTCGTTGGTTTTTTTTTTTTAAATAATAGTTCTTTCAATTAATTTTCTCTTTTTTTTTTCTCTTTCTTTTTTTCTATTTTAATGAAATTGCTCTATTATTACTAATGCAATGCTCCTAATATCTATATTCCATGCAATTAAATGGAAATTAATTTTTGGCCAGGATTTAAAAATTAATTCCTAATTTTTTACGTAATTAAGTCATAAATAAAATGATAAAATTTAGGTGTAAATACCAGCATCTTTAATCTATTAGAAGATTTATCCAAATATTTGCATGAAGTAAGCCTCTTATGCAGCCTATAATTTATTCGACACAAAAGAGCTACCAAAATCCTGCAGACGCTCAACAAATTTGTGATGAAAAAACTATTATAAATTGATAATTATAGAGGATGGATTTGTTTTTATCTTAATTAACTCTATCACAGGACACCTATGTTAATCCACAACCATCGGTTGACAAAGTGAGAGTCACCTCTAATCAAGAATACCAAGTGAGTTGAGAGAAACATAGAGATGGCTTCCAAATTTTCAATCTCACAAGCATTTCCCTGTTCAATCATTTTAATTCTTGTGGTTGGCATCCATGCCTATGGAATTGCTATCTACTGGGATCAGAATAGCAAATGAAGGCACTTTAGCTGATGCTTGTGTCTCCGAAAATAATAAATTTGTGAAGCTAGATTTTCTATCTACCTTTGACAATGGCCAAACTCCTATGATCAATCCTCGCTGGCCACTGCAATCCTTATAGCGGAGGATGCACTAGCTCGAGCTCCGAAATTAAGTCTTGCCAAGCAGGGGAATCGAGGTGATGCTCTTGATCGGAGGAGACACGGGAAGTTACTATCTCACTTCTGCCAAGGATGCTAGACAGTCATGACTTATCTACGGGACAACTTCTTAGGAGGGCAATCCTCGTCTTGGTTGTTCAAGGACACATTGCTCGATAGCATCAATTTCCAATATCAAAGGAGGCACAGCACAGCATTGAGGTGATTTGGCTAGGTATTTGTCTAAATATAGTAGCAGCGGAAGGTGTACTTGACTGCAGCCCCTCAATGTCCTTATCCAGACACTTGGGTTGGAGGTGCCCTTCAAACAGGCTTGTTCAACTACACTGGGTCTAGTTTTACGACAATCCTCAGTGCAAATACAATTCTGGGAACAAGGGTAATCTTCAAGATGCATGGAGCAATGGACTTCAATTCCCGTCGGCAAAATCTTCTTGAGGTTGCCCATGGCTCCGAACGTAGTTAACAATGGTCTTAGTCCTACACCAGATCTTGCTTTTATTGGACTACCGACCATCAAAGGATTTGCCAACCATGGAGGCGGGACGTCATGGTCCAAATGTTACGAGGATCAAACTCTATATAGCTCTTTCATCATGGGCTCTACTCTTGCTTGCAGATATCTAAAGTTCTCCTTATGTAATTACAAATATTTCTTCACATGCAAGTTTATTTTGATTATCACGACGATTATTTAAATGATTCCAGTCGAGCAATACTACAAACGTGCATGATCTCTATAAAATTCGCAATATTAAGTTAACCAACTCTTTTCTTTTTGGTTTTTGTTCTCACGCTTTCATTGAATCCCTTAAAGATAGGTCAATTACATTTGAGAGCGATAGGTCACTTGTAACAAAAGGAAGGTAACATACCAATTTGATACATTTGTCAATTACAACTTGTTATTCAATTTAGAATTTTGACAATAAAATTTAACGGAAATTAACCAATGCTCAATTTGTCACTTGTATACTAATTTGTGATTTTATTTGTCAAAAATTAATGTTTGATCAATTTGTCACAAATATAATAATTTGAGATTTTTCGTGATATTAACTTATATGCATATGATATATAGAAGTGGATTGTGGAGATAATTTTATCTTTCAGCCCAACCCAAAAAAAAATTAGATGCAATAAAGCAAATGTTCGGATTTTCTTTTAATAAAAAAAAAATGTGACTTTGGCCAATGCTGGCGCCTGCTTTCAAGTATTCCATTCTAAAAGAAAAAAAAATACGAAATTTACCCAATATAGACATCCGTCGAGCTGTCATTCATTGTTACCGTGAAAAAAGATGACATGGCATCCTGCGTGGACCGTGCACTCGTGGATGTTGCTGACGTGCACATTGGGGGCTTGATACGACATTGGTTCGACGAAGGAGAGAGACGTGGTCGTTAGAATTTGGGGCAGAAAATTAGGGCTCTTGAGAGTTCTTGATTTGGGGGCCAAAAAAATTAGGGTTCTTGAGCAAATCAACAGGCAATGTTGTCGATGGGAAGCAGCAATAGTGCCGACAGGCTTCGAAAGGTTCACCTTTTAGGGAAGAAAACATCCCCCGCAAGCATCAGACGCGTGCTGGGCTGCACACTTGGTGAACATCAAAGAATCCCACGAGGAGGTTCTACCGCTGTTCATTTTGGAGGGATATGAGGTCTCAATTTGTTGAAAGCAACTGAGTCGATTGGGTTCGATATTATTTTCGATTTTTTTTTTTTTTTTGGGCAAGATCTATGTTCAGCAGCTGCGCTGAGAGTATCAATTTGGATTGATCAGTGATGAAACTTCAATGTTCGCTATCAATTTGGATTGCCAAAGTTGAGGCTCGTTTTGAAATTTGATGGTTGTGGGCTTCTTTAATTGGGTTGACCTCCAATTGACGAATGATGATGAAGTGTTGAAGGAGAAGGTGAAGCTTGTGGAGGAAATCTGGAAAGAAATGAGGAAAGAATGGCCATTCTGCAAAGGTGAATACTGGACAAGAAAGATGAGCTCAAGGCAGCGGGGATTAATAACTTGGACTAAAGCTTACAGATGGAAATGGAAATCGCGAGAGTGCAAGCTAGGGAGAAGATTCATGTGAGAGTCATAATTAGCATTGATGGGAGCGTTGATTGTGTTGACAATGTCAAAGGTCGATAGGAGGCTTCGATCTTACTTGCCCTGAATGGTGCTAGTAGGCAATTCAACGTTTACTGTTGTAGGGACTCGTTTGAAGTTTTTTTTGCAAGGTGCAAATGTAGCCAATGAATTGGGGGAAGGTGATGAATGTAACCTTGGTTTTGGAGTTGCTAGTAACATGAATGTTTGAGATGAGTGTAATCTCAATTGACCAAGAGAAATGGCCAAGTCTAAAAGTATAACCTGATTAAGAGAAATGCACCAATTACAAGCTTGCAGGATTCACTGAGTTGTGGAGGGCTAAAAGCATAACCTATCCATAATTTGGCCATGAAAGCTCTAACGCACCTAGCCACAATATGGCCACTCAATGAATCTAGCAAGCTTGCAAGATTGAATATTGCATTGCTTTTCAGAGTCAAGCTGCAAATAATGAACGGGGGGCAACAAATGCAATTCTGAAAAATCCCATTCGTTAAGGTCAAAAGAAACACATTTTTACATAGTTTATGGTTTGCTGCAGTGGAACGATAAATTCACTGCACCATCTAAACACGTTAACCAAATCCTTTACATCGTTTCCATACAATAACTAAATAAAAAGAAAAGGAAAAAGACATCAGCGACACCAGCAGCGACACATAACATCACAATTGATCTTCTTGGCCCTCAACTGAGGCTACTCAGCTTGATGATAAATTACAAATTGCAAACTCTTGATTTCTTGGAGGTCTTGAAATCTTACCAAAGAAAAACCCTTAACCGTTAGCTACCAGTCACAATCAAGAAACCACTATTTAGTACTGAAAGTTATATCAAGTCCACATCTCTTTCCTATAATAATTAAAGTAGTTGTTGTTACCATTGATCGGAAAGATCTCTAATAACGGTTACACTTATTCATCTAGCATAAATATCCTGACACTGTTTACAAAGAACAAAGTATTTTTTTTTTTTTTTTTTGGGTAAATCATGGATCCGATACTTGTTTACATGCAAGGTTGATCATTGGATGCGAGCAAAAGAGGTCTTCAAAAATGCGAATGAGATATGATGCAAGATACTTTGTTTTGTAGGCATCACAGGATCTTGCTTTGAAATGCTTGAAGGACTATTAAGGAAGAAGAAAGAAATTAAGTTGGCTTAGACATGGAGCACCAAAAGATGAAAGGCTTTATAAATAGGTAAATATTTGGTATGCTCATTATTATTGTGGATAGACTTGCACAAATAAATAGTTAAATATTTAGTCGTGTTCATTATTGCTGTGGATTGAGTTGCACTATTTGCATTTTATACATTCCCATAATAAGAAATATTATAAATGGCAAGATTTGGTAGAATTGGTTTTCTCTAGAGGCGCACTCATGTACACCCTCTTGTGATTTTCTTAACTATTTGAGAAAATAAAAATCTGGACTGTTAGATTGTTGATGGTTGTGATGAATGGAAACACTAATGGCAATTTCATGATATTGAAAATACCTATTGCATGTGTCTACTAAAATCTTATAGTATATAGATAACCACTATTTACTGCTGAATGTTCTAGTTAGACATATGATGCTCACATCCCTTTCCTATTATAAATTAAAGTAGTTGCACTTACCATTGATTGGAAAGATCTCCAAAGACAATTAAACTCATTCATTTAGCACTCATATTGCCCGATATGTCTCAATATGAGAGAATTAACAATAAAAGAGCAAGCAAAGAAATAGATGCGGAGAAATAAATTTGTCTATATAATTCACTGTTAGGTAATCATAAGCGTTGCACGTAGAAATTATGTTTTCCATATATAATGACTGTTTATTCAATATATATTAAAACATTTAGTTTTATTGAATGTCAATATGAGAAGAAGCAACTCTTATATGAATGGAAACATTACTCTCTAATAAATATCACCCTTAACAAGAAGAAAGACCCAACTATATCGGTCAACTTTGAAACACATTATTTATAATAACAAAAGAACAAGATATATAGACTGGAAAGTCATAAATGGATTTCAAACATTATATCTCATGGTTATTTCATCTATCCAAAAGATGAAGGTAAATTTTAAAGAACATTGGAAACACATAAATGTTTCTAATTTCGACGTTTTAAAAAAAAAAAAAATCTTAATATTGAGCTTGTATTGATATGTTAAATTGAGCAATGTCAAAATTTAAATCAATATTTTTCCATAGAAAAGATATATTCCTCCGATGTAGTCATATCATATGCCTATGTCACTCTTCAATAATGATAATGAATGGAGAAGGCCTCACTTGTGCTAATGATCTTGTTGCTACACAAGCATCCTTTCCTGGAGCTATAATTCCTCGCTGTGGAATTGCATATTATGTTTCGTGATAGATTAGATATTCCTGTAAAGTCAAATTGAAATCTTAAAAGGGACAGGAACAATAAGATGGATTGGCATAAAAATGAGCATGTTTTCCTTCAAGTATTCCTAAACACAGTTTTATCTCTGTGGCTAGCAAGTCAAAATAGGCTTGCCTAAAGCAGTGGAATGCTGAAGCGCGGTCATCTCGTTTCTGCTTCTATAGTTTTCTGCGGTTGCATTCTTGAATCAAGCGATGTCTTTTAATTGCCTATCAGCAAGCAGATCTGGCAGCATCCGTTAGCTTTACAAAGCATGATAAGTGGGGGATAGAATTTTGAGTTTGATCGACTCAAAAGAGCTTTGACAGGGAACACCTTCCTTCTTTGCTCTTGAAGTTGGCTTGGAAAGCAAATGCAGACCATGTTTGAATTTCTGACACTACTAAGTCTCACGATACATCCATTACTCGTTCAGGTGAGTTTGGCTGGCTCCTGTCTGTGATATTAAGAGGAAGAGAGTGACATGTCATTTAAACGAGTGTTGTGTATTAGATGGGGCATTTCCATGTAATCCATTCTGATGCCACTTTTCCGGTATCCAAGTAGGAAATAGCCATCCAACTTCCTCTGGATGAACTAAGAAACTTATTAAAAGAAAAGGAGAACCAAGTACTAACAGAAAGGAAAAATACCTTCATCTTCTTCATCATAATTATCCATATCAGGCTCCCTCAAACCATCCGTTATATCATCAAAACCAGATCGAACTTTGTCGTTTTGGAACTTCTCCCTAGCACAGGGACGGGAGATAATGCAGTGGAAACTTTATCAGCTTTTTCAAGAGCAACCGCATCCATGTTTTCCATCATCCTTCTCACCGTCAGTATCTCCACTGCATGGATATAGAGCGCAAACCATAACTACAGAATATTTGCAATTATTGTTTCTCTTTCAACAATTTCACTAAAGCAAACAAAGCTGTCTCTCTGAAATAAGTTCTCCAACATACATTGGACAGCAGCATTGAGCCAGAAGGAAAGAAAATGCAAAGACTATCCCCATAAACTCTATCATGATAATTTTGGCCTCAGTGCTCTTGGAAATATATGATGTTCTTACATGCCCAAACAGGCTGAATATTATTCTATCTTAATTAACTAATATAATATACATAAACAGCTTTATTGGGTACTCCTTGCTAATTGCTAGTACTTCAATTCCACTGCACTGTTCTTGGTCACCGATTCAGCTTCATTTCACTGGACACAAAACAAGAATGACAGTCCACCTTAAAGGACAGCATTGATCTAATAAGATAGTTCAAGAACTTCACCTGAAATACAAGGGCCAAACCTTACATTAGTCGTTTGCACCAACACACCTTCAACTCTAAAAGGAGAGACCTTTTTTTTACCTTCTTTCCAAAACTCCACTTGTCAAAATCTCTCGAACTTCCTCCTTGGAAGGCCATTCAGCCACCTCAGAGACTGCCTTGAAGCTCCTATAGGGATCCAAGATATCACCAATTTCATCCCTTTAAAAAACGAATGACCTCAATTCTATAGATGGAGCACCTTCCAAAATCACCTCACTCCAATACCTCAGCAATCAATGATGAGTACAGAAACCAAATGTAACACACAGTTCAAATGGAGTGCCTCGTCGGCTTGTGGGTCAACAAGAACGAGACCAGCATTCCGCCACTGAAGAGCCAGATGTGGAGTTCAGAGAACGAGAGCCAAGAGGCAAAGGTTTCCAAATGCCACAAGGGTTTTAGTCTATGTGGCTGGCAAAGGTTGTAGTAAACTGGGTGGACATCGAACAGGTCTCTATGCCGGTTGGCCCGGAGCAAATGGCAAGGAGTTGAGAGAAGAGACTTAGTGGGAACAAGTGGAAATAATGCTGAAAATAAAAAATTCAACACTCACAATTAAGCGTGTTTGAGTTCAATATTCATTGAGGTTCATTTGAGTTAAAATTCACTTGGGATATCAAATAAAGGAGTTTCTTAAGTTTATTCAATAAGAAGAGATTACTGAGATAGTACTGAGTGCTGCGGGTGAACATATCTCTTGGCTCAGCCTCTCTTCAGGCCATGCTTTTTCCTGAAAAAAATATAAACAGACAAAGCTGTGCCAAGCTTTTGTAGAGAAGGAGAAATCATGAGGAAAACTAGAAATATACTCCAGAATCTGCTGCTCCATACAAACTATGATCTGGGTCATTCAATCCTGAATCGAACAACATTGTGGAAAATTAGAAAAGACCAGAAAACTTTGATTTAGTTTTCCGGTCTTTTCTGGCATTATCATGGTCCAAGTCCAAAGACCATGATAAGACCATGATAATGCCAGAAAAGACCAGAAAACTAAATCAAAATTTACACTCAAACAAGAATCAACTTCAGATCAAGCTGCTGCTCATGCTCACAAGACCAGTCATGGGGTGGCGTCAGAGTCAAAATTCTCAAATGCATTGGAATCCTTTGGCTGGTAAAGTATCTGATCAAACATATCCTTTAAGTTTTTGCTGGAAGTCATCTCCTCCAAAATTCTGTCTTCAGCAACCAGACTGGACATTGTTCCATCACCAATTTCCTTGTCAGCTGGGGAGAAAAACAGCTTAGACAATCTCTCTTTCTCCATCTGTTGGTTGAACTTGTTACATTCCGAGGTTCCTTTCATGATCAGATGGTAGGTATAGACTACCTTCTCCTGCCCAATTCTGAAGGCACGGCTGATTGCTTGCCTCTCAACCGAAGGATTCCAAACCACATCAAGCAAGACAACTCTTGATGCTCCGACTAGACTTATGCCCTCAGAGCAAGCCTTAGTCGAAGCTAACATTACTCTTGCTTGGCTCTGTGGGTTGTTGAATTTTCCAATCAAACGTTGGCGTTCCCTCAGATTGAGGCTCCCATGCATGTGTAGAAGCTCTTTTCCTTGGGAGGACCACTGGAAAGTCAATCTCAGTTGGTCACTGATGAAGGACAATGGCTCTTTGTATTGGCTGAAAACCAGAACCTTCTCACCGAGTGCTTCGCTGAGCCGGATTAACTCCACTAGGAACCTCGTCTTTATCCCAGCATCTGTGTGAGTCTTCAGATCTTCAAGCTTCTGACGCTCATGACAGATGAGAGGTTTTTCATTCGCATATGCATTGCAGCTTAGGATCAGAGAAGGGTGGATGCAGGCCAAAGACAGCTTGAACTCATACTCAAACGTGCATTGAGATCTTTGAATGTTCTCGACTATCTTCTTCTGCCTATCCCCTGGGTTTAACACCACTATGCACTCTTTTATACCAGGAAGATTCTCTTTAAGAATGCTCCCTTTGTGAACGTGAACAAACGGAGCCATGATAGACCGGAGATTCACAATTGCATCATCAGCCACTTTGTCATGTGGCTGAACAAGGGAATTGATATCATCTGTTTTAGCTCTTTTCCATTGTGTTGTCTGGCAGAATTTCTTGAGACTCAGGGGTAGTTCGTTGGCCATTGTGGGTCTCACTAAGCACAAGGTGTTATAGAGCTCTAGAAAGTTATTCTGGAAAGGGGTGCCCGAGAGGATGATCCTCTTCTCAGTCCGAAGTTTTAGCAGAAGCTTCCAAATGCTGCTCCTCTGGTTTCGCGGCGTGTGCCCTTCGTCAAGAACCACTACACCCGGCAAATCAAGAAGAATCTTTCTCATCTCTTCATCTTTCTTTTCAATCTTTGCCTTCTTCACTGGATCCTTTGTGCCTTTCCTATTGTGCACTGCAAGCTTCTCATACAGATTGTAACTGATGCCTAGTATGCTGCTGTTCTTACTCCAGGAATAGACCTTGATCACCCGCATCACATCGCTACATCGCTTGAGGTGGCTATTTGCCTCCACCATTCTCACAGCTTCTGGATTTTCTGCCCCGGAGAACTCCGGATTATTCAAGTTGTGGAATAAAATGCTGGTGTCCCATTTCTTGTTCCACTTCTTGAACTCTTCTTCCCAAGTGAGAAGCAAGCTTGCAGGAGCAATAACCACAGGCCGGGAATTGGGGAAGAGTCTGAGATACGTGTGCAGAAAAAGTATGGTCATGCAAGTCTTTCCTGTGCCTGGAGCGTGAGATATGATGCACCCACCAACGTCGTTAGGCTCAGAGTTGGACAAGTCTTTTAGGTCAGTAGACCCTGCTATGTTCTTCCACATAAACTCAAATCCCTCCAGCTGGTGCGGATACATTTTACTGCTGTCGCAGGGGATGAGATCCAAAACAGAGCCGTTCTGATGAGAGAGTTTGTCAGAGTCATCTCCAGAAGGCTGAAGACAATCCTCTTCAGACAAAGACACATCCCCTCTGTTGAGTGGCATTTTTGTGCCTGACGTTTCAATGGAGAATTTTTCCTACAGAATAAAAGGCAAAAAATAAATAAATAAGGAAACAGTGGTTTTCGAAGATTCTAGAGCATAGACATACATTGAGGATGGAAGGGACAGAAACAGTTAATCCAGGGAAGTGAGAGTCGATAACATAACTAAGCCAACTGTGAAGTGTGGACGGTGTTTTGAGAATGGATATAACAGTAAAAGCCACAGTACTTGGTAAACCAACAGAACTTACAAAAGATGGTAGAAATGGTGGCAAGAGATATTTTATCTCAAGCACTATCTGATCACAGAAGAGGCAAATTAAACCAATTTCCTCATCGCAAATGAGCTCATGCTTTCCTCCTGGACAAAGGGTGGCTTGACTAGTTTCAGTTTCCTCCTGAAGAGAATCACAAGAACACTTTTAGAACAACTAAAAACGCAAGAAATCTCTATGAAATTATGCTGTCAGTCTTATTTACTACTTTCCTATAGCTATTTGCCCTAGAAAAAGGACCAGTTGTAATTGCAAGAAAAATATTTTTTTGTTTATGCTCTAGCAGCGTAACTGGAAATTATTTCCAAACTAAGAAAATGGCAATGTCGATGCAGAACAGCAATACAACAGCAATAAATATGACAATAATAGGAGTAGATTCATAAAAAAGTAAATGGGATCGAGCTAAGACAGCTGGAAACAAATTATGCGAGATTACGGACCGCTTCAGATTGATCATTTAGTTCGAATTGGTCACATAATCATTCAACTTTCTTAGCTACTGAGTTTGATAGTCTCAGATATTCAAACCATGTGTGCATTGAGGATCAACTATCAAGTAAATAAGAATCTTTCTCATGGCTTCTTCTGTTTCTCATCCTCTTCCTGTGTTTTGCTTCTCATAAGTTCTCTTCTTGAAAAGTTTCCACAGCAACATCTTTGAATTTATATGGCTCAAAAAGAGACGGTACAATACAGCACAAGCAAATGACGTCAAGTTCATATGGCTTAATATGAAAGGGTATTACTGTATTTTCCATAGACCGAGGAAGAATGCAATAATCATCAAATGAAGAGCATCCTCAAATATGATTCGGATGATATGCACATCAACATCAACAATGGAAAAGGAAGGCAGAAATAAACACAGCTCACACATTTTAACTCTGCAAAAGCAAGAGATGAGAATCTGGGAGTTGCGAGACATAGAGAGGTTGTTATTTTCTAATTTAAAGGATGAAATCCCATGATCAGTAATCTATAAAACTCTCTTAGGCCAAAGAGAATTAATTCAATCAAGCCACACTTTGACATTTGCAAACACAGCAAGAAAGTTCCTATATGCGGAGCTGTGACCTTATGCTACACATTTTTAGTCATAAGAGTGATGAAAAAAAAAATCTGAACAAAAGGATCAATCACTTCAATAGTTAGCAATCAGGTATGGAACTCATGATGGGCAGATCACAGCACAACCGAAATCGAAAAAAAATTGTCAATTGTCTTATACAGACATCTCTGTTCATTTTGAGGTGAGCTTAGATGTAGTACTTCTCACTCAATCATAAGCTCGAACTTATTTTGACAAGGTCACTTCAAAGGACCATATTCCCGTATAAACAAAGTAATGTACATGTGCTTAAACAACCAATTCACTTCTATGACAATTAATTCGCATTGGTACCTTAACAACATATTTGAAAATACACAGAAAATTCAGGACAGGTCAGTACTCAGCAGATAAGATTAAATCTATATTCGGTCTGTTTTTTTTAAGAAAACCCACTCATCTTTGATGTGCCTTTAGGTTGCTAGCCGGTGTCATGAAACTTACCAGGGGTCCGGAAGAACCAATTTCACCAGCTCTAAGATAAAATTCCATCTGGCTCCACATCTTGTCCATCTCCTTCTCTGCTTCAGATTTTGGTGCCGGTTCTGGTTCTTCATCTCCCCAGAAGAACTTCACAGGAAGCGGAGGCACTTCCACCCGTGGCTCTATCCTACTTGCTGTCTCCCACACAACTTCCTTCTGACCAGCATCATCTTTTTTATCTCTGAATTTCTGAGCAGGACGTTTGAAATATTTGAGTTCTTTCGAACTACCGGATCTCTCCCAGCGAATGTGATAGTCGCTGGTGCTCCTACAATCTTCTCTCACTTTTTCCTGATGCACCCCTACACCCTCTTCATCTGACTTAGTCATGATTTGACCGACTTTCTTCAGCTCGTACATATTATTTGAGCAGTCTCTTTTGATGTTGCTGGCTGTTGTGCCAAAAGTCTCGAACCCCTCTGTGCTTTCATTTCTCTCTTCTTCCACGGCACAGTCACCTGCAAACTGTTTCTCCTTCTCACTTTCCTTCTGTATATTGTCTTGAAGAATCTCATCCTTCCCCCATATGCAATCGGCGAGTTTGGATAACGTATTTTCCCTTGATTCACAAGCTCTCTCTCTCCTAGTTCTGGATTCCCAGTTGCCCCTACAATCATTCCTCACAGCCTTCTCGTTACTTTTGCAATGGTGGCCTATAGAACTATTCGCAGCATTTGTGTTGGCTACCTTGCATGGCTTGCTCAAGGTTTCACTGGCTGTCCTCAGTTGCATCACGGGTTCAGCACCGCTTCTTATTCCTGTGGCTTGCTCCCCAAGCAACTTAATTACCTTTCTCTCTTCCTCCATAGTACCATTAGAAGCCGACACTTGCTCTTGCTCAGCATTTTTGTTCACAAATGCTTTCTCGCAGCTACAATCCTCATATTTCCTTTTCTTTTGCAGTTGTCGGATGCTACAGGACATGCCTGAATTCCTCTCCTTTCGACCTTCTACTTTAGAGGAAGTCGCGTATCTAATGACAGAATCAAAGTCTGACTGTACATGCTTCCCATGTCTTTTCTCCTGCACTCTTCCGTTCTCATCATTGGAAGGACAGTCGATTTCTGCATTTAACTGTTCAGCATTATTCGCTTCTTCCCCTTTCAACTCCTCCAGCAACCATTCATTGACCCACAACACTCTAAATTCCACGTTCTCTTTCCTTCTCACATCGTCAATCACTGGATTATCCATGCACTCAATATCATGTTCAACATTAATCGCTTCTTCCTCTTTTTCCTCCTCCACATCATCCTGCAACCATTCATTGACCCACAAAACTCTACGTTCCTCATCCTCTTTCTTTTCTGCATTGTCAATCAACTCACTATCAAGCTCCCTAGTAGTTTCCCTTGCCCTGTATAAACTACTCAACTCGTCCTCGTTTTTTATCTTCTTCCTTATCTCAAGAATATCCTCACACTCAGTGCCAGACACATACTCTTCCGTGCCCGAAGAAGTTTCTCCATCTGCGCTCAAGCTTTCTGACACATTTGCAATGAAATCCTCATCGCTGGTGTTGTCAGCCTCAGTTGATCTCGTGGACGAAGAGGACAAACAATCTAAGCTAACATAGGTCTCATGACCATCATCAGTCACTGATGGAGTCCTCTTCCGGGACACATTTGGCGCATAATCATCATTCTTTGACCGACCAAAAAAATCATTATTCTTTGATTTGAAACTTCTGCCATTTCCCTCACCCTGTTCGCCCAAAGCTTTCTCCTTATCGGAGCACAGCAAGTCATCATCAGAACAGGCATTATACAAGAACTTGTCACCCCTGAACCTTCTATTTTCATGGCCACCTACACTCTCATCAGACTCAAAGTCTGTGCTGTCCTCTTCATCAGAGTCAATCCTACCGTCAGCAACAACAGCAGTTTTTCTACATTTATGAAAAACCCGGTTAGGCTCAAACCTCCGTGCTGTCTGAGGTCTGTAATCGCCGGACTCTTCTTCCTCCTCACCACTTCCACTCACGGAAATAGTTTTGTCACTGCCATCTTCACCGTCTGTAATAACAACGACCTCATGGCTGTCATCACCGGCACTACCTCCGCCTCGGCCTCCCAAAGCACCCGAAATAGAAGAGACTCTTTTTCGAGGTCTGCCTCTGCGCTTTGGCCCCGAAGATTCGCTCTTCTGTGTTCCAGGCGAGACTCTTTTTCGAGGTCTGCCTCTGCGCTTTGCCCCCGAAGATTCACCCTTCTGTCTTCCAGGCTCCGCCTTGGAGAAACGTTCGGCAAAGGAGTCTTCTTTCCTTATACGGGCTCTGGTCCTTGATGCTACAGGAAGGCCAGAAGCCATGTTTTTGACAAATAAGGACAACATACTCGGAGAGCATGAAAAATGGAGAGAGGAGCTACGTTGATGCGAAGACACTCTTTTTTCTGGGATTCAGAACGCTCAGGCCAAGGGGGAAGAAGCAAACCGAGAGAGAAAGAGAGAAAACGAGAGAAAATGAAAGAACTGCAAGAGACAGAGGAGAGGGAATGTACTCAGATCGAACAGGCACTGGTTGGCTTCGCATGGAAGAGAGGTTCAAAGTCAAAGAAACAGGGGAGAGAATATTAAAGCTTGTTTCAGACCAAATCTTTCCATTTTGGGCTACAAAATATTTTGTTTTCCTGGGAATTTATCAAATGTACAAGTTAATTTTTTTTTCTCAGTCAGGGCATTGATAATCTCCTCAGTTGTTGAAATGCATCATGTATGATGCAGATCACATGCATGTTGATGTTGTATTGATGGTTAATTTTTTGGAAGCAAAAATAAATACGAAAAAGGAAAATGTTCTTTGGGTTACCATTCGCTTTTGGTTCGATTCGCAGGCTATATCCACAAGGGCAATGATCTCGTTTTAAGGCAAAGTGTCTCTTAATTTAGCATATCGTGCTATAATGCAAATTACTTTATATTACTCTGTATAAAGTCGTAGAACAAGTTCGTTTACTTACATGGACTTCAATTTGTCCGACCATCTCTCGTTATTGTCTTGATTAAATAGCGATATACATAAACAAAATATATACAAGGCAATCTTCCTTCTTCTCTTGCAGTTTGGCGAACTAAACAGTTAAACAAAATTGCTCAACATTAGTGTTATTGAAAATAATTAGAAAAAATCGTTGTTGTTTTGAACTATAAGAGTTCACTCCACTTGTGTATTAACTATGTATGCTAAAATTTCGTATATGACTTTTTAGGAAAGATAGTTTCTTAGCTCGGAGAGGGGGAAAAACCGTATATGACCCGTTTTTATAATTAGTATCCTCTTCTAGTATAGAAATTAGACCGTATGAAAAGAAAAAAAAAACTATACTATAAGGGGTTGCTTCGCATTAAAATTAATTTAAGATTACTTCTATAAATACAGGTAAGTTCAAGTCATTTTTCGGAAGCTAATGCTGTGGCATAAGACTTGTATTTGGGAAATTATTTTAGAAGTTCTATTGATATAGCACCTTGTAGTAATCTTTTTCAATTGGGATCATGCATGCACGGAGATCTTATTCATCGTCGTAGTTGGTAGGCCCCCACTGATATTGTACAGTTCTTTAGTGGAAAGGAAAGGAGCGAAGCAATAAAGTAATAATTATTATTTAGTTTGGTTTGCAAAATGAAATTTTATTTCAAGACCATATTCTCGTTTGGTCTGCCTTTACACCGTAGAGAATAGGCAGGAATAGCAAAGAATTCTCATAATAATTATTGTACGGTTCTTTTATCATCATTTTTTTAAAATCATGAACAAAAAGATATAACACTTAACGTTTAATTACGTGATATTAACTAATTAAATAATGTTACTTGGGTATAATAATATAGCTATATTTTAATTACGAAAAATAATATCGCTTATGATTATAGTAGGATACCATCTTATAATTAAATAGTATTTAAATATTAGTACAATAATGCAATTATGTTAAGTTACAACTAACGAACACAAATCATTTGTGGATGATTTTGATTCATTTTAGATGTAATTAATATATTAACAGTGCAGGGACATTTATGAAATGCAAAATGGAAAGCTACTCCTAGTTGCAGGATAGGACTATATTTCACGACATGAAGCTTCACATGTTCTTCATCCAATTTCCATTTCTGCGCCTGAGCCTTGTCAGATCACAGATGGTCTCAGGGACAGCGGATGAGGCATTCGGACAGCAACATTAACATGCGCCCTAGAAATGTACCTTGCCTAAGACCAAAAAGGAAAAAAAGATGGCAGTGAAGTCAGACATTCAAATTAAGATGGCCTGGAGTTGGCTTGAAACCAAATCGATTTTTTGCAGCCTTTTATTCTCGACTCGCAGTCGACGCTTCCTATATTTATATTTATATTTATATTTTTTAAATTTATGTGGCAACTCCCATGACACGCTTTTTTTTTTTTTTTTTCGGCTTTCCATTTGCTTATGGGGAACTTGATAGGAAGGTGAATGGAAAGAGACAATCAAATAGATTGTAATGTTGTGTTGGACATTATGATTCGCAATTGTGGCTTGTACAGCTCTCCATCGAGCAAGTCAACAGCTTAAACAAAATAAATAAACCGACCTTTTCCACCTATCAATGGGGCAAGGAATAGGAGAAATATCCGAATTCGGTGATAGTGAATGGATGAGTATATGTCTATAGTTTTCATTTAATTACATTTTTTCTTGCATGAAATCAATAGTTCTTAATGCGAAGTTTTTAAAGATTTTGCCTTTTCGTGTACGGTCGCGGACATAAATTTATGTGGGTTGATTTTTTCAGCACAAGTAATAAGCTCTTTTCTCTTTTTTGTTATTCATTTTGGGCTCTTCAAATTTGCTGATGAGGCTATATATATAATTGTTGAATCTCGCACTTCTTATTCATCTTAGGAAAGCGTGGGTAGGATTCTAGGAGCTAAAAGAAATTAATTTCGTGAAGATAATATTTATGACGTTCATAATTTTCGGAAAATTAAAAATAATCGTACACGCTCGTAACAATTGTTTGTATTCTGGTCTTTTTTTATGCATAATGACCTTGTAATGTGGGGGCTGATTGGGGAGGCTAATTAACAAGAGTAAAGAAGCATGGTGCCATAAAAGATGAAGGATTGTATAAATAGGCAAATATATTGGCCATACTCATTATTATTGTGGATAAACTTGCACATTTGCATTTAATACATATTTCCATAATAGCAATTGTATAAATGGTAGGTCTATCAGAATGGTCCAGTCCAAAAGGGTGTTGCACATTTATTCATTGATGAATATTTAGATTTAAAGGAAATTTGACTACCAGCCTGAAGATTTCGAGAAATCACTACATGATAATTCAATATATTCGACATGTAAATGGAATTAGTACATAGTATACGAAGCAAAAATGGATGTTTTTATCTCTGCAGATATTTCACTTGTTCTATAGGGCTAATTTAAACAATACATTATGTTTTATGCAACTAAAATGCGGACTCTTTTGTGTTATATAATATAAATGATGAACGATATCATGCATATCATTATTTGTGTTCGAGTATATTGCTGAGTTCAAATGAAAAATCGTTGCATGTACTTGATATTTGCATTGTACGTCCATTTGAACTTGCGGTCTAGTTTCCAATTGATATATACATGAATAATAGAGGGGTTTTCTTATATTGTAAACCAACATTTACTAAAACTAGAAAAATTATGTCACATATTATTTAAGTTCCTTCTAGTTTGAATTAATCAAAAGTACAGATGGGACTTCTGAGCAACATAATTAGGAGAGAATTCACATCGGATTTTGTTGATTGGAAAACAGTATGAAAGAAAACATGTGCCAAGATCGCTATTGCTTCAAGATTTTGCTACTGTCGCAGTATTAATAGGATAATTGCTGCAGATTCAGGTCACATATTTCATTAGCGACTTAGAAAATGTTGGAACAACACTAATCGAAGATTTGCACATAATACAAGAAAGTAGATGGATGTTCCGTGTAATAAAAATTTACTTCAAAGTAACGCAAAAATCAAGGGAAGCTCACTCGCTATATCAAGCTCTTATACAACTTTACACGTAATAATTGCAAGTGAATTTCACCCTGAAATAGATCCTATGTTCTCTTCCCCCATCTATCCATTGAAGGAGTTCGCTTTGCAAATCGAAGTTCCATTGGGACAACGTAGAATCTGCACATACTTCACTCGCCTTCAACGGAAGGTGATTTGGAGGAGAATTGGCCACGGGCATGGTAAGGAGCCAAGGTGGAGAGTCGCCAACTACGGTGCCCTCGATTATACTTCAAAACTTATTTCCTGTTGATTGTATCTCAGTTCAACTCTTAAACACAAAGTCCACCTAGAGTAAGACACCACAATCTGCAATTAGCGAGTGATGAAAAGTTAGATCAATCATCCAAATCGCACGTAGGAACAATATTTAGTTGGATTGAGATAAAAATAATTTAAGTTGAAAATTTATCACTTTTTGGAAAACCATACCTTTAACAAAGCCGGCATTGAAAATAGATTATTTTGGTAAATCATTGATCCGACTTTCGAGGTTAAAGCATTTGACGATGCATCTCCTATCGAAATCAAGAGTGTTTTCCATATGCGGGCCATGATCTTTGACGAAGCAAATGGATTGTTATTTAGATGCATCAATGGTTTCTCATGGAAAAGACTACAGTGGTTGACTGAAAAACTTCATCAATTATCAAAAGAGATAGTCATATATGAAGAGAGTGGTGAAATTGTGGCCCAACAGGAATTAAATATTGAAGCTTGGAGCATCACATGATGAGAGCTGTATAAATAGGAAAAAAAATTGGCTAGTCCCATTATTGGTGGATACACTTGCATATTATGCATTGGATTTATTCCCATACAAAGAAATATGATAAATAGTAGGTTAGGTAGGAATTTTGTAATCCACTGATGTGTCAATGCATATCCTTTGATCTTTACTTGACTTTTATAGAAAATCGATGTGTCAAACCTCATTTTGTTGATACTTTTACTTGATTGAAATTGTGAGATAACTCGATGATCAATATTCAATGTTGTTATTGGATACACCAATAAAATGTTGAAAGCCACTTACTCAACTTCATATGCAGCTAAAAGCCGTAGATTGTCAATTTGTTTTCTAAGTACCATCTTTGTGAATTAGGAGGATTTCCAACATCAAATAAACTCATTGGTCTTGCATATATTAATCGCTATTGGTCCGACATAGGATGGAGAGAAACTCTCTAAAAGCATTTAGCGACATATTTATGTGAGAGAGAGCATGCGGTGCTAATATCAATTATTGGCAAAAGAAAACTTCACATCTTTTTTAGCAAACGCAAGGTAAACATATTGTTATTATGATGTTATTACATAAGCAAGCACGTTTATCTTCATTTGGGATTTAACAGTTCTATGGTCGTAATATTTTTCTAAAAGAAGTAAAGGTGTTTGTTACTTTGTGTTTGCATATTGATTGGGTTGAGGAGAGTAGGGAAGATCGAGCTTTTTGGATCAAGGTGTGCAGCAAAAGTTTTGTGAATTCCGCTTATATTTAGATTAATAGTTTACTCTTAATTTGGGTTATGGATAAGAGTATCAAAAGTCCTGAAACGTGTCATGAAAGTGCAATTGAGTCCTATAAATTGCAAAAAATACAATCAAATCCTAAAACTTATCAAATTTGTATAATCAAGTCCCTCCTCCATTAACTCCATCTAAATTAGTTAATGGAAAATACTGACATTACTTATTTTAAAATTTTCTCTCTCCTACATGGTAAATGACTTAAGTGATGAACTCCATGTGTGTAAAACGTTGTTGTTTTTGCACTTTGCCTTGAATTGAACATTGAGCCCCGAATCATAGGTTTGCCCCGAACTTGTTCATCTTCTTCGTTCAAGCTGTGGTCTTCTTATCGATCTTTCCTTTGTGTGAGATCTCTTCGTGCCGGTTTCGTTCTTGTCCGAGTCCTCTTCTTCATCTACATATTGCCCCAATTTTTGTTCTTCGTTCGAGTCCTCTGCTTCGTTTGAAGGAAAAAACTTGCAGATCATCGACATTGCCATCGACGAAGCTGCAATTTACGAAGGTGGAGATCATTCAAAGCGTCGTTCTAAGCCGACGAAGTAGTTTCATAGTTTGCTTCCCGTGTATGGGTTTCCGGATGTGCACACGGAGGACTTGGTGTGGCGATTAATTTTTACCTCCAATTTCTGTGGTCATACTTGCCAAATCTTCCTTCTCTCAAATGGAAAGCTGGTTTCTTTTTCCGAGAGGTTATGTACCGGTAGGGAAATGACTATTTAAAATTTTACAGGGGTGGCTGAGGCACTAGCAAGAGTGAGCCTCCTCAGTGGTCAGCAAGATCGTCCTCGCCGACCCGAGGCTCTAAAAAAGGAAGGAGGAAAGAAAAAACAAAAAGGAAAAAAAAAGGAAAAAATAATAAAAAATTATTACGTTAATGGCGGTCGGATGGCCGACGCCGACCTACGTCCACGTCAGTGCCAGCTAGCTAAAATTGAACGAATTGACTGAATTAACACAAATGCAAAAGATTAAGAACTGAATTAGCCAAAAAAAAAGTTTATGATTAAATTGGCACAATTGCAATAAGTTTATGGCTGTTTTGGTAATTTTTCCATTTTTTATGTGTCTATATTTTGTCATTATATTGATTGTACAAAATGTGAGAGTTGGTGGGAAGTTTTTAAGTCTTCCATATTTCCGAGTTTCTAAGCTGGTTTTGTTACAATGCTATATACTGCTGAATACAACAGTGAATCTAAACTTTAACATTGCATTAGAGGAGACCATCACACTCCATCAAATTGTATTCTAACTAATAAAAGCTATTGCTAGTACTCGAGCTACTTGTGCTCGAACTCGAGCGCAAAGTTACAAAGAAATTGAACCAACTCATAAAAAGATTCCATGTCGAGCTTGAATACACATCAACTGACTTTGAACGTAAATGATTATTGTACTAGATATGATAGCGCTTTTCAAAAGTCGTACGCCTTGCCATGAACCAATGATCAAGCTGTTCTGTCTAACAACTCAACAGCGTAGTCATTTTTAATTCAAGACCTTATCCAAGTACACAATAATTTCACATTTCCAAGAGGAAAAGGCCAACTTTGAACGACCAGCTTTCGACAGAAGAAGATGAAAAGCGTTTTTATGAGGGGGCCACAGGGAGCTTTCCTCCAATTGAAACTCAATTTCTAGAACCGATTCGCAAGGGTTCCTGAATTCAGCACGAATTTGCCGAGTTGAGAAGACAAGGTACGAAAAGCATCTCACTTTTGACAAAAAAGAAAAAAATTCCTTTCAAATGAAAGAATTCTTTTTCTAATCACCTTTACAAAAGCTGTGCATGAGGTATTCTCATTGAAGACTCTTCTAATTTGTGCTCAACTGCTATTATTCAGAGATCTAGCTACAATAGTGGTACAAATTGTCATGCTGCTATATATATACATATCAACATTGGGAAAGTGAAAATGACGGCTCTATGAGTCGTCTCTGCTGAATGAACACGATCTTGCTCAGCTTGATGCTACCTACACCAAGTGAGTTGGTCCGTCGTCCATATCGACATGTTCAACACTCTTCTCACTAAGCTTCATGTCCACTTGAGAAAAAAAAGGTCTCTTGTTGATGTTCTGAAACTTTCGCAATGCACAGCTTCCGCTCCTGAAGAGCTCTTTCAATCTCCTCTTTTGAGTTTTAACAAAATCACAAGTTAGTAAATATTACTGCTTCTGCTGGATGAAATTAAAGGGAAAAGCAATAATTTACAAGACTGCAAGCAACGCTTGGACCTGTCCCAACAATTCCACATCTGCAGGATGCTGAAGTTCAAGTTGGCCTTTCTTTTGATCCTTTTGGAGGTGAAAACTAAGTACTGAACCGAGTATGCTGCGTGCACATCCAGAAACCGATAATTGGGAAGCAATCTACAAAGCTGCTTAGTTGGGGTTTGAACGACCTTGCCTTCATAGATTGCAGCTTCGTCTATGGCAATGTCGATATTTTGCAAGTTTTTTTCCTTCGGATGAAGCAGAGGACTCAAATGAAGAACAAAACTAAGGACGAAGAACGAAATTGTCCCAAAGAGATCTTGGACAAAAAAAAGATCAACAAAGAAGAACACAACTCGAACGAATTTGGGGCAAACTTGTCATTTAATTATAGCAAAACATTTTTTCTATTATTTGAACTGAAAGCATGTACCCTTGGTTAAGGTCACGCAACAAAAGTCGTAAAAGTAGCCAAGAAATGTGATTAATGACCATGTACCATGTGATAAAATTGCGTTGACATAAATAAATCGATTGTCATCCAATGTTATTTGCAACATCCTTAACCATGAATGTCTCCCAAGTCTCAATCAAGAATGAGAAAATCAAGACTAAATTACTTGCAGAAATTGCATTACGCTCTCATATCCTTTATTCCATGTCTTGAAAGATTTTGTTTTTTATGATGGCATTCCGCCACGGAAGTATGCAAAACCCGTCATCGCCACCAACCGCGGAACGGTTTATGGCCTAGATGTATATTAACCACCGTATGAATCATTGAATCCAATGGTTTCTATAAATAGTTCATACTTATTTGGATGTATACCCCAAGAACATCTTCGGAGAAGATATTTGATGTTAAAGAAGTTAAAGCTGGGTCTTTAAAATCGTGGATAGCCTAATATTGGTCCTCAAGAACATCTTCGGAGAAGATACTTGATGTTAAAGAAGTTAAAGTTGGGTCTTTAAAATCGTGGATGGCCTAATATTGATTCTTCTCATTATTGGTATGGATACACTTGCCTATTTTATATATGATACATTCTAAAAACCGGAAATAGTATAATGGGCAGGGTTTGTTATAATTGATTTACTCCGCAAACATGGCAAGATACATCCCAGATGATTACTTAACTATATGAGAAAATTAAAATCCAGCCGCCAGATTGTTAATGATCTCTATCCATGGAATAACCAACAAGAATTCAACAATACAATTTTGAACATTGTTATTAGGCGTATCTAGTAAATATTCAAAGCAGAAAAAGTTAAGGAGTAATATTTCCAGCCAAAAATTATAAATCGTGATGTCAAACTTGCATGTTTTTCTTATTATATATCAAATGTAACAATGCTAAGTATTGATCCAAAGGATTTCCACAAACCATCGAATTCATTAATACATCTAGCATATGTTATTTTCCTATCGTACTTCACAGGTCATTTGTCCAATAGAAAAAATTCTCAATGTAAATTAATATAATCAATTGAATATTACTTGCAGAGGAAAATCTAATAAAAGGTCATGGTAGTCCTACAGGGTCACAATCATTCTCCTCATTTTCTTTTCCATGATAATTTAATTTCTACCGCCAAAATAATATAGGAATTTCTAATATTCTTTGAAAAAAATATCAATTCAAATTTTGGTGTTTCCAAGAATATTTCCGATTGCAATCCGAAATGCCCTCAAATGTGCTGACTTTATTAATGGTGGATGAGGCCGCTTTTAACACTTTATATTTAGATCAGCGGTGTACCATTGATACTAATCTATTTCAAATAAAGAAACTAAAGTTGCATTTGATAATACTTCTATTCTTAAACATAATTTATTTTCATAAATAGTCTTTTTCTTTATCTATTCTCTAGAATAATTTCTAGGTAAAAGAACGCATTTGAGAACTACATAAAATTTATATTTTGGAATAGAAAATTTCCAAAAAAAAAAAATAGAAATGTGTTTGGTACAACCTACAAATTTTTTTGTAACGTAGATTTTTTTTTTTTAAATTTCTAATAATTTTTTATATATTTTCTTGTTTCCCTCTCTTCTTCTTCTTGCTCCTTCTCTAGGAGGTGGTGGAGTCACTCACCAGTGGCAGGTGATGGAACGGGGCGTCGAAAGAAAGAAGAAAAGAAAAAAAAAAAAGAAAATGACTTATTTGTAAAAATTGCTCCGAAAATAAAGTTACTTTTTTTTATTTATTTCTTGTTTCTGTTTAAAATCTATTCCCTACTACTTTTTTATTCTAGGAAATAAAAAAAAAATAGTTAAAATTACCGAATGAATTTATGTTCTTTTTTTTGTTTTGGAGAACAAAAGAACAAAAAAGAGTAGAGAAAGTTGGCAAGTTATAATGCAAAGCCTAATACTACTAAATACTAAATCTATATGAGTCCAACCATTTCGATATTCATGTTAAACTAAATAAATACAACTAATTCTAAGACGATGTGCAAATCAAACCCGCTTCATATATATATATATATATATATATATATATTCTCATATCTCCCAAAATTGTATGTACTAGGAGTAACGCCATTTAGTGCATGGCTTGTATTTACATGATTCCACAACTAAGGGTTTGATATGTTAGTCTCATAAAATTTTGCAATAAAAAAAAATAAGAATCCATAAAAATTTTATTGCCTTCGAAGAAAAAAAGTTGAAACGTGAATTTTAATAGGTAATAAAAACATTGATTCTTTAATTCAACTTTGCTTTTTTTTTTTCAGTTATATGATTTTTTTTTTTTCAATTTTCTGAAAATTTATGTTTATTTTCAGGAAATTTGTTGAGTCATAATATCAAATGTTGAAAAAATAACACCGCCCAGCACATTAGAAGTTAATGGCAAGTCATGAAACGTTAATAAAAAGGGTAGATTTGCTAAAATAATATAATTTTCAGTGTGCTTTTAATACATTTCTATTCATTTCGGGGAAAATGTAGCATTTTTGGAAAATATTTTCCAATAAAACATTTTCAAGAAAATATAATTATTTTCCAATGTTTAATTAAAACCTGAAAATGAAACAAAAAATGTGTCTGATATGGAAAATCTTTTTCTCTATGCATTTTTTGATAATTTATTATTATTTTATTTTTAAGATCAATTTTAATAATTTTTTATTTTAAAAATCAATTTTCATTATTTTTCTTTTCTTTATTTTATCTTCTTCTTTTTTGGCTGGTTGCTAGCCATAGCAATGGCCAACAACCGGCCAAAGAAGAAGGTGGAACAAATAACGGAAAAAAGAAAAGAAAAATAATTAAAAATTCAAATTTTTAAAAAAGAAAAAGAAAGAGGAGGGGCCAATAATGTATGAGATAAGAGTGAGTGAGTAGGGAAAATGTTTTCCCCAACTTGAAAAGTGAAAAATATGTTCCCCTCCTTTAGAAGACTTTTTTTCCTTTGGTGGAAAATGTTTTCCACAAGTAGTTCATTTTCCGTAAGACAAACATCGAAAAATCCGGAAACATTTTTCTAAAAGTTATTTTCCGCAAAACAAATGGAGCTCTTTTTTTTAAAGATGCAAAGTCCTTAGACTTCATATTTGGACTGAATTGCTCCATTTTTTTTTTTTTGGTTATTTGTCATACTTTTTTTTTGGTCGAAAATACGGATGAGATATATTAATTAACCGAGTACTTGGTAAATACATCACAAGCATCAGCACATAGTAGATCTAAAAGAGCAAACGGGGGTTGAGAGACCCAACTTGTCATACTTAAGAGTCCTTATATTCTTTAGTACTCAATTCTACTTTGTTGAAGATGTATATATATTTTGTTATACTAAAACTAGCAAACTTGTGATATAATGTTAGGTTTGGTGAAAAAGAGCAAAGCATGACAACCATAAAAAGAAACCATTTGAAAGTCTGCTAATGAGGGCCTAACGACATATCAATAGAACTCAACCTTGCAGGAACATTTCCGTCGAGGAACCGTAATAATTTCTTGGATTTTTTCCCTTTTCCTAATCATAAATTTTTATGACAAAATATCTTCATATTCTACCCACAAAAAGTAAATGGAAATCCAAATTGCTCGATTTTACATACGGAAACGTAAAGATGTATTTATTCAATGTTCAGTGAATTATGTCATTACCAATAGTGAAAAATAACTAGAAATTTGACCATGAAAATAATAAGGTGGAAATTGTTAGAAATATGCTGTAAATGCAGTGTGAACTCATTATTTGACAACTTAGGACTTTTTTACAACAGTTTGTCGAACATGACACAGGTCATGAGTTTGTCCCTCAACTTTATTATGCCTATTCTATTTTCCTAATCATTATCGGTTGACTTGTCGATATACTTACAATGAATTGACTTAATCAGATGACTTATATTGATAGAATTAGGGGAGAATGACTACAGGACTCCTAAAAGTTGTGTCGGTTGAGCAATTAATCCTAAAACTTATTTGCGTGCAATTAAGTCATAAAATTCAAATACTTTCGCATCTTAGGATCTCTATTAAATCTATTCTTTTCATGCATTTAAGTTCTAATGGAATGACTAAAAAGTCAAGCAAAACCAAGTGTTCGAGCTGAATCGCACGGAAGGAAAAAAAAAATGTTTAGAACTAAGGCGCCTCCAACCGCCACAATTTTCAAACTTTGTGTTTTTATCCCATAAAAAATCGTACTCTTTTTTTATATTTAAGGCCAAACCTCTGAAGCAAATCTGACTTCACATCTTTTATAAAACACATGTCCTAAACTTTAAAATGTACAGCGGGGACCCTCAAAACAACTACCCCTATGAGACCGTTAATTGCTATATGCAGCTGAGATGACTCATTATTACCATCGTCAGTTGTCAAACACGAACCTTAAAATAAAACATTGAATATTGAAAAAAGAAACAAAAGAAAGGAAGAAATGGAGTGAAAACAAAAAGATAAAAAAAAAATGATAAATAGGAGAAAGAGGGAAGGCAAAGGGCTGGTGGTGGCCGATGACCACCTCGGCCGTCCTCGGGGTTGGACGGCGATCAGGCAGCCCTCGTTAGCCGGTTGGTTAGGTGAACCCTCGCTCCACCACAGTAGTGGCCAATGTTTACTAATCTTGGTGAGAGTCATCTACAGGCCGCGGCTGTTGCCCTCTTCTCTTCTTTGCTTCATTTTGTTTGTATTTTGATTACATACATTTTGGGATTTTCTTTTTCCAATTTTCTAAAATTTATGTTTATTTTCGGAAATCTTTTGAGTTATAATATCCAATGATGAAATTATAACACTAAAGTAATGATAGGCCCCTGCTGGCAGCACATCCTAAGTTAATGGCAATCTATAAAATTGAAGAGTAAATTTGCTAAAATAATATAATTTTCGGTGTCTCTTTAATATATATTAAAGCTCAAATATTTTTCATTAAAAGTAAAAAGTCATAGAACTTCACATTTGGGCTGAAAATTGCTTCCTTTTTTAAGTGATATGTCATGCTTGTCACATCACAAATTCTAATTTCATTTTCATTTTTTCGAAGAAGAAAAGCTACTTCAAAATCAAGTGAAGGAAATAAAAATGCATTTAGTGAACATGATTTATGTGCTAAAACATATTTAGATCACTAGACTTAGTGTGATCCACAATTATCAGTAGCATACTTTTCATAACATTGATAAAAAAGTTATAGTTTTTTGGCAGAATTTCCAATTTCATGTGTGTTCTCCATGTAACCACGTTCCAATCGAAGAGATGACAAACGTCTACAGTTTGCTATACATATTTCCTTACAATAATTTCACGTTCTAAACGGGGTTGTTCTCGGGGGATCCCATATCGACACGTCGCCATGTAATTACAGATCTTGCGGAGGATATAATGGGCAACGTAAGTTGTAGGACAAGGTTGTCTTTTCACTGGTTCCAACCACCGTTTTCCTCTCCACTTTATATTCTCCCCTTGCCCTTCTTTGAATTGCTCATTAAGGAAGCTTTTAATCAAACTTAACAGACTTATTTTCGTCACTCCATTTTGTTGCCTAAATTATGCTTATGGAGACCGATCCTTGGCTTCCTAAATTTGAATTATGACAAAGGAAATGTATCTGGTAGGACCATTTCACAAAGCTGATGAGGAGCGTGACATCATAGCATTCTTACTAATTTTGTTTTCTATATGGCAAAGCAAAGATTACCTTAAAGTAATGTCAAAGCTTATATTTAGAAATTTTTCACCTCACGATTGAAGCACGACAAAGCTTGGTCAAAACAACAATTTTCACTAAACTAAAAATCGATGATCATCATTATAATCTATTAATAAATAAAGGGAGAGAATTGGCGCGATAATCCATTAAAGCATGCATAAAAGCAAAATTTATAAATAAATGAATAAAAAGGCGTCATTCGCCACAAAACAATGGTCTTGCATAATTTGGTAACCAGAATCCGATGCGGATAGAGACGACATTTAATGATTGAGACGAATAAAGCAACAGTTGAAGATATACTTCCACATTCTCTCGATATCACTCTTTTGAGCATTCTTACCGATATTGCAAACCGTGTGCGCTTAAGAATAATCCATAAAAAAAAAAAAGGAAGAAGAGAAGAACTATTCACCCGACGATTTCTCCAAAATCTCCCAAAGGAAAAAAATCTTTGGAGGGAGGAGAAAACCCACCTTCAAAGCAAGCCAAAAAAGAAAAGAAAAGTCCAACAAAGGTTCCCAATTTGAGGAATTGGAATTGGAATTGGATCTCCCCTTTCTCTCTCTCTCTCCTTCCTACAAAACCTGCCCTTTAGCTTTGACCACCTCACTGCCTTCTCCTTCTTATCTCTCACTCTCTCTCTTATCTCTCTGTAAAACTCTCTCCTTTTTCTCTCTTTTCACGCACCACCCACACAACACAACACAACACCACCCCACAGCACACCCAAAAAGAACAGTGAAAGAAAAAAAGAAAAGAAAAGAAGAAAAAAAAACCCACACGCGCACGCCTCCCCTGCCCTCCCCCTCCCTTCTCCTCCCCCTCCTCCCCCTCATTTCCCCCATCCTGCCTTCTCTCTCTCCTCCCCCCCTCCCCTCTCTCTCTCTCTCTACCCTCGCGCGTGCGCTTCTCATGACCGCCGATTGAAACCCTAGCTCGCCTTCCCGGTCCTCCGCGGCTTCCTCCTCTCCCAGGTAATCCCCCTTCCCTCCCTCCCTTCCCCCATCGAGCTTGCCCTAATCGGGTCTCTTGTTTTCCGGCGCTTGCCGCTTCTCCGATTCCCGGCGAGGCTGATTTCGAGCTCGTGTCTTTTTTTCTTTTTCTTTTTTTTCCGATCCGTGTTTCCGGCGGCGGCGCGGCGGCGGCGGCGGCGGTGGCGGTGGACAGGGTCAGGGATCGGCCCCGGAACGGAAAACTCGGCGCGTGGGAGGATCTTTGCAGTGTCGGGATATATGTCCTTCAATCAAGCCAGGTACCAGAAGAGCGAGGCGGCGCAAGATCGTAGAACCGGGCGATCCGCGAGCTTCAACCAGCAGCGGAGCTCCTCGGGCGGTTACAGTAAGGGCGGCGGTGCCCCCGCCCCTCCCCCTTCTCTCTCCACCAATCGGAGGTATGAAAAAGAAATAGAAGAGAAAAAAGTTTCGGGAATCCGCCGGCCGTCCCCCCTCCCCGTCCGGGGATTCGGGTTCGGGGTCGGGGTTCCTGTTTTCGTAGGAAATTTCGGATTTTGATTTCTGGGTCGTGCGAGTTCGGCTTGTTTTGATTGACGGATTGCGGCGTTTCGCAGTTTCAAGAAGTCGAATAATGCGCAGGGAGGCCAATCTAGGGTAAACGTACGGCCTCCGAATATCCCCTCGGAGCCCGCCGTGGGTGCTCCTCCGACTCAGCATAATCTGCAGAATGGCGCCCATGTACAGCCCCAGCCCCAGCCCCAATCGCAGGGTACGATGTCATCCACGGAATAAATTTCGGAACTTTCCTTCAGCGTGTCGGGTGTCGTTTGTTTTTGATTGTGTGCGATTGTGAGAGGAAGTCAGGCTGATGGAGCCGGTGTTCTTGGTGAAATATATGTCTTAATGTTCCCTTTTGCTGGTTATGGCTGATTTTGTTATTCTATGTTTCCTCTGCTGCATTTCAGGACAATCTGATGCTGGACATACGAGCGCCACTGCCAAGCCTGCTGAAACACCTCCAGCCTCCAATAGAAGCACCCGAGCTCTTCCAAAGGCTCCAACTTCTCAACCACCCGCCGTGAGTTCGTCTGAAATGCCGCCTCCCTCAACACCCCAAAAGGGTATGTGATTCTGCCTTTCTTGGTTAATGTAAACTTGAGCTGATATGATACTTTGCTATCTACCAAATATGAAATGTATATTTTTGCTGCTTAATTGATTTTACCATTTCTCATGGAATACTTATCCAGAATACGTCCAACTGGCCAGCGTGTTTAAGTACTAGTTTCGCTGATTACAAGGACTTGGCTAATATTCTGAATTTTCTTTTCTCTTGGCATAGCTCCTGGAGATGCCTCTAAAGGATTTTCTTTCCAGTTTGGCTCCTTAAGTCCCGGTCTCATGAATGGAATGCAGGTAATCTACTATTTTGAATGCTATTTGACTTCTTCAAATTCTTGTCTGATGGTGCTGGTTCCTCTAATGCAACTTTTCCCGCAGATTCCTGCCAGAACGAGCTCCGCTCCACCAAATTTGGACGAGCAGAAACGTGATCAGGTTTTTCCTTTTCTTTTTCCCCACTCTTCTGGTTCTTTACTTGTGAAGATTGGAATTGGTGCACCTGCACCAATGCACATGTGTGCACATGCACGGGCTATTGATTTACTCTTTGCTAAGACAATGAAAGTATCGGCATGCATATTGTTAAATAATTTCTTGATGTCATTTAAGCTTGTCATCTTAATGCCAACAGGTGCGCCATGATGCTATAAAAACTGGTCCACCGGTGCCAGTTCCTCCTGCTCCCAAGCATCCATTACCAAAGCGAGATATGAGTGCTTCTGACCATTCTATTGCTGGGGACAGCCATACTGTTTCGAAGGGCAAGAAGGATCAAGTCCCGCCCATTCCCCCATCAGTACAATCACAGAAACCTTCAGCCCACGCCATATCTGGAATTCCCATACAAATGCCTTTTAACCAGCCACAAGTTCCTATTCAGTTCAGTGGCCCCAATACTTCGATTCAGTCTCAAGGAATGGCATCCGCTTCCCTTCAAATGCCAATTCCAGTGCCTATGCTACCTGTGGGAAGTGCTCCTCCAATGCAGCAGCAGATGTTTGTTGCGGGTCTGCAGCCCCACATGATGCAACCTCAGGGCATCATGCATCAGGGTCAGGGCTTGAATTTTGGGGCTCAAATGAATTCCCAATTCTCCCCCCCGTTGGGAACCTTGGGAATGAGTATCGGTCCATATTCACAACAACAAGGAGCAAAATTTGGTGGTGGTCTTCGCAAGACTCCTGTCAAAATAACTCACCCAGAAACACATCAAGAGGTGAGGCTTGATAAACGAACTGAGGGGTTTTCTGATGGAGTGCCATCAAGCCGGTCTCATCCAAACGTATCTCCTCAAGCGCAACATATATCTTCATACCCACCAAACCATCCAGTCAATTATTATACGAACAGTTTCGGTGGCCCTGTATACTACGCTGGCCCCAGTACTCATCCTCTATCTGGTACTCAGATGACCCCCACCTCTCAGGCATCAAGATTTAATCCTTCCGTCAACCAAGGGGCTCAAAGGATGACATTAACGAATTCCCAAGATAATTCGCAGCTTCCTGAGAGGACTGGCATCTCTATCCGAGCAGCTGTGGAGCCACCCAAGCAGGATCAAATGCAAAATTCCCTTGCTCCTCCTTCAGCTCTTGCACAGGGGACATCTAAGCCCAAAATTGGTTCTGATGGTGAAAATAATACTGGTTTATCTTCTGCAAATCTCTTACCTGCTTTTGATAAGGTTGAATCACCTAATGCTGTCAACGTTTCTGCGAATTCAGCATCTAGAAATTCTGAGGTTCCAAGAGGCCCATTGTCGAAAGAACCTGGAAGTCAATTAGGAGCATTGCCAGGGCCTAACAAACAATATGTAGGGTCGACTGGTGCTTCTGGGGAACATTCTGTAACCAGCTCTTCAACTGGCAATCGCTCTTCCACTGAAGCAGCTTTGACTAATGTCGCTGGAAGTCAATTAGGAGCATTGCCAGGGCCTAACAAACAACATGTAGGGTCGACTGGTTCTTCTGGGGAACAGTCTGTAACCAGCTCTTCAACTGCCAATCACTCTTCCACTGAAGCAGCCTTGACTAATGTTGCTGGAAGGAGAATGGAAAACCTTAGCAGGTCCAATTCTATCAAGAATCACGAGCAAGGAAAGAAAGGAGATGACCCACATCCAATCAAGGTATGATGTACCGATGATTCTCAGACTAGTTCTTGTGCAACCATAACCATAACTGCATTTAAAATTCTTCTAGTAGGTCCAGATCGTTTTGTACTCATTAATTGCAGATTAGCATGTAACATTTTCTAGCATCCCTGAACAGGTTGATGAAGAAGGAAACTCAATCTCAGCTGTAGCTTTACAGGAATCCTCTCTTAGTGGGGTGCTTGAGAATTTGGAAGCTAAGACAACTGACACCTGCCCATCAGGAATTTGTGAAGATGTTCCAGAGTCTGTAAGTGAATTGCTTTCGACGACTGATGCTCTCTCTCCTGATATTTTGGAACTTAAGTGCAATGGTGTTGGGGAAGGCATTGTCTCTGTGTCATCTGAAATTTCTGCTGGTGTACCGGTTCTTGATAATTCACAGAGTTCTCAACAATCAATTCAAGATGACTCCGCCGAGAAAAATGAAATTTTGGATAATACGGATGCTGACAGGGGTGAACTAGAAAGTACAGGGCCTGTTGTTGAACAGCCGAAAGAGTCTGATAGTTCTGTGGTTTCTTCTGTCTCAGTCTCTTTAGAACATTCTGATATCATCAGGGGGGTGACCAGGATTCTGCCCCATTGGTCGAAGCTTCTGGGAAGGAGGTTCCAACTAGCACAACTGAAAGGACCGGCCTGGACGAAGAGAGATATGATCGAGGTATTGATAAGGCGAATTTGGAGATGCCTACATCCTCATCTGTGGATTTTAAAACCGGAGAAGCTACCCCTTGTGATGCTGTTCCTTTAGCTAGTGTTCATGGTGACAATTCTTATGCAGATGCCTCTTTAAATGGGAGGGATGAGGTGATCGACTCTTCTTCTGTTTCAATGTCTGAGTCTTTGAAAGCAGGTGCTGAGGATGATGGTGATGTTACGGAAAGTCTTGAAGACAGCTTGAAATCAGTTCAGACAGCAGTTCCCAAAGATAAGCCTGCTCCAGAAATAAGTAGGGCTTCAAGTCATTTAGCTAGAGGAAAAAAGAAGAGGAAAGAATTTCTCCTGAAAGCTGATGCTGCTGGGCCAACTCTCGATTTGTATATGGCTTACAAAGGTTCAGAGGAAAGGAAAGAAGCATTTAAGTCCTCCAAAGGCACAGAGATTCCTTCTGAGGACATTCATGACAATCAAGCAGCAGCTGAGACATCTCCAAAAGAAGCTGTGGTTAGCGATGATGTTGAGCAAATTAAAGCTGAGATAGATGACTGGGAAGATGCTGCTGATGTCTCTTCACCAGCATTGGAACCTTCAACTAGCGGGCAACAGGTTGATGTTTTTGTGCCTAGCAGGGAAAATAGAAATGGGTTTGTTGGAAGAAAATATTCTAGAGATTTTCTTCTGAAATTTGCAGAGAGATGTACTAATCTCCCTGAGAATTTTGAAGTGACACATGACATAGCCGAGGCATTCAATCCTTCTGTTAATGTTTCGCGTTTTGCTGACCGTGATTCTCACCCCAGTCCTGGGAGAACGATAGACAGGCAAAGTGGGGGTGCTCGGCTAGAGCGCCGTGGAAGTGGTTTGGTTGATGATGACAGGTGGAATAAACTGCCTGGTGCTGGTCCTTTTGGAGGTCCAGGGCGCGATCTGCGTCTTGATGTGGGCCTTGGGTCTAACCTAGGTTTGCGATCTGGCCAAGGAGGTAATTACGGTGTTTTGAGGAATCCTCGTGCACAGACTCCTGTCCAATATGCAGGAGGGATACTTTCTGGCCCAATGCAGTCCCCTGGATTTCAGGGGGGAATGCAGAGAAATAACTCTGATGCTGACAGGTGGCAGCGTGGTACTGGCTTCCATCAGAAGGGTCTGATGCCTTCACCTCAGACTCCATTACAGGTGATGCACAGGGCTGAGAATAAGTATGAAGTGGGTAAAGTTCAGGATGGGGAAGAGGGTAAGAAGCAGAGACAGTTGAAAGCTATCCTAAACAAGTTGACTCCTCAGAATTTTCAGAAATTGTTTGAGCAAGTGAAAGCAGTTAACATTGACAACGCAACCACTCTTAGAGGTCTTATCTCTCAGATTTTTGATAAGGCTTTGATGGAACCCACATTTTGTGAGATGTATGCTGACTTGTGTAGCCATCTTGCTCAAGAGTTGCCTGATTTCACTGAAGATGACAATAGGATTACTTTTAAGAGGGTGCTTTTGAACAAGTGCCAGGAAGAATTTGAGAGAGGGGAAAGAGAGGAAGAGGAAGCCAATAAAGCTGAAGAGGAGGGTGAGATCAAACAGTCTGAAGGGGAAAGAGAGGAGAAGAGAATTAACGCCCGAAGAAGAATGTTGGGAAACATCAGATTAATTGGGGAGTTGTACAAGAAGAAAATGTTAACTGAGAAAATAATGCATGAATGCATAAAGAAACTGTTGGGGGGTCAACAGGAGACTCCTGATGAGGAGGACCTTGAGGCATTATGCAAATTAATGAGTACTATTGGGGCGATGATTGACCATGCAAAAGCAAAGGACCACATGGATGCATATTTTGACAGGATGGGGATTTTGTCAAACAACATGAATCTCTCCTCAAGGGTTAGGTTCATGTTAAAAGATTTGATTGATTTAAGGAAAAATAAATGGCAGCAAAGGAGGAAGGTCGAAGGGCCAAAGAAGATTGATGAAGTTCATAGAGATGCTGCTCAAGAACGACATGCCCAGGTTGGCAGAAATTCTCGTGGGTCAGGGATCAATTCTTCAAGAAGTAGACAGCCAGTGGACTTCTCTTCAAGGGGCTCTAGTATGTTGTCCTCTCCAAATGCCCAGGTCAGTGGTTTCCGTGCGTTGCAGTCACAGGTCCGTGGGCCGGGCAGTCAGGATGTTCGGTTTGAAGAAAGACAGCCCCATGAGCCCAGGCCATTGGCAGTTCCTTTGTCTCAAAGGTTAGGTGATGATTCTCATTCAATCACCCTAGGACCTCAGGGTGGGCTTGGCAGGGGCATGTCTTACAGAGGGTCGTCATCAATGTCAAGCACTTCAGTAGCTGATATTTCCTCCAGCTTGATGGACTCTCGAAGAATAGCAGATGGTTCGAATGGATTTAGCTCTGTAGAGAAGACAAGCCATGGCTCAAGAGAAACTGGGACAAGTTCTATGGCAGACAGGCTTTCAGGCTCTGGTGCTTATGACCAAACCGGTGTGCATCGTAATAGGCCTGGCAGCCGAGAAGGTTTTGATAGATCTGGTGGAAATTCTCCTTCACTACGAGTACAGGGAACGAGTTTCTCTCAGGATATTTCTTCGGAGAAAGTATGGCCTGATGAGAAGCTGAGAGATATGTCCATTGCAGCAATTAAAGAATTCTATAGGTACATATTAGTTGCCTTCTCTTTTGTATATTATTGTCAGGATTTATCATTTTGGGAGGTTCAACCGTCGCTGGGATGTCCATTTAACGACTATATTTTGAGACTTCTTATGTTAGGCCTTAATAAGCAGCCAAGAGAGGAGGAGAGAGAAGAAAAGAGGAGGGGAAGGGGGTCGTTGAATTGGGAAATGTTTTTCAACACTTAAATCATTTCCTTCCCTCTTGATGCTTGTGTACTCTTATATTGGCAATTTTGACTGCTCGGTGCTGAGTTCAAAATCTTCAATCTGTGGGCAGTGGTCTCTGGTTTGGTTATACGTGGTTTGCTGCCTTAGTTTAGTATGATCTAAGAAGAATTTACGTGATCTTGTTACCATAGCATGTTAAGTCAGGTCTTTAATGCATAGTTTCTTGCCATTTTTTGTGGATTAACTTAACTGAAAATGGACAAGGTGCACTTGCCCTTTGAGTATCACTGTTTATCCCTGCTTTCATCCTAGCACTGGGAAATGTTTTCCAACACTAGGTTAATCATTTCCTTCCCTCTTGATGCTTGTAGACTCTTATATTGGCAATTTGGGTTGCTCAGTGCTGATGTTTGAAATCTTGGATCTGTGGGCAGTGGTCTCTACTTTGGTCATCTGTGGTTTGCTGCCTTGGTTTAGTGTGATCTAAGAAGAAATTATGTGATCTTGTTATAGTAGTATGTTAAGTCAGGTTTTCAATGCATAGTTTCTTCTTGTTTCTTGTAAATTAGCTTAACTGAAAATGGACAAGGTGTACTTGCCCTTTGAGTATGACTGCATCAACCCCTGCTTTCGTCCTACACTTATACCTCCAGTATCCAGGCATGACAAGCTTCTGCTTTTGATTAGGTCAAGCCACTCGCCACACTGTCCATGCAACAATATCATGGTTTAGGTTGCCCAGTGGTTCTTATTTGCTGTGTCGTTGCTACCCCTTGGCTTGTTCTGACCTTCTTGGACACAATACTTTTATGCTCCAGCAGATTTGCTGCAACTTCAGTTATATTGTTATTTTAAGTAGGCAATTGTTCATATTCACTGAAGCCGGTAGCTTTTTAGATCATTTCTGAAAACGGTTGGGGGAAAAAGAGGAGAGAAGAATCCCTAATAAAAGTTGTGCTTGATGTAATTTTGTTATGCAAGCTGCATTGGGTACTTCTTTATAGTGATCAAGTGTTACTTCAAATTGGACAGTTTATAGTGCTCAAGTGTTACTTCAGATCGGACATTACTTTCTTGTGTAAGCACATATTGCATTTGTAAGCTGATAAAGATATCTGTTGCAATTCCTTTTTAGGTTGTTTAAGACCGCATGCTAATATTGTTGTGTCTACTTTCAGTGCCAAAGATGAGAAGGAAATTAGTTTATGCATCAAGGACTTGAATTCTCCACGCTTCTATCCTACCATGATCTCTCTGTGGGTTACAGACTCCTTTGAAAGGAAGGACTCGGAAAGGGATCTTCTGGCCAAGCTTCTAATCAGCCTTACTACTGAGCCTCAAGAGTGCATATTAAGTGAAGACGACCTTAAGAAAGGGTACGATGTTATGTTTAAGTTTTTCATTTTGAAGATTAATGGATGAAATGCACATATAGTCATTGCACTCTGCCTTTAAAACTGTACCAGGTTCGAGTCTGTGCTCACTACTTTGGAGGATTCAGTCAACGATGCCCCGAAAGCAGCTGAATATGTAGGCCGTATTTTTGGCCAAGTTATTGCTGAAACCATGATTTCATTGAAGGAGATTGGGCAGTTGATACAGAAAGGCGGAGAGGAACCTGGACAGCTTCTTAAAGTCGGGCTCGCGGCGGACGTCCTTGGAAGCACTCTGGAGGTGATCAAATCCGAGAAAGGTGAGACTGATTTCAATGAGATTCGGTCAAAATCCAACTTGCGGTTGGAGGATTTTCGGCTGCCGGGTACTAGAAGCTCGAGGATTTTAGACAAGTTCATTTAGATGATTAAGATGGTGCTCGTTGTATCTCTCGTAATTGCTATTTAATATAGAAAGTTTTTTCTAAGAGTCGCGCGATAATCTGTTTTGGTTGGCCTTGTCCGCGCCATTGAATAGTTTTATTCTTTGAAAAATCAAATGCAATTTCCAGAGGTTCAATGGAGCATTAAACCTCGAGCTAAGTATTTGTTTTCATACAAGGGAGACTACAATATGGTCAATATATAGTTAATTAGCAATCTGATCTCGTATCTGTGGAGGTTTATCTTTTTAATTATATAATTGTCGTGGAAAGATCAGGGCTCGGATTGAATGCTTTTTTTAGTTTTCTTGTGGGATGGTTGTGAGTTGTGATCGCTTGGAGTCCAAGGAAACTGTTACTTGAGGATTTTGCCTTTCTGTAGTTACGATGTTGCTTTAGAAGGAGAAAGTGCTTTTGAGGTTGGACTGTCTATTCTCTTCCAGAACCTATAGGATTCTTGGTACAGATTAAGTAGGGAACACTAGTTAATCGTCTCCTAGCCACTCTTTTTGATATTTATTTAAGATATTGACAATTGCTGAGGACGTGCTTCTCTTCTCGTGAAAAATCTGATGAACAATCCAAAGGCATGACCTCGGAGCTCAAGTCGCGCGGGAGGTTTTGTAGAATACCCTGTGGGCCTCATGAATTGGGTAAAATCAGGATTTTCAGCTTGCGTTATTTGACCCTGTTTGGTCCACAGGTTTGAGTTTCCATCGAATTTCTTGTTGCGTGCAGCTGGACATGATGGAACTTGTGAGGGATTTTGAGTAGACAGACAGTGTTAAAAACGACCAAACGCCATCCCAGTCAACATCGCATGTCGGTATTTCCCTGGCCGAAATCTGAAATCTCGAAGCCGGGCTTTGCTTGGACTGTTCGTTCTTAAATACCTATCTTCGCTTTCGTCTTTTTGTGCAGCTTGTAGTAGTTTTCCTTGGATGTTCGACCGTCTTGTCTAATAACAGTTAGTTTAGATCATGCCACAAACTTAATAAAGTGTGATTAAGAGTGCATTTGTTTCGTGGGAAAATATTTTCTGTATTTTTCGATGCTAAGCTTGCTTAGAAAAATGATTCAACGAAAAATACTTTTTTCAGTCAATAGATAATACTTTTTCTATGAAAATTTAAATTCAAGAAAATGATTTTCCTTTAAAAGAATCGGAGATCGTTTTCCCAAATATTTTTCTAGTTTTTGGACCCTTGGTTAATGAAACTTTTATTTTTTTTTAAACACCAATTTATTTTTATTTAATTTAAAAATCAATTTATTTATTTATTTATTTTTCTTCCTTTTTCTTCTTCTTTTTCTTCTTTTCCCTTCTGCTGCTTCCTCCGCTGGCCACATGCCTTAGTGATGGCCAGTGGCTCAACGATTGGCCATGACGTGAGACAACGAGCTCGAGGCTCAACCGATCCAAGAGAGCCTAAGCTGGCTGAGGCAACTGAGCTCAGGCTCGCCAAATCCAGGCCAGCTCATGGCTCAACTGAGGCCAGTAAGCTTGGGACTTGCTAGATCCCAGCAAGCTCGCAGCTCACCTGCTGGTGAGCTTAAGGCCAGCAAAGCTCAAGCCCGCCTATGGTGATCATTGCAGGGCAAGCCTCAAGCTCGCCTATGGCCATCGCCAGCTGATTGCAGCAAAGGAAGTCCCGAAAAAAAAAAAAAAAAAAAGTCGATTTTTTTTTTTTTTTTCTGGGATTCAAATTATTTTCCAACGAAGTCCAAACATCCAAAAATGTGTGCAATCATATATCACCAAAAAAAAAAAAAACCAAGGAGCCCAGCAAAAGCCGAGCCAACCTTTAGGAGAGACTTCGGGCCACCATGTCCAAGACCAACTTCTGGCCATCGTCATCAGACAAATCAATTATTACGTGTACTACTCTCGAGCGTAGGCAAGCCTTACTCAAGGCTAGACATAAGATATCCCTTCGCCACAACACAAGTCATCGGAAGGACTCACTAAAGCACGAAAGCTAGGATATGAATTCATCTTTGGCTAGGTCGTGCTTTTCAATTTTGAGACAAATCTCCGAGCCCACCCATTCGCATTGCAGGCCTGGACCGGCCTAGCGGCTGCCAAGGCCTTCAACAGGCGTGTACTACCATACTCCATGGTAGTCCTTGTACTCAGGTCGAGCTTTGCAATATGTTAGTTCAAATCATGTTCTATGGAAGGCAAGCTCACCGTTCACATGTAATCAACGCAATTATTATACCAAAGGGAACACATGTTGCTCCAGCAATATAATCAATTAATCAATCAATCCGACAAGCACGCAAGAAATAACATTTCACAAGTAGAAAGTCACGCTCTCCTAGTCCCTCTATATTGTACTTAACTGTGCTCTTAACTGTACTGAACCTATATGGCAACGAAAATACAAAGACAGCAATCAATGTACTTGCTGACTTCATAGGGAGAAAGGTTTTGTGTACACGTCAAACGTCTGGCAGGCAGTTAATTGTGGCTCCTGTGGAAAGAAGAACATTCAGAAATCAGTCCAGAAATCTGAAATCAGTATGTGGTTTCTTATGAAGTCCCATGCAATGTTCAAAATATTCATTCCCCTGCCACTTTCTTTGACGATGCTAACCTGAATTACCCATCTCATACCTTTTCATGCCGGGTATCACCGCTAAAAGAGTGAATCTATCTTTTATGTGACGCCAAAAATTCTATGGAACTAAAACTAGAGTGAGACTATACAATATCGTTTTTAACTATACCACTAAGAACACATGCGTTCAGTACCATCACATCTTGCGAAGGTCGTTGACTAGGTAGTGTGCCTTTAGTTTCTCTATCTGAAAGAAATATATATCAAGAGGGCACTGTTTTCTTGAGAAAAGGAAGGACACTATGAGGAGCCATGACTGTCTCTAGTACTGACTATTACTAAAATGTGGATCATGCAGTAGTCAACACAACCATAAGGAAGCACCTGTCTTAGCCCACCGCCAATAGAACTACCACCAGCCACAAGCATGGTAATCAAAGATGTCACAACACCACCTCCAGCAAGACCAAGACCACCATCATTTCCTGTATTTCGTATAGTGGTGCGCATGGAGCTGAGTATGCTACCATATGTAGATCCATGTCCACGCTCAATCGCTTGGATGAAACAGAAGGTCATAGCTCCGGTTGATGTAATCCGTGACAAAGCCTGTATAGAAAGACACGTGAAGTTAAACAAATTCCTTTCTTGCATTCTGAAGCTGGATACTGCAATTATGATGCTCGTAGATATTGTGCACTCTTGTAAATACTTACAGATGTGTCTGCTGAAGTTTGGTCATCATCGCAGCCACTGAATGAAATGACTTCTCCACCATTTGTTCCCTTGTAAACACCAGATCGAGGGCGATGATCCTCCCATATGTAACGGCCAGCCCTTTAACCATGAAAGAATATCGCATTAAGGATGTAGATAAGAACTGGCATCACAGCTTAACATTGTAGCCAGAACTTGCATGTTGGATGTGGAACAGAATTAATATTGACAGTCCAAAAATGATCCATAATTTATGTGGAGAAATCAACATGCTTTCGGTCTGGCAATGTCAAAACCAGAATCATTCTTTTTTTCGGATAGAAAGATGTCATAGTCTCAGTCATACCTAGTAAATAGTAATAGTGAATAGAAAAACTGACCTGTCCATTCGGCAAAGGAACGATAAATCAAGTACAGTGCCGCTATGGCAGGCATCTATTATCGCATGAAGCTTAACACCATGAGGAAGAGGTCTCACAATCGTTGCATTAATCTCATCATCGACAATCATACCCTGGGTTTCAAAGTCAAGGGGACACAATGTTTCATCATAACCATCAGCTTCATCACCATTATAGTTTCTTTGCCGTGAACCATGACCTGAGTAATGGAATACAAGGGAATCTCCAGGTTGAAGGCCTTGGACAAGCCAACACAATGCCATCCTCATGTTCTGTTTCGTTGGAATTCTGTAAGGGTCGGTTTCTTCTTCTGCAACACAAGTTTAAAAGGACAACTTCCCTTTTTAAAAGGTGCATGCAGTGATGAAGAAACTAGCAAGCTGACACAGCCAGAGGAGGGTTCCTCATAGAACTAGAGTCCAGATTACACCATGTTCAAGAAAATGGCACAAATTCTAAACCACAGTGAAAGAGTGTCCCGACGTTCTCGGAGGCAAAGTTTGTAATTTCGCTACACTTGGTTAGTTATTACTGGCTTTCGCAGCATAATGCTTTCCAGAGAAGACTTTCCATTGAGATGATCAGCGGATGGTCATGAAAACAAAGCTCGGTTAATTTCCACAGAACATGATCAATGCCTACCCACTTTTTGAAGCCACGCATTGCAGTATTACTCAGGAAAAAGCCAGACTCATCAATGACTAATAAGCATCAAAGTATCCGCTCAATAATGTCATAAAATCTACAGTAAAATCATAATTTTTTTTTTAGGGTCGAACTGCAAAATCAGGATAGTAGCTAGCGAATCCAACATCACCAAACGATTTCCTTTTTGGCCTAAACTATCGCATAAATAATCAAGAAAGATAACGTGCGATTAGCGCCGAAATGCAGTTAATGACTCAAAGGCCGAATCTCCAAAGCGAGCAAAAGCAGCGAATCCAACCCTAGCGTCGGCCGACCTACGCTTCTAGACGGATGGATGGAGATACCGCGAAAGATTCTAACGCGCGGAGGATTTGATCGAAGCTCGATCGCAGCAATACCTGTAAGCATGAGAATGGATTCCTGTGGGAAATGGAACTTGTTGATGAGCAGGTACCGCATGCACTTGGTGTCGTTGAGGCACCCCTTGAGCTCGTGCCTCGAGTACTTGTACGATATCCCGCAGATCACCGCCCTCTTCCGCCCGTGGGGGCTCGGCGGGGCGCCCGGCGGCGCGTGGCCGTAGGGCGATGGCGGCGGCGGCGGCGCGTGGCCGGCGTGCGGGGCCGGGGCCGGGGCCGCGAGGGGAGGGGCCGCGCGGTGCTCGGCGATGTGCGTGACGGCCTGGCAGATGGCGCAGCGGATGGATCGGGCCCCCGGGGGCAGCTGCAGCGGGGTGCTGCAGCCGGAGCAGGTCACCAGCATCACCGGCGCCGGCGGCGGATACATGTCCCCCTCACCGTACCTCGCCGGAGGACCGGGGGCGCGAAGGTTCCGGTCGTGGTCGTCGCCGGCGGGGAGGCGATCCGGCGAGCGGGCGGCGATCGGAGGGGCTTTTCTGGACGCGTCTTGAAGACGAGGAGGAAGAAGGGAGGAGGAGGAGGAGGAGGATGAGGAGGGGCCTGGCTTCGATTAATTACGAGGAGATCGTCTCAATGACGTTGACATTTCGCATTGGGCACGCCGTTATCGTTGACCAGTGTGATCGGAAGGGATGGGCGGGCGGGGCGGGGCGCCGTGCCGACAGTAGGATCCGACCCGACCCAATCGCGTTCAAGGCGTAACGAAGCTAATATCAGCCATGGTCCATTGGTCCGGATGAGCAATTCCATTCTAGAATTGAGATTGACCCAGTAGGGATCGGTTCCAAATAATTGTAACCGAGAACTATCTATTAGTTCTAAGAATCCACTCAAGAATTGGACTGCACCGTGAGTCCCACTAAACTTCACTAGATAAAGGTAAAGAAAAAAACAAAGAACTTCCATATTGCAAAATTTATAATATCGGTAAAAAGATCAAACTCATAAGCCATGAGTCGATGTGTGTTGAGTTTGAAAGTCGAAGCCGTGAGTAAGAGATAGTGAGACGAATCGGACGAGGTAAGAGTGAGACCAGATGAGCATTCAATTAATGGGTGTTGAGCTTCAAATTAAGGGTTTTAAGGTTTTCCTTTTTCTTAATTTGTTTTTTGGTCAAAAACTTTTCTAAATAATTAAATATATATTTATATATTACTCATCTAGTTCGGATTGGCAAGTGAGTGGTTTCACACCAAAAACAAAAAACCAGATTAGTACCCACTAGTTCTAATAAATTGGAATCCAGCTCCCTTGGAAACCACTAATTTCGACCCGATTCTATTTGGTTCTAGATGGTTGCCGATTCTTTGTACAATCCTACCTGCCAATAGCACTTTTTATTTATTTATTTATTATAAAAGTAATATTGTTAAAAAAAAAATGGCCCCAAACTTGGCTAGGGCTATTAATTATGCCTAGAAGATATGCTACTCTTAAAAATGTGTTTTTTTCTTTTCGAGTTTCGGAGTAGGTGGATAATGCGTTTCCTTTTAAACTTCTTTTGTTGACTTTCTTAAAATAAAAATAAATGCGCGAGTTCGAAAGCCTATGATCAGTGTAATTGGGCCGGAATTTATTGTTTCACTATAGCCGAGATGACAAGTACTTGTCAAGACACTAATTAAGCATACTTAATTTCGAACGATCACACATGACATGAGGAGATTGCTTGAATTAATTACTCCGATAAGTAACTATTAAGGCGCTTTTCAACAAAGCGCTTGTTAGATAAAGAGGCCATCTCGAGGCGGTCCGAGAATATTATCTCCCTCGAGACTTTCGTTCAAGATCACACTTTTCAAAAATTTTATTTATGTTCAGGGACCGCCGTCAACACTATGATTGTAGTACATCTTGAATAGAATATCCCAAGGGTTGGAAAGGGAACTCTGGATAGACGTGACCCTTTTCTCAAAGCATGACGCGTTTTTTTATTCAAGATTTCATTAGATCCCGAATATAATAACCCAAGAGAGAGTCTGGAAAGGGACTTTGGATAGAGGCAGCGGGCACGACCTCTTTTCTCAATGGACTTTAAGAAAACACAAAAAGGGCAAGTTCCATTGTGGTCCAAAGTTAGGGTTGACGATGGACCTTCCCCAACTTCCCCAACTTCCCCATCCTCCCAATGACGTCCGATGGTCTACCGCATCAATCTTTAAGGCAACGCTAAAGAATTGCTTGTCCGAGATCATACGCTTTCAGGAGGGAAATTACACAATCAATCCTAAATTTGTACGGAAATTAAGTCGATCTTAATTTTTTTTTAATGTAGCCCTAATTATTTGTGTGAAATTTTAATGAAGCCATTTGACCAATTGCCCTGTTGTCAATGTGCCAAGTAGGACGTCGCGTTAGCAATTTTTAGAGGCAATTGGCCGAAAAAATGGCATTGACACCGGTACAAAGGTTTAGAACTATAATGATAAAATTTAAAAATTCAAAACCGAATATACATCCTTATAATAGGTTTCGAAATGATTGGGTCATTTTCCCATGTTTTGAAGTCCCGTAGCTAGGAAGCAAAGCGGAGGATAACAAAGAAGCAACTGGGCTTTTAAAATGGATCCCATTCCCGTCTTAAAATCCTTACAATCTAACTGGGCTCTGGGGGCGAGATAATTCTCTTCCATGGGGCACCGACCGCTGCCGGATGCCCGAAATGGTCCAAAATTTTCTGTAACCCGCAAGACATTACACCGGGTTAGGGGAAGGAAACAGGCAACGCCGGGCAGGGCAGAGCGGGTTTCAGCGTTATCATGACGACGGTCGACCACCGTGATGACAGATAAAGACCCCATTGCTATGGTCACCGTTGATAACGGACGACAACAAAAGCGGACGCAGATGACAGGAGAAACGACGGTCGCTCAATTCGGTCAGAGATCCCGATCGAGAGGCCAATGTCAATCTACTCTCCTCAACTTCCTTTTATGGAGGTGACCCCTCCCAAACGACAACGTCCACCACGACAACAAATGAGATCATTGTCTTCTCAACGGATCAAATTTTTATTCATCGGAGTACTTGGAAACAGTTTTAAAAAAAAGATTGTTGTTGCATGCTTGATATTGAGGCTTATCATACATTCATTACGCCATAACTTTTTTTTCTTTTTCAATAGAAGAATATTGTAGCAAACCGCTTATCAGATTTGAGAGAAAATCTTAAGAGTTGCCGCGACAGGTTTAGGACAAGGTTTTGATTATCCATACCTGTCCCATTTCCTAACGGCCTAAGGCCAGGACATCAATGACTCGCATCAGAAGATTCTCTCAAGAGGAGAAAACCTAGCAAGAATTTCTGTCGCAATCCCTGTTTACTTGCATGTTACAGAAGGAAAACAGCAAAAGGAACAAACTGCTGAACTCTAATGTTGAGACCAGCAAGAAGCCCCCAGGGCTCCAAGATCATCACCACCGTGCCCAATGTTAGAACTTCATTTCTTCACCAAAACAAATGAATAGATTTGTTACTTCACAGACAGATAAAATCCTAGCCAGCACACATGTATGTTGGAGTGGTGACCGGATCAAGCATGACATCAAGAGCACCAACCAAGCGAATCATGATCAACTCATGAAACCTACGACTGCTCTAGTATGAAAGAACACACACCTGTAAGACTGTTTAGCCCGAGCCATAGTTCAATCAGCCATCAATATAAACGAAATCTATTCCAGTTGCTGTGCCCATCAAGGTTTGGCAAGTGTGCTAGCCTATGGCCATGCCCGTGGATCTGCAAAGATTCAGAGACTTTTACAAGCATCGGTACCCGAATTATTAAAACTCCACGGGATGGTGCCTTCCACTTCACACGTTAAGACTTGTGAATCTTGAAGCCGAAAACTCTTGGAACATAATTCTGCACTGCCTTTTGAGGCTTTAGGTGCCCATACGTCATCAAAAATAGATGAGGAAATGTTGTTCCAAAATATGCTCCATCAATGTCTTGTTCAAGTTAAGAAATTTCTCAGATGAAAAAATAGAGGACACAACAAACTTGTCAAGTATTGTAGGCAAATATGGTGCATAAAACCAAACTAAATAAACAAAAGACAGACTAGAATCAAACTTAAAGAAATCACAAAATATATATATATTTCCAATCTGCCATATTGGCCCCTAATTATGGGTAAACTACAACTGACTATCTGCCCTATAAATCATAAAGCAGCCAAATATACCAGCCATAGCAATGGCGGCTATCTCCTCTGACAACTCTTTTAACACTAGCAACTTACTTGCAACACGTTCTAGCAGGAAATTTCTCATGCATTTTTTTTTTTTTTTTTAATATCATAAGATTCTCCTCAAGTAATCCCACGGAACTCTACTATAAATCCGGGACTTGCTAGCAAGTATAACCTAGAAGTTGGCTACAAGATAAATCGACAGAGCATTCACCATCCAAGACATGAAAATCATGCCCAAATGCATGACCATAGAGTGAGCCTCAACCAAAACTTATTCTAGCATCTAACTCTTAAACAGCTAAAATTTCAACGGTCCAGTATATGCTAAGATCAATATGAAACAATCCATCCAGTGTTGGGGTTCTGTATCTTTAGTGAGAAACTTTACTGAGAGTGATGAAAAACGTTTCAGGACAAGCATGTCCACAAATTGGTTGTAAGCAAAACAGAGTAGCCAAAGAGACAAAAAAATGGCATTAGAAATAAATAAATAAAAACAGAGAGAGACCAGTTTCATTTATATGCTTAACAGGCCTATCCCATCAAAGATCAACAGTAGTCAGGAGAAAGAGACATACAGCCAGAGAACAACTTTAAAACAATCAATCAGCTTCACAAGAAAATGTCAGGGTGGCCAGTCTGCAGTTGTACTGTCTAAGAACTACTGCTGACATTGCCTGGCTTTTTTCATCCTCTATGTGCAAGGCTTTTTTATTCAGCAACCTTATATATGTAAAGCACCTACCAAGTGTTCAAGCTTGACAATTATGTAATCAACCAACACTAGCATTATGACTGAGCTTTTTGGTTCTCTAGGCCCCTACACCTCTAATAGATTTATGACTTTTTACCTATAATTCAAAAAGAAAGGACATCACAGATTCACAAATAATATAATCTCGTGAGAAGAAATTCATAAAAAATTCTCACGTGAAAATAAGGATACTGCCTTGGTACTTGGACCGTGGATAATAAATATCTTCACATTTGGGACAGTAGATCTTCACAGTGCTTGATCGAGGAATGTCTGATTGACCAACCGGAAGGCATGGTTGACCACAACAGTAAACTCTAGGACATCTGCTAAAATCACAATTCCTGTACTTCTCTAACTGCATCAGATGCAATTGCAACATTAAAGAACAATAAATTGCATGAAGAATTGATATTTCTTTGGCAGATGAAGAAAGTACACTAGGGTCTTACCATTGCAGCCATTCCCTTGCTAGTCAAAATGTACCTAACATGAATTAGACCATATAGCATCTCTGCTGCTGATTCAACTAATTCGTTTTGTTCTTCAGTGAACATATCACCTGAGCATACATTTATAAGAGAAGTTACAGACAATACCACCCATATCTATAATCAACAATTTACCAGATGTTAGTCGGCATCTCAGTTACTGAAAAGGTTGGTTATAATAGAAGTCATTCGTTCATTAATATTTAATTAGAACTTCAACATTAAACTTAGATAATTACTTTGAAACTATAAACCAACTAAATATTGAAGTCAAAAGTGAGCATACACTTATACCAAAGGTCACAAACCATACCACCCATTTCTATCAGGTGACTGACAATTCAGCAGATGTCAATCAGCCTTTCAAATACTGAAAATTTTGATTACCTCACTAAAAACTATAATACAACTAGAAGCCATTCAAGCATTAATATTTAATTTGAACTTCAACACTGAACTTAGATATTTCCTTTAAACCTATAAACCACATAAATATTTAAGTCAAAATGGACAAGATGCCATTGGACTAATAGAACAACCTTCCAGATGCTATAAAACAGATGAGCAACGCAACTAAGTATGGCTTTCTCCAGCGCCCTCCGAATTTAGGGGTGAACTAACATCTTCAATCCACCCCGTAGGGAGATCACTCAATTATACTAGAGAGATCTTATGGTTAAGAAAGAAGCAACTTTTTCTCCATGAAATATTTACAATAATTTCCTGATGCTGAAGTACAAATAGAAGAGTAGTTGGGCCCGTTTGGTTCAACTTTGGGGAAATGGAAAGCCATTTCCCCAAGTATCTTTGAGTGAATGGGCATTCTGTGAAGGCAAGTGCGTTTGGAAACCCAATTTTTGTGTATATTTTGCAAAGCTACTTCAAGGTGAAAAGAAAAATGAAAAAAAGAAATGAAAATCGTGGGGGAGCGGCTGGTGGAGGTGGCGCTGGCGCTGGTGGCGGTGGGGGAGGCGGCTCACCTGAGGTCGCCAACCTTAGGCGACGCCCTGGGTCACTCGACCTCAGGTGACGCTGCCTGAGGTTGCACGGCCTCAGGTGGTGTCGCCCGACCTCATGCCACCTCGCTTGAGGTCGCACGACCTCAGGCAAGGCGAGCCAGATCTGGCCCGGGGACCAGATCTCCCGGCAGCCAGATCTGGCCCGGGGGCCAGATCTCCCCGGCAGCCAGATCTGGCCGCTCACGGCTGAGCACCGCCCGCCGTGGTGGAGCAGCAAGTTCCTTGAAGAAGACAATGAACAGTATTTTCGAGGGCCAAAGGGGAAAACATGGGGTAATATTGGAAAGAAAAAAATTCATTAAACCTCATAGTAGCATTCCGAAAATGCTGAAAGCCCAAAGTTCAGCATTCTAAATGCTAGCATTTGGCCAAGGACACCTCCAAATGCTGAACCAAACACCTAAAATTTTTCCCAAGGGGCTTTCGGGGCTGAAATCCCCTTGAGAATTGCTAAACCAAACGGGGCGTTATCCTGTAGGCTATAACTGAGTCAGAAGCAAAGGATTTGTCTATTCCTTTGGAAAATGATGGAATGGCATCTCAAGAGGTATTACAGATGTAAATTGACACCACTAAATAGAGAATATCCAATCTTCTCCACCATTCAAATAACTTCGAATCCACAATATCTGAGTTAATAGTCCAGTCCACAGATAAAACCACCTTCAAGCATAAATATGTTCTCAATCTCAATTCATAAAGGCGAATCCTTAAATTAACTAAATTTTGACCTGAGGTAATAGAAAATGCAGTCCTTAGTTGTTTTAAAAATCTTTAATTGACAAGTGTTCTCCAAACAAAGGTCACTTACAAATGGGTAAAGAACATTCCCTGCATCAAGATAAGCAAGATCTACACGTTGCTACACTATATATTCACAAAGCCAATGTAAAATGGCATTCAAAAGCCTATTTAAACGCTTGGAATAAATAAACTGAACTCTTGGCCATATTCAACAGAGTACTTTGTTTGCATATACTCTTGATTGCTATACTAAAAAGAGCTTTCTCCCGATCTACTGAATATGAAAGTGGTCCTTTCTAGCAAATCCAAACTTCATTATTCTTGTAAAAGAATGTTGAAAACGTAACTATCCATTTTGCAGCCTCTAGCAAATTCAACATGGAAGAGATGTCCAAATGGTAGCCACTACTGCAGTGATTGAATGTAGCATATACCCCTAGAATTTAAGCACTGAAAATGGAGGAAGATTCAAAACAGACGAGGAGATCAATGTCAAGATAAAGGTCAGGATGAACTTACTATGAGAGGATTCAACATCCAAGATTAGATCAAGTGCATAGTCATAGTATGGAACTTGACTACTCAACCCACAAAGGTTAAAGTCATCTTGGATGTATTCGTCGTCAACTTCACAAAAAAATTCATTCCCTCTCAAGTTGCAGAACCATGAAATCCATGATGTGTCATCTCCATCAGAACCACTGACATCGGACTCTTCACTGTCTGTTTCATGTTCCTCTGTTCCAAAAGGACATGCTGGTTAGTAATAACCAAACAAAACAATAGAAGCTCTCTCCCCTCCCTAAGAAAATCGTACAATACAACCAAAGCTGTTTCTTCATTCTGTTACTTCACACTACTTAATATGAACTTCAGAAAGCTCAATAAAAAGCATGATGTCGGCATCAATCTTATTTGGCAAAAAACCCAAAAAATAAAAATAAAAATAAATGAATCACCAGAAGCATGAACCATAAGGGATATAATTCACTCTGAAGAAATACTTTAGGGGTCAGATAAATGACATTGAAAATTAGACAGTAAGATTCAGAATTGCATATGCGCCATAATGTCCCATAGGAGGAAGCTAAAGGAGCCGATTGGATAAGAAAGGCCTCCGTTAGAAGTTAGAAAGAACAATGTCTCAAACAAGAGGAAAATTTTGCATAGATAACATAGATTAACTGCACAGAAAATTGACAGCAGTTCACGTTTAAGGTGGAAAAAGACAAAAGGCTAAAAAAAATGCAGGATAGGAATTGTTTGTAGAAAAAACAAAAGGTTGAACGAAAGAGCAGTCCAAATCTTTTAAACTAATTTGACACAATAAAGAATATGCCAATGAGTACAAAAACCACATCTGAAACAAGGCAATCATGAACCTTGTATCTACCAGCATTGAAGTAGAATCTCTCAGTCATGCAGTGGATTTCTTAAGAGGCGGCGCTCCTAAATGTCGACTAGCTCAAAAAACTCCACAGTATAAAACTGAAAAGGGGCTAACAGTAGGGAACTACGAGAATGAGACCAAAAGGTTCTTTACCACCAGCCACCATACACAAGTAGAAAAAAAGAATAAGATCAAAAAGGGAACTTTCCTACCATACAAGTGAACACGCGAGCTCTGATTGATCTTTAGTCATGGCAGTTTACTCCATATAATCAACCAAAATATTTATCGAACAACAACTGACACCAACTTAGATCGCTCAGAACAACTGAGCGTGCTACACATTGCAAGCTAACACATAACAAATTCAAATCTAAAGCATCTGGCAAAAAAAATAAAAAAAAAAAACATCCTCAACGAGTTAACCCTTCGGTAAAAGGCAAGCCGACATTTTTCTTCCCATCATCACCTGATGAGCTAGAAGGAAACCTAACAGGGTTTATCGACCTCCACCACACGCGCGAACACGCCATCGATCGCAATGCGCATCGAAATGTCAGGGAATAATAGCCAAACGGAAGCTGGAAATGGCATTAAACCCAACAGATCCAGGGCTCGAGGCACGAAAATTGCCCCCCAACGAGAACCACCGCGGACCTCACGCGCCGCGCAAAATCCGCCGCCCGCGAACAACAAAACCAACCGAGACGCCGAGAACAGCCACAGAGAGAGAGAGAGAGGGGGAGAGAGAGAGAGGAAGCGAAGCTGACCATCGGAGCACTTGCTTTTGGACAGGGAAGTGGCCGGGCGAGGGTCGCGGTGATCGAGGTGGGAGGACTTGCCGGCGGAAGTGGAAGGGACGGGGATCCTCTCCTTGTCCTTGGATCTCGAGGTGGAAGGGGAGGACTTCTCGAGCTGCTTGTCCAGGGCGTCGTTGATGATCCTCCTCCGATCGACCACCTCCGACTTCGACGAGCCTCCGCCGCCGCCGCCGCCGCCTCGGTCCCTGTACATGTCGATCCCCCACCGCCGGGCGGCCGCCGCCGACGATCACAACGGTGTGAGCAGCTACGACGACGTCGGTGGCTGCGTCGAGACGGCGTGCGAAGGGGATGCGATGCTCCTGCGCATCGGGAGGAGACGATGCTTCGGGGCTCTGAGCTGGACCTCGGAGATGGCGAGGCAGAGGCGAAGTATCAGAGGAGAGAGAGAGAAGGGGAGCGACGGAGGAAACTAGGGTTTCTGGAGAGAGGGAGCGCAGAAGACAGGGAAGGGAACGCAGGGTGCTGCATCAACCCCCCACCAGCTTACCCGCAGAGAAAAGTACAGGGGAAATGACCAATTTGTCCAATTGCTTTTGGACATTCTCGAAGTATTGTGTTGTTTCCGACAAGCAATCATTCCTGTAAAAAAGATTTTTTCCCAAATAAATGGATTCTGAGGTGTTGTGTTACGTTATTGTGAGATAATCTCATGATATGTTATCACAATTTCTTTTTGTACTTAATTAGGTTGAGGGAAAATTGAGAATAAGGGTGTAAAGTGACTTTTATCTTCTCATAATAATGATACGAAGCGGACATTATTTCAAATAAGCCGTGTTAATCTCTAATAAGGACTTAAAAGATTATGACAGCTTTGAACAAGGGTCTTGCATCACCGGTCACAAGTCGACTAGAGTTTTCGACTAGTCAAGGTGTTTTTTTCCTCAAAATATAATCTTTTTTTATTTTATCTTATCTTTTTATTTTAATGAGGACTCGCCTTGCGCAAGGCGAGGGTTGGCTTGTCGACGCAAGGCCGTCCCTCACCTATGGCAGGTGAGACGGCTCATGCCCAGCCCTCTCTGGTGGTCGGCCATCATTTGAGAACGGCCACTAGTGAAGAATAGAACCAAAGAAAGAAAAAATAATAAATAATAAAAGAAAGAAAATTTCAAAAAAAAATATGTAAATGACGAAAATGCCCTTGATCAATTGAAAAGTTAGGTCCTTATTTGAAACTGAATAATTGCTCTGAGCCCTTATTTAAAATAAAATCTACTTTAGATCATTGTTTGATAAAATTATCACTTTAAACTCTTATTTGAAATAATGTACATTTTAAGCCCTTATTTAAAAAATTAAGGTATTTCAATCCCTTATTCGAAATTTTCCCATACGTTAATGCATATATAAGCCAATTTTGAGGTAGTGGCAGCTGCCATTTACCTTTCAATTTTGCAATTTACCCCCTAATTCAATGAATTCATTCACAATGTACAGCTCGATGTCAGCTTCAAGGGCACTTTGGTCACAACTCAAATATGTGATGGGATGTGGAAGGTATATCAATCATAAAAAATACATACATAAAATGAGGGAATAATTAACATTCAAATAAATAATCAATAAACATTAGGAAAGAAAATTGAGAGAAAAAAAAATAAACAAGAGGAAGATGGATGAGCATTTGCAAAAACTACCATTGCCGTGGCCGGCACGACACAGTTCCGCCATCGCCACCGGCCGCACCACGGCCATGTAGCCCTCCATGTGCTCGTGAGAAAATGAGAGAAACATATGAAGAGACAAGAGTCGCTACCAAGGCGAGGAGGACTTCCCCAAGATTAAAATTGCCCTCGTTGGGCTAGTGCAACCCCAGGCAACCGGAACGCCACATGACGACCAAGGCAAGGGCGTCCTTGCCCTCTCACTCTTGGAAACTTCCAAATAGAGGGCGACCACGAATTGTCCTTGGCCGCAATGGTGGAGCAAGCGCCACCGGGGAATTCGCCGTGGCATTGGTGGCCTTGGTACGAAGTTTTCAATGGCCGTGGCCGAATCCCACTGTTGCACCGTACCCGCGTGCGCATAGCACGGGGTCGATCGACACATGCGTTGGGCCAAACGCGTCGCCTGTAAGATGGCAAGGGAGAGCTCGCGACAATGACGGGCAATTATGTTACGTCCTGAAGGAGAGACAAGATGTGACATAGAACAATAGGATCTAAGATCTATGGTGGTAAGGGTATTATAGAAAAGAAAATTACAAAACTTTTTAAGGAGCAATTGTGGATTAAAATTGTTGGTTTTAAACATCGACGCTGCAAATTATGATAGAAGTGAAAGCTAGGGCTGATAGAATCCAATCGAAAAATCGAAAATCCAACCAAATTTTCGTGTATTTTCGGTTGGGTTTGATTTGGACAATAAAATAAAATAATGCTTTTATTCTAGTTCAGATAATTTTAGTTCAGTTTGGTAACAAACCAAACCGAAAATCGTCTCTCTTCTTAATATTACAATACACACAATTTTTCTCATTTTTCACTAAATTTCTTTTTATTATTTCAAAAGACAAAACCAAAAAATCAATTCAAGTTTAGTACGCACCCCGACCATGGAGACTGGAAACCCCAGTGAAAGTCACAAAGGATCCTTGAAATGTTCCCTTTAAACAAACCAAGCGCCCGAGCACGCGCTACGCAAATGCGGTTGCTTTTCACGCTCTTTGGAATTGGTTGATAAGATGAGTAAAAAAATCATGATTGGTTCATGATCTTTGGAACTAGTGGACAAGTTAGCATGCATTTCGCTTGCCGCTCTAATTTTTTGTCCTTTCTTTTTTGGCGCAAGTGATAATGGTTTAATTTATAATATGGGATTCCAACGAAATAATAAAAGGATAGAAAGATTAAGGACATTTTTTTGTGAATTTCGGAGGGAGCACTATAATCAAAGTTGGCTTTATATTCGATATAGATAAAATTTTAGGAACTCGTATCATATTGAATTTTGTAACGTATGAATCACATTGAAAATGGCAAAATTGTCTAAAAAGATCTTAACTTACTATACTTTTATCAATTCAGTCATAAATCTTTTTAATTGTGTCAATTAATTCTTAAACATTTTTGCGTTTTACCAAATAAGTCCATCCGGTGAATCTTGATAGAAAATCTTTGGCGTGGATGCTAGCTGTCTAACATGGAGCGTCAATGCTCACGTGGACAATTTTTTAAAAATTTTTAATAATTTTTTCGAATTATTTATTTTTTCTTCTTTTTTCATTTTTTTTTCCTATGGGCGACAAGGGTTGTTTGGGCCTTGCCCAGATCTAAACAAGGCACTGCCATTGGGTAAGGATGAGCATGATTTCAAAGTGGAATCAAGAACTAATAAGTTCCAATGTGCTCCAATCCAATTTTCGATTCCAATTTTTAGGGAAACTAAACCGGGGGAATCGAGAATTCGAGTAGTAATATATCACCAGAACATGGCACACTACTTTATATTCTAAAAGGCATCAAAAGAAACTAGACTTATCGTGACGATATCAAATATTCAATGACTCATCAACGCATCTTTCCATGAGGAATGCCTTCCAAATAATACTAAAGAAATGCTCGAGTGGTTGGTCAAACTATGCACTCCCAGCAAGATGCAAGCCAACGGACGATGCAGCACGATGCAACCAGTATTTCCAGGAATTTGCCAAGAACAACATAAGGAAGAAGTAAGAAACAGAGGAGCACAGTTATGCAAGAAAATAAGGGTGCGAATGGTAACGTTTACTGTTTTTTTTGTTAGGGGAAAAACAAAAAAAGTGTTTACATTTACAATTTTTGAACAAAAAACGCGTTTGGTAACGTTTGGTTCGAGAATAAAAAATGAACGAAACACGTTTGGTAAATTTTATTCTTTTTTGTTTCTTTTTATTTTTTAAACATTTTTATTTTATTTTTTATTTTTTCCTTTCTTTTTATTTTTCTTTTTTTTTTCGGCCGGTCACCGGCCTCCGGCAACCGGCCGACGGGGCCAGCAGCCTCGCCCAGCCATGGCGAGGCTCGTCGGCCCTCGGCGAGGCTCGGCCTCGCGGGATCCGGGCGAGGCCGAGCCTTGACGGCCGGTCGCCGGCCATAGCCGAGGCCGGCGACCGGCGAAAGAAAAAAGAAGAAAAAAAAGAAGAAGAAAAGAAGAAGAGAAGAAGAGAAGAAATGTTTCTTCAAGAAATGTTCCTGGAGCAAGAAACAACAAATTGTTGTTTCTTTTTTTTGTTCTTATTTCGTTCCAGAAACAAAAAAACAAAAAAAGAACAGAAACGCAACCAAACGCGTTTTCTGTTCCTTTTTTGTTCCCGCGAACACTTTCCATACAGAAGTGTGCCCTAAGGTTTCTCCTTCCATCCTTCTAGTTTCGATTGAACTTTGCTCAATAGCCAAGAAAACATATCTCTTTTAGATCTTCCCCAGTCAATTGGTATCCCTAGATACTTCCCACAACGCTGTAAAACTGGTACACGTAATTCACCAGCTAAATTTTCCTGAAGAGAGATAGGGCAAGAGGAACTAAAGAAAACTCCAAATTTATTGCGATTGATAATTTGTCCTAATGCCAAGCAATACTGGTTTAGAATATTAGAAAGGTTCCGACACTCCATCAAGGTACCATCAAGAAAGAACACAGCATCATCAGCGAAAAAGAGATGCGATAAAGTAGGGCACCATTGATTCAGCTTGATGCCTTTGAGCGAGCCCATATTCATAACATTTCTTATTAGGAAGGATAAGAGATTTGCAATTATGATAAACAAGTAAGGGGATAAAGGATCTCCCTGCCTTAGCCCACGAGTTGGGTGAAAACTCGGTAAATACTCCCCATTCATTTTGATAGAGAAAGATGGCGTGGAAATGCACTGCATGATTAGATGGACCCAATGAGAATGAAATCCCAATCGAAGTAAATAATCTCGGAGAAAGTCCCATTCAACACGGTCATAAGCTTTCTGCATATCTAACTTGAGAATTGCTTTAAAATGCCGCCTTCTTTGCCTTGTCTTAAGCTGATGAATGACTTCTTGTACAATTAGAACATTGTCCCGAATCTGTCTACCAGCAACAAAGGCGCTCTGTTCCTCGGTAATCAGCATAGGCAGCAGGGGTTTTAATCGATTAGCCAGCACTTTAGAGAAAATTTTGTAGGCATAGTTGCATAAGCTAATAGGACGATACTAATCCAAGCTTTCGGGGTTTGGGGTTTTGGGGATTAGAGATAGAGGTAATGTGCCAGAAGTAAAGAATTGATGCACTGTTCTGTGAATGTCCACTTTAATAACTTCCCAATGTGATTGATAAAATAATCCATTTAAACCGTCCGGGCCTGGTGCCTTTGAAGCACCTAGTTGAAAAGTAGCAACTTGAACTTCTTCAAGAGTGGGTTGAGCGAGGAGAGCTGCATTCATTTCTGCATCAACCATCTGTGGGCATTGTTCTAAAATCTGAGCGTAAGGTCTAGGCCCTGAAGTTGTATAAAGCTGTGAGTAATAGGTGGTAGTCATTTCTTTGATGAGTCCAAGATCCCTAACCCATTGCTGATTTTCATCCCTCAAGATAGTAATTTGATTGCGTTGCCTTCTTTGAAGTGTGGTAGCATGGAAGAACTTGGTGTTACGGTCTCCCCATTGTAACCAGTTTATCCTAGATTGCATCGCCCAATATTGCTCTTCCCTTTGCCATGCTTGTTGAAGTTATGTTTTAATCCTCTGTTGCTGAGATTGATTCAGTAAAGTAGGTGGTTGATTCGATAAAATTTGTAATCGGTGTTCTAATTCCATGGCTTGTTGCCTGTTATGGGAGAAAATCTGGCGACTCCAAGTGGACAAAGCTGTAGCAACTGCACGAAGCTTGACTGAGAGAGGAGAGTCCCTTCTCGAGAGTAAGTGCCAAGAGGTTTTAACGATTGATTAACATCCGGGATCCTGGTTCCAGAAAGCTTCAAAGGTAAAGTGTCTCTTTCGTCGACTCAAACAGGGTTTTGTATAAATAACAAGTGGGTTGTGATCTGATCCTACTGCAGGGAGAGCTAACACTTGAGCATTCGGGTAAGAAACACACCATTCAGCATTGCAGACAGCTCAATCCAAGCGCTCCTTCACCAAAGCTTCCCCAGCTCTATTATTGGACCACGTGTAAGCACAACCATGAGAAGGCAGATCCAACAAACTGCAATCATTGAAGACCTCTCGAAAAGAAGAAAGGTGGTAAGAGTCCACTGGCCGAGAGCCCATTTTCTCCCATCGGTGTAGAATTTCATTAAAGTCGCCAAAGCACACCCAAGGTAAGACATTGAAGCTACTAAAATGACGCAAGGTCTACCAAAGATGCTGACGGTCATGAAAAACTGCAGGTGCATGAATACAAGTAATCCGCATAGATCGGCATCGGAGATATCCAAACAAGTAAAATCCAAAAATGCGAGAGGGAGGAGAAGTCGACGAGTGAGCCCCGCATTCCAAAAAGAGCTAAGCCACCCGCAGATCCAACAGGGCTAACCAGCCTGTGATGCAAAAAATCAGAAGACCGTTTCAAGCGAAGGAGGGCCTCATCAACATTTTTCGTCTCCATAAAAAATAACAGGTCAGGCTTTTCCTTTGCCAAAAGGGCTTTTAAGGATAGGACTGTCAGGGGATTGCCTAAACCCTGACAGTTCCAACTTATAATTTTCATCACTGATTTGGTGACTGTTTAGGGCCAGCCACCGTCGCCCGTAAAACATCTTCAGACGCCTCCATAATTGGCGTGTCCAACAAGAAAGAGTCATCATAGAGTTCCGAATGCCCTCCTGGTAAGTCATAGGGAGTATAGCGCCTGGGTTTCTTAGCAGGACTTATCTTACTTGTCGGTTGAATAGTTTTGCCTTTTTTAGCCTAATGAGTTGATGTTGGCCTTTGCACTCCTTTCAGCTTCTCTGTAGCTGGAATTAAAGCGGTGTTTAAGGTGTGTTGCACTGAAGGAGTGATGCTAGAGGTGTCAGTTCTGGTCTGTGGTGCGATTGGAGTAGTTTTCTATGGAGAGGAGATTGTAACAGGAATGGGAGGTAAAAGAAGAGGAAGAGGGTGAATCTCAGTGGGAGGAGTTTCATGTATGGTTTCCTCTCTCTCCTCCTCCATAATTGATTGGCCATAGTAACACTGCAGTAAGGGCTGTGCTTCTGAACTTTAGCTTTTAACCAGGGACCGTAAGGAGTGTTGTCAGCATCTGTGATCATGTTCTCCTCAAAAGGGATGGAGGGGCAGGAATCTGTATAATGGCCCAGTCGTCCACAAGAATAACAGTAATGAGGTAACCTTTCGTACCGAAAATCCAACCACGGAGTTTGATTTCTGAATTTAATTAGTCGACCTACCTTCAATGGTGCAGATAAATCCAACTCAACTCGAGCGCGGCAAGCTTTTAGAGCGGAACCAGTGGCAAAATCAGATTTAACTTGCAGAACAGAGCCTACCGTGCTAATAGCCTTGCGGATTATATCATCAGTACAACATTCCAAAGGTAACCCAATTACCTGAACCCAAAATGCACATGTAGAAAAGTCATAGCAGTGCAGAGGAGTGTTGGCTACCCATGGTTTAAAATTTATAAGATGTCCTGAGAATTGCCAAGGTCCTGTGTCGAGAATTCTCTGTTTTTCAGCTTGAGACTTGAATTTGGCTAAATAAATTCCCGCTTCTCTTTGTATGATTTCCGCTTGGTCCGACCTCCATGCTCGCTTCAAGACTGATTGAAAAGCTGGGAAATTAAAGGAAGGGTTGGAGGGGACTTTACCAATTAACAGTAGCTTGCATTCCTCAACTGCACCAGGTGCAGGTTCAACTCACCACTCTTCGATTGCTTTTTCTGTGCATAATTGGCCCGATTTTTGACAAAGTGCGGTGATCCGAGATGCATCGGGATCATCTTTAGTAGCCATCGATGAAAGGGTGGATCGACTTAACGAGATGAAGGTCGGTAGCATCAAAATTATCGACATGCGAGATGGAGAAATAGGGAAAATCAAGGGAAAGAACGAAAACCCACTGGCGTGGAAGAAGGAAGATGATGTATGAATGGGTTAACAAATTAGGCCTGTGTAGGACAAGAAAAGGAGGAGATGATGAAGGATTGCCATTCGCATGGCGACAGGAAGCAACTGAAGATTGCAGAAAAGGATGAACGAAGAAGAACTCTTTCCCGCATATAGAGAGGAACTCAACAAGACGAGAGAATTAGTCAATGTGTTAACTTGCGATTTGACCCCCCAAAAAAAAAGTATTGACATGCATAAAGGAAATTAGCTACTGTCAGAATTACTATTCAATGGTGACATCCATCAGTCCATCCATCAGTCTATACCCCAAATGCAATCCTCCTTAATCGAACTAGCTCAAACATTGTAGGTACAAAAATCTAATAGACAAATAAGGATAAGAACGATAGGAGTGCCATAAAGTGTGTATTTGAGTGTTATAATTTTTTTTTTTTTTCGCTCACTTAACCGCAACAAATTTAAAAAATTGATCACTTAAGTATTATCGCGATTTGTCTCACTTAAAAATCTAATGTGGATATGAATCATTATACATGATTTCACAAGCACTAATGCGAAATTTTTTTCTTTCTTTTTTAATATTTTGAATTCTTTTTATTTCTTATTTTCCCTTCTTTTTTAGCACTGACAAGGGTCATTGGCCACCCTTGTCGACCATGACACCCACACCCTCGACTGCGAAGGCCCCGTTAGCCATGGGCAGCCTTGCTTCGGGCCTTTGTGGTCAAGGGCAAGGTGGCCCTCGCCCAATTTGGGGGAGGGTTTTGCAACTAGCAAGGGTTGTTGGTGACCCTTGTCAACCCTAAGAAAAAGTTTAAAAAAGAAATTCAAAATTTTAAAAAAAAATTTTAAAAAAAAAAATCTATGTAGGATAATTTGCTTGAATTGTCAATTAAGTGATGGATTTTACTCCAACATGACACTTAAATAAATAGATAAAAAGTTATGGTATTTAAATGAGCATTGTATGAAAGTTATGACAACCTTTACCATTTAATGAGACTTAGCATTGGGTAATAGAGACTGCGATGATTAGAGTTGAGCAAGCAAATGCAACATTTTCAACACAGGTGGCCTATTTTAGAATACTACCCGAGGAGACTCTAAAACGACTTGAAGAAACTTATATGGCGAAGGACCCTGCAGCGGGTTCCTCGTTCACGAGCGATTGCGAATCCCCTTCATTGTCCCCGCGGAATGTTCTTTCCAAGTCCTGAATAATCGACATTGCCGTATTTCAGCTTTTGGACTGAACTGGTTTCACATGATGTTCTTTTTTGGCATTATCGTTGTATTTGTTGACGTCAAATATGCATATCGTGCTAACATTGGTGTCTTGTTATAATTTATATCATTCTATATCGTTGGTAGATTGAGATAAATTAACCTACAATACATCATCCGGTAAAAATATGCAATGGGAAATTTTCATTTTTCTTATTGCATTCAATTTCATTGTACTTAACTAAAATGAAATCAAAAAAGAAACCTGTTAAACCATGGAACCTGTCACATGATAAATTCCAGGGTATGAAAAATAGATTATATATTCTAAGAAATCTGTTCTGAATGGTAGGTTTTAGATTTTCAGGTGATACTTGTGAGGAACTTAAAATCGTTCATCTCCTATCATTAGGGGTGTCAACGGCTCGGTTCGGTTCGGTTTTTTTGAAAAACCGAATCGAACCGAACCGTTAGAAAAATCTTCCAAACTAAACCGAATGAGATCCGAACATTTGGTTCGGTTCGGTTCGATTTTTCAGTTTTTGGTTTTTTTTTTTTTCGGTTTTCAATTCTTTCTCTTTTTTATTTTCAATTTTTTTTTTAATTCCCTAAATCTTCTTCTTCCTTGCGTTCTTCTCCGTCCCCCATCAACCAAACAGTAATCAGTAATAACATCAAAATAAACAAAATTTATTACATAAATTTCAGCTTCGGTTTGTCTTGGTTCAAACCTGACATTGCAGAGCCGTGTTTCTCCAACTTTTTGTCATTGGAGTGGAATTTCTCTGCATCTTCCACGACGCCATTCCACTGGCACAGTCCGACACCGGAGCTTTGTCCACCAACCAATGCAGTACAGGAGGCGGCGAGTACGACACCTCGGAGCTGTTCTGACTCTGCTCTTCATCCCCCTCGCTTCTGATGTTAAAAATGCAGAGCTTGAGCTGCTCTCCCGCCTCTCTTCCTCGATCAAATCCGCAAAAATCCCGACTTCAAATGCAGAGCTTGAGCTGCTCTCAGTGCCTTCGCTCTTGACACTCGAACCCTCCATTTCAGGACCCTTTTCCTCTTCTGCCTCTGCCTCAACACGACCAGGAGAAGCATGAAACATGGAGTTGTTCACTACCATGCCATTGTAGCCAAGCCTCCTCGAGCGCGACCCACTTAAGAAGCGAGCCCAGGAATGCAGCTTCCGGAGGAACTTCAAGACCAAGAGGCTGAGAGGGGATGGAGAGGTGGAGTTATGGAGCGCTCTGGGCGAAACAGGAGAGGACAAATTTTATCGGTTTGTGGTTCGGTTCGGTTCGGTTCGGTTAACTGATAAAAACCGAACCGATAAAAAAGATTTCGGTTTTTAATGAGAACCGAACCGAAAAAATCGAATTTTTTCGGTTTGGTTTGGTTTTTAGTTTGGTTCTTGACACCCCTACCTATCATCAAGCATGTGGGCGAGGCAACCTTGTCTAGATCCAAGTGAGACTAGCCTTGCTCGTGGTTGGTGAGGCCCTAGCTCGTGGTTGCAAGGGCCTAGTGACTCTCACCAACAACAATAAGAAAAAGAGTAAAAAAGGAAAAGAGGAACAATAAAAAGAAAAAAAAGAAAAGAATATAAATAAATAAAATATCAAAATATTATTAAAAGGTATGCACACTAGTATTGGTCATGTTATGTAGGATGACCGTATCCACGTTAATAATTTCTAATCAAAATTGACCAAGTTGACTAAATTGGCAAAACATGAAAAATTCTATGACTTAGTTGATCAAATTGACTAAATTGCTTGCCCGATTTATTCGTTCCAATACTTTGTGATTATTTGCCTCATAGTTATGTTTTGTTACAACCCTACTCTTAGCCAATCATGTTTAGGGAAAACTACCTTTTCTTATATGCCTAGGAAAATGAAATGTGCATCTTAAATCAATAACTTGGAAAATAAAAAATAAAAAAGGACACCAATCTCATTTATCTAATAATCTTTATTATAGTGATCAAATTTTGCTCGGACTAGCTTTCACACAGTTGGATTAGTCCACCCCCTTGGTTGCGGAGGGAATTTACATTTAGGCTGCGTTTGACAGTCGGGATAAAATTCAATATAAGATATGATTTATCATATCTTACGTTTGGTGCTTACTCAAGACAGGATAAAGTCGGATATAAGGGAGATATAGACATGATAAAATTATCCAATTTGGGAGGTAGGATAAAGGTTGATAGAATTTCTAATGTCCATAATATAAAAGTTATTTTTCTCGAATAACAAACTTATTAAATTAAAAAAAATTAAAATTATATTTCAATATAAATAATATTTAAATTATAATTTAAGAAATAAAAATAAAAAAAAATTTTTAATTAATCCTATTTTAATTTATATATTCAACTTTAATTCTATCTTATAACAATCTATAAGTTAAATATTTATATTTATTATATATTTTAGGTATTTTTGTATTGTAGGTATGTTAGTACGGTTTACTATTTGATAAATTTTTATTAAAGAATGATGAAAGGGGGAAAAAGAAATAATATAAAAATAATATAAAAAAGAGGAAAAATAAAATAAAAATAAATTAATGAATAGTATAATGAGAGATTTTCACTATTTTCGTTTATGAACATTTAGATTCATTTATATATGCCGTTTATATAAAAAAAAAAATCTATATGATATGATGTGAACATATTTGATTTTAATATTGTGATTCACCAAATAATTGATAAAATATATAAAAAAAATCACATGATTTCATATCATATCCTATCTAGTCTTAAACATAGCCTTATTGTACTTCCTCGGAATGGACTCAAGTTCACAATAAGAGGAGCAAACCTTTTGCTTTTTAGGCCAACGCCTTGTGGGTAACCAACTAATAATTGAAGTCCTCTGTATAATCGTTCCGAAGAGGCAACTAACAGCAATATGCACGTGCAAACGGTGAGGGATCTATAATTCTAGTCCCCCTTGGTATTGAAAAAAGTCATGTACTTTACGATGTTGAGTTGGACAAAAGAAAATCTCCTGAACTAATTAAGCCTTGGACCGAAACTTGTCAAATGGGTAGATCAGATCGAAAATGGTTAGATTCAAACTAACCAATTTTCATTTTTATGTAATACAAGTCTAGCAATTTATACTCGACTTGACTTGTATTGTTAAAGCACTTTGCGAGTGAGCGCAATATCGAATGGTTGTATGATCAATTTTGACAAGTCTATTCGAACCTAAGAGTTTTGTTTATACTTATAATTTATGAATCCCTTGTATCAATTAGTAATGTCCAATTACACGATATACATCTCGACACATTGGGTCATGAGATGAAGTACCTAATAAAGAATCCATTGAGAGAATAGTGAAGACCGTATTTGTTGATTGAACCAAAACTTTTAACCAGTCAAATTAGAAAAAAAAAAATCGTTCTCTAAATTATTTCACGTTTCAAAGTAATATAAAATCCACCTAAAAACTTATGACCAACATAGAATTATTTGATGGCCCATCTCGGTGAGTTTATGTGAAATACTAGTCAACGCGGCACCGAGCGAGGGGAGAGTTGTACGGACATGTTGCTATTGGGCATCGTTTCTCATTGATTATCATTTGAACAATGCATTTGTTATGCGAAAAACTTAATGATAAGTGAAAATGCTTTCATAAAAAATGAATACGACTGCTTTCCCTTTTTTTGGGTGATATTTGATTGGAAATATTCTAATATTTGGATCTTATTGGAAAGTGATTTCAATTTCATAATTTTATTTTAGGAAAAATCAATTTTTAATATTTTTTTTTTTTACATTTTATTTAACAAATAGAATGTTTTTTTCTCTTTTTCCTTTTATATTATTTGAAATTCGAATTTTTAATTATTTTTTATTTTCTTTTCCTTGTTTTTTTCTTTCCTTTTCTTTATCCAACTTCCTTCACTATGACCTACAGGTTATGAAACATCAATACTCTCCGAGAGCCTTAATCGTGTCAAACATTTTAACATGTGTCCGACACTTTTTGATACTATCGAACACTCTTCAATACTCGATCAACAAGTGTCGGAAAATCGACACTTAGTCAACTTTCCAATATTTTTTCGATACTCAAGTTGGAATTCGATATACGAGTTTTCCACACATGAAGAATTTTCAATAAATAATGGATTAAATTGTATGTATGTGAAAAAAATAAAATTAATGAATAGTGAAAGAAGAAAAATCTAGTATTTTCTTCTCTTTTAACTCTCACTTCCCATGATACACAATTTACTCCAAGATTTATTTATTTATTTATTTTTTCTTCTCTTCCAACACTTTTGACATGCGAGTCTAGGAGATGAATTACTTGTTTTTTTCCTCCAAGTTTTATGAATTATGGGAATGGAGTTGAATTTGTCAAATTGAAACAATGAATGCTATTAATAATTCACCTCTAATTTTGTTCTCTTCTCTTCCAACACTTTTGACACGCGAGTCTAGAATATGAATTATTTATTTTTTTCCTCGAAATTTTATGGATTTTTGGAATGGAGTTGAATTTGTCAAATTAAAATAATGAATGATATTAATAAATGGTGGATTAATGTTTTTAGTGTAAATTCATTCTAGAATTTTTTTATTATTTATTTATATGTGAATTCGAATCAAATTAAGTTGATTGAAATAATCATTAAAATGATAATTTATTATGCATAAATAAAAATGTACATTTAACATATAACATGTGCAAATGTGTTGGAATTCTCTATTTTTTTAAAAATAACTTGTCGGTGTATTGTGCCGTGTTACGTGTCGCGTGACAGTGTTGGTGCTACTTAGCTTGCCAGTGATGACCACAAATGAGCTTGTCAGCCCATGTCATGGGCCCATGGCCAGTTGGTGGGCTACCGACCGTTGCCGAGGCACATTGCTGGTAGAAGTATAAGAAAGGAAAAAAGATAAAAGAAGACAAATAAAACAAGGAAAAATAATAATAATAAATACTATTTTAGAAAAAAATAATAGTTAAAAAATCGAATTATAAGAATAGAAGTTTTATTAACCAAGGACCATAAGATTAGGAAAATTCTTGGGAAAATGTTTTTTGATTCTTTCAAAGGGGCAATTATTTATCTGAAATTAAGTTTTGATAGGAAAACATTTTATGTTGACTAGGAACATATTTTTCGTTGACTCATTCATCAAAGCGATTCAAACGTCGGAAAATGAGGAAATGCTTTTTTGGAAAATGTTTTCCGTGAAACAAACAGACCCAAAGATTTGAGTGGAACTACAATTTATTAAGGGTATATAATTGTATATTGTCAAGGTAAATCGAGACTTATCTTACCAAAAATTAGATATCCTAAAAGGTCCCATGCTACATTTTTATTATCTCGGAATCTAGAGTAAATTGTTGCTGTAATTCTTAAATACGTGAACTCATCATACTAATTAAACGTCACTAAATTGATACTTAATATATCAATTAAAAAAAGGAATATCATTACATAAGATCCCAAGTTTGTACACCTATAAAAAAAATCTCAACTTTGTACACACCCGACACATTTTCTTGAAACTAATTTTTATGTCATAAAAAACTACAAATTGATACATTCGTGACAAATCTATCTTTCGTTAACTTTTGTTTAATATCCTTGTTAAACTGCGACGGGGCAATGCCTGATGTGGATCTAAATGGAAATTCAACATAAATGGCTTTTTTTAAATGATGTCGTTTTGAGAAAGCTGAATTTGAACAAAAATGAATTGAGATTCGAAAAGGGCAGAATTGAATCTGCTCCTCCTATCTCTCCCAAATCACCAAAATTAGGATGAAATTGAGGCAAAATTAGAGATTTCAGCAAATTTCTATAACGCAAGGGAGCCCTTATCTGGAAGGAAAGCTATTGGAGATGGCAATAATAGAGAGGAGTTGCTAATGCTGTCTGCAGCACTGCAGTACGAAGGAAGTTATGACTACTAGTTTGGGATTTTTTAAACCAAAAAATTAGTCGGGATAAATTGTATGTTGAGTTGGAAATTTTTGTGAAACGGAAAATTAGCTCGGGATAAATGTGTCAAAGACGTATTGATTTGAATTTTTTTATGTTATTATCTAATTAAGGAAAAAAAAGACGTCAGCAATACAATCGTTAAAATGCTTGTCATGCCAATCCTACTCAAAGAAACATGTTCCCTTTAGAGGATTATTTTATGACTTGAAACTCAGGAGACGAGTTAAATTAATTCGAGTCAGCATTAACTTGGCAAATCATCTCATCAGCTGAAAAGCCTGCCTGGTGCAGAGAGTTTCATCATTGTGAAAATGAAGGCAAAGGAGAGTTCAATTCACTGTTTCAAAATGTAAAGTGACAATGCACGCATTTGGGAAAATACCTAATCAGTCTTAAATGCATTGTGCGGATATTAATTTATTTCAGTTTTAAACTTTTTAATTTAATCCGAAACATTTGTGCAAAGTTTCAATATAATCCTTTCGTTCAATTTTAGTCGAAAATTACTAACATAATAGTTCAATAATTATCGGCTATCCTACATAATACCCCACTAGGTCAATGATTTCTTGTAAAAATTGATTCAAAGAATTACATTAAAATTTCGCGTAAAATTTTATCACTAAGTTGACAAAATTGGAAGGTTTATTAATGAATTGACATTCGTACAATAAGTTTGAACTAATTGAATAATATTTGAAATTGTCTCTCGATACACATTACAATACAATACAAACTTTTAAACCGATTTGAGCATTTGCACCAAAGTTTTGGGGGATTTTGCAATTGTGAAATCTCATGAGAGAGCTCTACCATATGCATTTGCAATTCTTATAAAAGAAAAACACGTGGCGAAATTCTGAGATCGTAAATTCAATCTATAGGTGCACGTGGGAAATGTAGATGTACTAAGTATGACACGGCACGTATGTGCACATTTTTCTTTCAATCACATGTAAAGCATATATTTTCTAACTTCCACGACGACTATGACAAATTCAAACCCCACTAAAACCTTTTTCAAACCCATGAAAAAATAAATCAAATTTCTAAGCCTTTACCTACCAGTCAAATCTTGAGAATGTCAGCTAGCAAATTAGTATAGTTTTGTCATTTCGTCGAAAATGATGGTGACAAAGACCACAATCGAAAGGACTAAAAACACTATAGATAAATCAATCAATTATAGTCATTGGTAATCAAACAAATAATAATTTTGAGAAGTGTCATCCCTAAAAGAGCAAATTGAATTAAAATAAAGATAGATAAGAAGCTCTAGGATCACTGACTAGGTACGAGCCTAGAAATGAGGGAATCGCTGTGAGCCAAGTGGCGCGAGAAGGCCGGAAGTTGTCGCTTGCTCGAGCCTAAGGTGGCACGAGGAAGAGACGGAAGGTGGGAGCGGTTAGTGGTTAGGCATTAGCTCCAACCGAAACATGCCTAATCCCACCCATACATCTCCTAATTTTTACTTGCCCTCGATGGTTCCTAATCGAATCCAATCCTTCTAGTGAAAGCTGCTATGTTCGACAACGCATTGCTCGCAACATCGATACAAGATTCTTTTGCCTAGACCCCGATCGACTAGGCCAGGCACCTTGTGCTTTCGTGGGTGACTTCAATAGACATGCAAGTGTGAGAATTTGAACCGTATATTGAGCAGGAAATATGAGAGTTACCATGTATTGATCCGGTTGAATTGAGCCGTGCTATACTTTTAAGTTATAAGTAGTGCTCGGGAGTGCAAAATGGTTTTGCATACACCAGTAGGTGAAAATACGACACCGCTATGTGTTATTCATTATTTGTAAGCTACATGATTTTATAACTTTCAACCACGATATATCTTGTATGACCAGAGCTTATTATCATGTCATGGAAGCTTTCATGATCATTTACTCATCTAGCAATTTTTGTTTTAATAACCTGATGACACAATATTCACATGGAGAAAGCTAAATTATTTCCCTATTCCTCCACTAGTAAGTAGATATTGCTCATCTAATTCTTTGCTTTCTCCACATTAGACTAGTTTTATCTAGTCATGAGTCCCTATATTATAACTTGTTTATCACAACAATAGTAAATAGTAATTTTTGAAAGCTCAATATTGAGTGATGCCTGGTGAGTTTCCGAGAAATTGCTGAACATGTATGAAAGGATGAAGGAAAGTGTTTGGTGCTTGAGGCGAATTAATTTTGGAAAAGAAAGAGAGTTTGCCATTGAGGCATTAAAGAATGTCATATTAGTTTACCACAGAAAATTGGATAAAGCACTCACTTAAGAGAAATTCTCAAATAATATTAGCTCAAGTCTGTATGCTTCCAATTGACAATGCATTTCGACAAAAAAAAATAAAATTGACAATGCACCTTATATATATTGACAAATTAAGACTAGGAAACACCAAATTAAAAAAACCACTTGCATTAAGAAACCAACTTGAACTTAAATACATATTCAGAAAAAGAAATTTCTCCAAATATGGCCCGTCAAATTTATTTCTTACTTTCTTTGTTTTTCCTTACTCTCTGATTTAGATTTAGACCTGGGAGCTTTGCTCTCCCCATCTTAGACTTGTGAGCCGTTTTCTCCAATCTAATTCTAGATTTAGGAGTTTTAATAAATAAGTACACTCCCTTCAATTTTAATGGTGCTCATAGCAGCTTCAATGTTGAATCTACGCTCGTTTAACTTGTTATTGTTAAAAGTCTTGGTGCCTCACGCTTGTTGAATGTCTCATTCTCACAAGTGTCAAATCAAGGCCTATTTAAGATTTATGTTGTCTTCGTACAATGATGATATTGTGGACACCAAATTTAGGCGCACATAGCCAAAAGGTAGAGTCGTAATAGAGATTCCGGTGTGCATTTATTACTATGATGTATGATTCGGTAATTGACTGCTATTCCTTTTGGCTGGATGTAATTGCAGATCTGTTCTTGAGAAATGAACATGCGATTATCTGTACTAACCATGTTATGGTGATATCTTTGGTTTGTTTTAGAGCTCTAAGGGCTTGCTTTGTAATGGTAAATCTTTGAGGTTTCCTATGAATCCTTTCATATATCATTCAAGTAGTGAATTGAACTTTCTTTTGATCAAACAATATTAGGAAACTTCGTTCAACAAGGAAATCCACGAGGCTTTAATCAGGAAACAAACTCAAACTTGCAAAGTTACCCATTTAAAAGGATCAACTTATAATTAGAGGATCTACTCATATTAGAAAAAAAAAAAAAGACACTAATTAATGAGCCTACTAAAAATCTATGCATCGACCTGAACCTGAGTACAACTTTTCAGCCTAGACCTAGCCGAGGTTCTCCAATTTCTAAAAACTCCATCTCGGACGCCTTCTTTTCTTCATCGGACCCCTTCTAGATAGCGATGTGGCCGGAATCTCCCTTCATTTGGCACGAAATGTCAAATGGCCTGATGAAAGTTATCAGGTGGAGTCGTGAGTTGATCGCCAATGGATTCAAAGTACAATCCCTCTGTAAGGTATAAAAGTCATGGCTCCTCAGTTTTTTCATGGGCAATTTTCAGATCAATTAGCGTCTCTCTCTCTCTCTCTGTGTTTCTCTCTCTTTCTCTCTGTCTCTCCATGTTCGTGAGCAAACTGCACATCGACCGACTCTGCTGCCGTGAGTCTCACAGGAATCGAGCCCAAAGCTACAGACCCACCAAGAAAAACTTCACCTTTCGCGCACTCGCAATCGCGCTCGCATGGATCACTCCAAGAACTCCGTCTTGAACCTCACCGTCCTCTCCCTCCTCTCCTCCGCCGTCATCCTCCTCTGCTTCCTCTCCGCAACTCGCTTCCCCCGCCCCTGCCCCGCCCCGAACCCGGTAAGTCGCTCGACCCCATCAAAGCTCTCTCTAAAATGTCTTCCGGCGTCGCTCACTCCGATCGTCTTTCAGGCCTCGGTGCACGCTCCGGCGGACGGCCTGGGGTCCGCGCTGGCCCGGGCGGCAATGCCGGACAAGACCCTTATCATCGCCGTCGTGAACAGGGCGTACGCAGAGCAGGGCGTGGAGTCGGACAAGACCATGCTGGGCCTCTTCCTCGAGAGCTTCTGGCTCGGGGAGGGCACGCGGGGGCTGCTCGAACACGTCCTGGTGGTCGCCGTCGACGAGGCCGCGCACCGGCGGTGCCTGTTCCAGCGGCTCCACTGCTACCGGCTGGAGACGGAGGGCGTCGACTTCGGGGGAGAGGCGGTGTACATGTCGAAGGGCTTCGTGAGGATGATGTGGGCGCGGACGCAGTTCCTGACGGAGGTGCTCCGGCGAGGGTACAGCTTCATCTTCACGGTACGCACGGCCGCGGTCATTGATTGCGTCATTGATTTCTCGATCTTCCGTTTCGAATTTGAAGAGATTAGGGAGGAAGATCGATCGCGATCCGTTTCTGCTTGGCGGATATACTTCACCTGTATTGACGGCAATAAAGAAGGCTGGAAATGGAATTAAAGCTGAGATCATACATTGAACCACATTTCTGTAAAAATTCATTAAAGGAGGAAAATGTTAGGATACATAAGGGTTCTAAATGGATTAATAACGTGACATATAAAGAGATGTATTACGGTTCTCGAATCATTTTTTTTATATTTTTTTTATGAAATATCACATATATCTTGGCTTTAGTATTGCGACGTTAGTTTAACTAGTCGTCGGTCAAGTGTATGCGCTAGGTGCATGCTCTATGATTTTTGGTGACGTAGTGAAATCATAGATAATTGCTTTGAGCCGACTATCTATTTTAGTAGGACTAATTACTATTGAAAGAACTGCATTGCTCAATGTAATGTTTATTTTTATGGGCGGTCGATTTTAAATTAGGAATGTTTGGAATGACTAAATTGATTCCAAGTTTCTGGAATCGAAGAAGTCAAATTTCGAACTGACCCTTTGTTTCTTTTTGTTTCATTGTTGCTAATAATTCATCTTTATTTTTATTATTTGCAATGTATGAATATCCCATAAAAAACAGTCATGATCAAATAAAATACTTTCAACGTAAGAAAGTAGAAAGTGTTTTAGATATATAGATTTAGGTTTGATTTTAAACCGATTCCCAGGTATGAAACCAAACAATCTAGGTCTAGTCCCAAATTTTTTGCTAGAATACGGCTTTGCGTGAATTGGCCCGGAACCGGTCGTATGAAACCTGTTCGATTAGGTTCGTGGGTTGAACCGGCCTGATTACTCAGCTTAGTGGATTTTCATAATTTTTAACTTTATTTTGTTGGAATCAGAAAAAAAAAAGCTATAAATATCATATTTTAGATTGTTTGAGAGTGGATGGCAATCTCCAAATCCCTCCTTTCCCTTTTATTGATGGCAAAAATGAGTTACATATCTAGCGAATCTTTCCTAGGGTTTCTCCACGTCTGTTTCAGATTAGCAACTCAAAATGTCAAATTTCACCTAAATTAAACTAATACATGACAATTAGGTAAACTGGATGCACCAAACTGCTAATTCAATATTATTTGCTTAACCATATACCTTCACGCTTCAAACCAGTCTTACTTAAAGTCAATTTTGGTATTTTTATTTGTCTCTTTTTCTAAATTTTTCCATATTAATCCAATATAATTTTATTGTTCTATAATAGGTTCAAATTTCATATGATCATATGCATATGTTGTTGTGTCAATATGCAGTAACATTTTTTTATCAAACAACGTTTCCCTTTTCGCAGGACACCGACGTAATGTGGCTGAGAAACCCGTTCGCAAGGCTGAGCCGCAACCAGAGCGTAGACCTCCAGATCAGCACCGACCTGTTCAACGGCGACCCGCGGCCGGAGAAGAACCTCATCAACACCGGGTTCTACTTTGTGAGGTCGAACAACAAGACGGTCGCGCTGTTTGAGACGTGGTACGCCCAGAAGGACAATGCCACCGGGAAGAAAGAGCAGGACGTCCTGCAGGACCTCGCGCGGGAGGGCGCGTTCGGGGAGCTCGGGCTCAACGTGTGGTTCCTGGACACCCGCTACTTCAGCGGGTTCTGCCAGGACAGCAAGGACATAAGGGTCGTGTGCACCGTGCACGCCAACTGTTGCCGGAGCATAGGCGCCAAGACCTTGGACCTCACGGCGGTCCTCCAAGACTGGAAGCGGTTCCGACAGTCTGACAAGGAGGAGAACGCTGCTGTCGGTGGTGTCAATGGAACCGCGGCGCCATACAGATGGTCCGACCACGTCGGCTGTTCGAAGTCATGGAATAGGGTAGGGAACAGCACCCCGATTTCATAAGAAGAGAGAGGGGTCCGATTCGTTTAACAGTACCAAAATTCGAGAGGAGAAACGTTTCTCATGGTGATTATCTTCCTTTTTGTATATCCCACCGGTACATTCAGTCGTGCAATGTGTTTGGAAACTCACCAGTCAGAATTCAATCCATCGCTCATCTACGTCAAAACATGCAAATTCGGGCGACATGGCGCACTGCGCAACGATTTCACTCGGGACCCTTTTGCATTTTGATCTCGAAGACAGCCTTTTGATATCGTAAAAACCAAAACAGAACAGGCATTTCACCAAGATTTTGAACGCTATCAAGCTTGCAATATGACACAGCATTTCATCACGGATGCGGCAGTTAAAAAGGGTGTAGTCGCCCACGTGGGTAGTTAAATTTTTCCATGGGCCGACACCAAGTAATCAATGTACAAGTCCCACTGACAATTTTATCAGTCAGGACCGTGTGCAGACAGCAGGAAATGGAACCGTCTTGGAAGGATTAGAATCCACATCCAAGAGCTTCGGCTCATCCACATCTAAAGTAAAAACCAAAAATTAACATGGGAGGCAGACGGCGAGATCAAAGCTACAGAGAGACTACAAGATCAACGCGCATAAACCACTGCAGGTATCTTCAAGACTGATGTGCAAAGAATCCCTCCAGGCATCAGACCCACATCAATTGGAACATCTGGAGGTCCATAAGGTCCATAAAAGCAAAGCTCGAAAGGACTTTGCCAAAGCGTAAATGGTACACTGAGCTGACATGGAAACCAGATAACAAGCTTCCCAAGCAGATCAGACAGGACCAGGTAGAGAGAGAGAGAGAGAGGACCAAAAGATGAAGTGTGTTAAGATAAGCTTAAATTATCCAACAAAGGTATTACCTTATGCATATTCCAGAGTCCCCCTATCACTAAAGACATCAAACAAAAAGAGAAAAAAAGAAAAAAAATCCCACTGCAAAATAGATCTATCTTAGCTCTCCTAACAATCAAATCCTACATAAAAACCAAAGCTTTTGCTCTTGCTCAGCTTTGTCCAACTCCAATCACTAACCCCTGATCTACAATCTTCCCTTAACCCTCTTGATGAGCGACCATCATCATCATCATTAGCCAACAGAAGCGGCAAGAAGCAACAGCAAAGTTCAGAAATTTTTCATCTTCCCTGCCTGTCGCCAATTTCGAATTCAGGCTTCCGGAGTAGGCATCCTCTTGGCCTTCTTTTTCCGCTCCGTGACCGCCTTGGCGAAGGCCTCGACGATCCGCTGCTGCGACTCGAGGATCATCTCCGTCCGCTTCATCTCCATCTCCATCCGCATGCTCTCGATCTCCCGGGCCATCTCCATCTTCATCTGCTCCATCCTCACGAACCCATCCCCCAAGACCTTGATGGCCCCTACCATTTCCTCCAGCGGGTCCTTCTCTCTCCCCCTCTTCCCCATCCCGCTTATTTCCCTCGCGACCCTAGCTCCATATCCGGCCGCGCCGCTGCCGCCACCGCTTCCTCCGAAATTAGGGCCGAAATTGGGGCTAAAATTAGGGTTCGCATCAGTGGCGGCAGGACCCATGTTGAATTTCTTGTCGAACTTCCGATAATTCACTCCTGGCTGAGCTATGCTCACTCCGGTGGGGATCTTGATACGGAACCCGCCTGCTGCCGATTTGCTCCCGCTGGCGTGCTCGGTCCCGATCCCGTTGTGGTACAAGGCATGGAGGTTTCTTGAATTCGCGGAGGTGCCGTTGTTCTTGAACTTGTGATCGAACTGGGCGCTGCCCAGGAACTCGCTCTCGTCGTCCTCCTCCTCGTCGTTGAAGTTGTCGTCGTCGCTGTCGGCCTTCTCGGCCTTGGCCAACGTGGAGGCCGGGTTCAAGGAGTTGGAGCCCTTCTCCATGGAGTCCATGCGCTTGAAGTGGACCCAGGAGGAGATGAACCGGGAGACGGGGATCGAGCGGGCGCGCTGGAGCTCGGTGCGGTACCGCTTCCGGAGCTTCTCCATCTTGTGCCGGCACTGCACGGCCGTCTTGGCCGGGGACGCCGAGGGGCAGCTGGAGGACACCGCGTCGGCGACGTCCTGCCAGTGGTTGGCCTTGAGGTTCCCGCGGCGGAGGGAGTACCACTTGTCGCGGTACGCGTCGATGAGGGCCACCGTCTCGTCGTGGGACCAGCACGGCGGCGGGAGCCGCCGCGGGTTGGTGATGGCCGGCTGGGCCAGGGTGATGGTGGGCTGACCCATGGGCGGCGAGGCCGGGATGGCCGTCGACGTGGGGAGGGGAGGCGAGGACGCGGGCGGCGGCGAGGGGGAGGGCGACGGGGTGGGGAGGCCCGGTGGGGGAGCGGCTCCGGCGAGTCCTCGTGGGGCTGCGGGGAGCCGAGGGGCTGGACGGGGTCGGGAGGAGGGGAGTCGGCGGCGGCGTCGACGGCCGTGGCCATGGGCGGCGGCGGGGGGGGTCAGATCTGAGCAGATCTGGGGATGGGAGGAGGCGAGGGGGCGGCGGAGTGGCGGCGGAGGGGCGGCGGCGGGGGAGGTGAAGGGAGGAGGAGGCGGCGGCGCAGGATAGCGAGGGGAGGAGGAGGGGAGAGGAGGAGGAGGTGGGTGGTGGAGAAAAAGAGAAAGGCATGGTGGTGGAGGAGGGCGGAGGAGGATAAGGTTAAAAGAGGGGTGGGAGAGGGGGAGGGGGTGGGCGTTGGGTGGGTGGGGGTAGGGAGGCGTGTGCGGCTGATCTTGAGATCTAGAGAGAGAGAGAGAGAGAGAGAGAGAGAGAGAGAGGCCACCGCTGAGGTGGTGGTGGTGGGGGTGGGGGGCGAGGCTAAAGTGCGCGGGGTTGGGCCGTGTGCACCGCCACGGGCAGGGCAGCAGGCGGGGGGCGGGCGGGGAGAGGGGTCCACCCTCCTGGCCACCCTCCGTGAAGATATGCATTGATGACGTCGGCGGCCACGTCCGCCGCCCGCGGCTGTGGATGGTGACGTGGTCGGCATTTTCAATGTGGTTGAGGTTGTGGTGGTGGCGGTGGTGGCGGCCTGGTCTGGTGGCGAGGCGAGAGAGAATGCTGAGGGGGAGGGATGATGAGTTTTGGAATGAGGGGGTGAGGTACACTAATTTCGATCGTGGGGTTTCCGTGAAAAGAGCTCCTCCTCTTTGTCCTCTTTGTTTTTTTCTTTTTTTTTTTTTTTTTGGGTCGATGGAGGATGATGATGGTTCCTGCGATTTTATAACGGCATATTTTGATCTGGAGTTGGATTTTGCCGAAGAAAAAAAGTAAAAATTCGGAGTTGGATAAGTTGGCCATTGGAGCGTCCAAATGACGGAAAGCCCAGAATGAAAAGAATAATGACGCCCCCTTTTAGTTTGGAAAGGACACGTTTGCCCTTCCGATTCGGTGAGGTTATGCGCTTAAATTTTCAAATTGCGGGGGCTTTACGAGTGCTCCGTTTCGCACGTCCGCTAGCGAACACGGCGAATCCTGACCCTCAATCCGCCTCCGACCCCCAACAAACCCCCGTCCCCGGGGCGGCCGCCGCTGTCCTCGTGGCGGGGCCCACCAGCGTTGACGAAGGGACCGTCCCACCACTCTCTCTCTCTCTCTCTATATCGGGCGGCAAACAATGGCCCGACGCCCATTGGCCAAATTTTGTGAGCCTGGGAAAGGATTTTGAGAAACCGCCTCGAAGGAGGCCGAAAGCGTTCGTCTTTCTCGTCGTTCAAGTTCGGCAATTTTTTTTTTTTTCCAAAATTACCCTCGCTAATTTTTGGATTTTTCGATTTTACCCAAATTTATAACTGTTCCTCATCTTCCCTTCGTGAAGTCAACCGGCGAGGCTAGATCTAGTTGTGAGTAGTCGGTGAGGTTGCGCAAACTAAGGGATTATCACCTGGGGTTGCATGAGCTCATGTCGCGCGACCCTAAGCAACTCTTGTTGTGGGTTGCTAGGGGCCACTTGAAGTTGTGCGATTTCAGATAATAATCGTCGATGCCAAATCTTGATGGCCGGCTTTATTAGAGGGTTTGGGTTTTTTTTTTCTCGCTCTTTAATAGAAGAAAGAAAAGTCAATTGCAAGGATGTTTTTCCAAATACTATTTAATCCAAAATAGCTTCATAATGGATTTTTAACTTATAATTTACATTTAAGAAAAAAACTACTTTAATTTAGACTTCGTTTATTTTGTAAAAAATAAATGATTTGAAAATTGTTTTCTAAAAAATGAATACTTATATCGTTTACGAAGTATGAAAATTTTTACATATGAATTGTTATAGATAATGAAAACATTACCAATTAACTAATTATTTTAAGTAATGAAAACATTAATTTGCAAAAAATATATGTAAATAATTTATTTTTTATGAAATAAATGGAGTCATAAAATACTTCGTGGTTTTCTTTAAACTTTTCTCCGAAAGTCCCAACAAATGCGATCTCCAGGCGGTGCGACCTCCATCCAGAGTCATGAAATCTTGTGAAGTAGATTCTATCCCTTTTATTCCAACAGGAAAAAAAGAAGAAGAAAAAACTCCTATCTCTTTTAAGCTTGTCCTTTCCTTCTTTCTTCTTCACTGGACATGGCCAAAATTTTCCCAAACGAGCAAACCGAAGCAGAGCAAGCCAGGATCCAGAAATCCGCGAAATCCGAAGTTCGTCGTTGGAATCTTTTCAATTGAAAACAAAGAAATACCAAAGTTCAGTGTTGGAATCATTTCAATTAGAGTCGTGCGATTTCAGACGATGGCCTGTTGGCCCCAAATCTTAACGGCAGGCTTTATTAGAGAGTTTGAGTTATTTTTCTAAGAAAAAGAAAAGTCCTTTGGAATCTTTTCAATTGAAAACAAAAAAATTAACTCCCCACGAAATCCTTGGAAATGGGGGACCAAAGAGAGGGACGAGGGTTAGCCACTAAATCAGAGCCATCTCTCTCTCTCTCTCTGAGCTTCTGCAATGGATAAGTAGAAGGGCCCGAAGTCATTGCTCCTTCGTTTGTCCCCGACCGTCCGGTCATCCATCCACAACCTTTCCTTCCGTCCCTGCTGAGGATGATTTGCTCAGCACCAGCACCAGCACCAGCACCGACCGCGGGAGTGCGACTTGATCGAGGAATAGAAGTCGAGGAGGCGGCTAATGGCGGAGACCGTCGGCGAAGACCCAGGTGCAGTGACCTAGCATTTCAGCAGTCATAGAAGATGAGCAGTGGCCGAGTGAGGGCAGGAACAGAATTTGATAATTAAAGAATGGCGGAAGCAATTATGGAGAACGTACAAGTTTTGGAAATTGCATTTGTAAAATGTTGGAAGTCAAGACAAGGAATTTGACTTTGCCAAAACCAATTTTCCTTCCAAGTGATTAAAAAAAATTACGTTGTTTTTTGGAATTTACTACCCAGGAAAGTTAAGCACACTGAGGCCTATTTAATTTCAGGTAGACCCTCTACTAAAGTCAATAAGCTATATAAGGAGTTTGTAATTTATTGGAATAGTTGATAATTTCTAAATGCTTAGAATAAACGCTAGTGAGTTAATAATTCACTAGACAAACGCACCAATCGCTTTTTTTACCAGCATTATGTAAAATTTACTAATCTAACTAGAAATTTACCTACATGATTTTTTTTTTTCTGAATTTTTCTCCTATGGACCTATAGAATTTTGTGGGCGTGTATCGAACAAAGACAAGGGTTTGTCTAATACTAAACAAAACGACCCTAATTTTCCGATCCTTTGAATGGGTAAAGTTGTTTTCAAGGTGATTCGACTTAGTGACGACGATCATTAGGCATTGAGCAAGTGTTATTGTAACAAGTTACTGCTTTGGTCGATTGCTTGATCGAGCCCGGCTACTTTGCCATGAACTCGAATATGCCTTGGTAGAAATGCCCATGACTTCATCCTCTTATCCCGTTCAAAGGTAGATCGCCTTTGAACGGGAGGGGCTCGACACCTCCCGGTGTCTGGTCCCTCCTCGAAAGGGAAGCTGGCGAAAGAGAGATAAAACATAGTTCTCGCAGAAGCCGAGAGTGCAGGAGAGCCACTCGCCCATCGAATGTAAAATATGGTTTTTTTTTTTTTTTTAAGTCAAAAAGTCAAAAGAAAAAAAAGGAAAGGCAAAAATGAAAAGTTGAAAAGTCAAAAGTAGCAACTGCTCCGGATAAGGAAAAGAAGAAAGAGAGGAAGAAGGAAAAGAAAGAAGGTGAGGAAGAATTTAGAGAAAGGGCCAAAAAACGGGGTTTTGTTGTAATATCAACGTGTAGAGGTTCTTGTAAATTAAGTCAATGTGAAAATACTAAAGAAATGAATGATAAATAATAAAGATATTAAAGATTTACATGATTTGATATGACTATTCAGAATTATAATTACTTGCATATTTGAATTTTTTTCCATATTTAGCTTTAAGCTAGAATTTAAAGAATTTACAAATAAATAACTCCGATTGAGCAGGCGGCTCACTTTCTCAAGGAGCCCACTGGCTTTTTCTCGTGCGGCGCTGTTCACTGAGCAAGCCCTTGATTTTATTTTATTTTAATGTTTCTTCTTTTGTGCAGTTTCAAGGAGTCAAACGAATTGTCCCTTTGTTGACCGACCAATCGCAGAGCACAAAGGAGACGTTCATTGTACGGAGCTAAAGAGGATTTCTCTTAAACGCAGTCTTCAATATTTTCTTCAATAGACTTTACCAAAAAAAAAAAATATATATTTTCTTCAATAGAAAAAAACTAATATCTTCATGATCAAATACGAGAACTTATCCAAGCGCGTCATATTTCGTAAATGGCTCAAATTGGAGACATGGTCTAATAGGTTTTGTGCCAGAAACATCTTGATGAGCTGGATTTACTGCATATCACAACCGGTAAGTGATATCACTCTTCATTCATGTAATCAAAGTAATATTTGGGGCTAGGGCATACAAGGTTTGTTTAAGGAGGTGTTAGCTATAAATATAGATAGCAATGATAGTTTATGATATCATGAAACTGTAGGATTCTATGAAGTTCAATTTGAGCTTACGATTTGCTTAAAACAAAATTTTGAAATTGGTTGCAAGTGATGAATAACCCATGACTAATGGCTTTTTGACCCAATTTTGTATAGGGGTGATCGGTTCCCGGTTCGGTCTGTGTCAGAAATGGAGAAATAGGCCAAGCACGAGAGAAGACTCAAGGTTTTCTTTGTATTTCAGTATATCTGATTTACATTGAATGATGTCCTATTAATAGTACATTAAATGTCTAACTAAAGAAAAAGAATATTTATCAAATCAAATCCAATCACAGATTGACATAATTAAATAATCACAATCTTCGTAATCTTGGATTGATTGATTACAATCTTCACTTGATTTGTGCATATCTCCAACACTCCCCCTCAAGGCGACGGCTGGTATATGTCCAAGACGCCAAGCTTGCTCGCAGATATGCATGTTGTCTTTGACATAATGGTTTGGTAAAGATATCAGCAGGTTGTTCCGTAGTTCCAATTCCATTTGTCTTGATTACCCCTTCTTGGATTTTGTCTCGAGTATAATGACAGTCAACTTCAATATGTTTCGTTCTTTCATGAAAAACGGGATTTGCTGCAAGTTTAAGTGCTGCATCATTGTCGCAATATATGTTTGTTGGCCCTTTGACTTGTATCCCAAGATCTGAAAGCAAGCCTCGTATCCAAACTATTTCACAAACTGTCTTAGCCATAGCTCTATACTCGGCTTCAAAGAGATGAAAGAGATATAGTGGATTGCTTCTTCGTTTTCCATGCAAGTAACGATTCTCCCGGCTTGATGCGAAACCGGATGGCGATCTTCGACTCATAGGACATGTGGCATAATCGTGTCACAATAAGCTGCAATTTCGAGATTGCAATCTCGTGAAAGAAGTAATCCAAGGCCTGGACATTTCTTCAAATACTTTATAACCTTCAAAGCTGCGTTCATGTGAGACTCCTTCGGACTATGCATGAATTGGCTAAGTGTCTGGACTGCATAACATATATCCGGCCTAGTCATAGTGAGATATATAAGTTTCCCTACAAGCCTTTGATAGCAGGATGGATCTTTAAGCGGAAGATCGTCAATCTTAGACGATGATCCAACATCATAGTCAACAGTAGTCAGCTTGATGTTCTGATCAATAGGGATGACATCCGGTTTACATCCTGATAAGCCTGCTTCTGATATTATCTCTAATACAAATTTCCGTTGACTAAGGGCAATTCCTAGCTTTGATCGAGCAATCTCAATGCCAAGGAAATACTTGGGAGATCCCAAATCTTTAATACGAAAGCTAGAATGCAAATGTTCCTTAAGTCTCTTGATGCCCAATTCATCATTTCCCATAATAAGTATGTCATCAACATATATCATCAGGTAGATTGAAGACGTACCTTTAGTCCAAGAGAATAGGGCATAATCATGCTTGGATTGCTTGAAACCAATGGTTGTAAGAGCTGAGGTGAATTTTGCATACCACTGACGAGAAGCTTGCTTGAGTCCATAAAGGGACTTACGGAGACGACACACTCCGCACTCCCCCTCGTCGTCGTAATCCCGGTGGAAGATCCATATATATTTCTTCAGTAAGATCTCCATGAAGAAAAGCATTGTGGACATCCATTTGATGTAGTTTCCAAATCCCCGGAAAGCAGCAACAGATAGAAAGGAACGAATAGTGACATTTTTGGCAACTGGAGAGAATGTTTCATGATAATCAAAACCCTCACGTTGCGTAAACCCCTTTGCCACTAAGCGAGCCTTATAGCGTTCCACTGAACCATCAGCCTTATATTTGATCTTGTATACCCATTTGCAGCCAATTGGCTTACGATCAACAGGTAGTGGTACTATATCCCATGTGTGGTTCTCTTCCAAAGCATGTAACTCAGCTTCCATCGCCTTTTGCCAGCGTGGATCACGAACGGCCACATCATAAGATGATGGTTCCAATTCTTCGGAGATACGACTAATGTAGCACATATGTTCCGCGGATAGACAATCAAACGAGACATAAGATGAGATGGGGTATGGAGTACCTGATGAGTTGAGTGACGCACAAACATAATCCTTCGTCCAAGTTGGGGGACGAGTGGTTCGCCCGACCGTCTTGGAGGAATATGATCGGGTGTAGGAGATGATTCTTCTGAATTAGATGTCTCTTCAATCGATACTTGTAGAGTCCGGAGCTGAGTATTCTGAGATAGGTAAAGATGCTGCATTTGTTTCGATCACAGGAGAAGAAGTCGAAACACATATATATTGTGGATTGGGTGATAAATCTTCCTCAAATAGAAAATTTCTGTGCTGTTGATTTGAGCTTGAAGATTCATTGGAAGATACTTCATCCTGGAAAGGGAACACATCTTCATGGAAAATCACATCTCTACTTACAAAGAAATTACCTGTCGATGGCTCAAAAACACGGTATCCCTTCTGAAATGTTGGATAACCCATAAAAATGCATCGTCTGGCTCGGGGACTCATCTTATCACGAGGACCCAAAGCAGCAGCATAACATAAGCAGCCAAAAAACTCGCAAATGATCTACTTCAGGCCTTTTTCCAAATAAAATCTCAAACGGGTACGTCCATTGAGAACCCTAGTTTTCATGCGATTGATCAGATAGGCTGCTGTGACCACACAGTCTCCCCAGAAAGCTTCAGGAATGAAAGCTTGAAATTTAAGTGCACGTGCTACTTCTAGAAGATGGCGGTGTTTCCGCTCAACAACCCCATTTTGTTGAGGTGTATAAGTGCACGTACTTTCATGTAGAATTCCATGTGAGGAAAATAGGGATTGACAATCATGACTAGAGAATTCTTTCCCATTATCTGTTCGAATACGTTGAACAGTTTTTCCAAATTGATTTTTGGTTAGAGTGAAAAAATCTCTCAAATGAGAAAGAGCTTGACTCTTTGACTGCATAAGGAAGACCCATGTAGCACGAGAATGATCGTCAACAATAGTGAGAAAAAAAACGAGACCCATCACGATGTGGTGTATGATAGGGTCCCCAAATATCTACATGAATTAAAGAGAAATTTTCTGTAGTTTGGGACTTGCTTGTGGAAAAAGGGGCACGTGACTGTTTTGCGAGAGGACATATATCACATTTAGGATGTGGAAAGAAAGCACTGTGACCAAAACGTCGATGAGAAATGATAGCTTTATCATTGGTAGCAACGTTACACAATGATTCTTTATTTTCAGGAAAACATGATAAATCAATATTTTTGGGAAAACTTGTCCAAAAATACAACCCTTGTGAGAGACTACCCAAGCCCATCAGTTTGCCAGTCGAAAGGGCCTGAAAAAGACATGTGTCAAAATTGAAGAGGATTCGACATGAATTATCCTCACAGGCTTTTGACACTGAGATAAGATTGAATTCAAACTGAGGAATATAAAGCACATTTTTAAGGGTAATGGAAGGGCTAAGATGTACTGTCCCTATTTTTGTGACATTTATAATATCCCCATTTGGAAGTTTCACAGTAACTGGGAAAATATGAGCATGAGTATGAGAAAAGAAACTCTCGTCACAGATAATGTGGTCACTAGCACCTGAGTCAATGATCCATGCATCATGAGAAACAGAGCTTAGGCAAAATGAGATACCTGAGAAGCCTGCTCTTTTTTCGGAAATTTCCAGCTGTTTCAGAGCCTTCATTATTTCTTGATACTGATTTTGTGTAATTGACTGGTTGACATTGTGCCCAGTGACTTGATTAATTGAAGATTCCTTCTTTCCTTTATCTCCGGATTTACCATGTAATTTCCAATAGGTTTCCACCGTGTGATGAGGTCGTTTGCAATAGTTGCAATATAATTTGCCTTTTCCTCTAATATTTTCCTTTGGTGTGGAATTTCTGGAACCGTAGGATCCCCTAAAGGAACCGGAGCCGTTGGATTCAGCTAGGACACTAGCCGAATAATGACCGTCAGATCTGAAGAGCTGATCTGAACCGTCCACCCTAAAATTAGGGTTTCCTCCCTCCTTATTCCTCTCATTCGTGCGATAGAGAGCTTCTCCATGGAACCCGAGAGGCTGATCCGCCGGAGAGAGGGCGTACGAGGAGCTGCCAGCCGGAGTGAGGCCAGATCCGGAACGGCGAACGCCCGGTGAGGGGTTCCCGGCCGTCGACAAAGCCGATCCGAGAGCCGCGAACGCCGCTCCTTCTCCGGTTCGCGCGAGTCCAGTCGCCGCCATCCTCTGGCTTTCTTCTTGAACCGCCAACTGGTAGATCCGCCGGAGTGATGGTGGCGGCTCCATTGCGAGCACTTGGGACCTGAAATGTGAGTAACTTTAATTTAAAATCAGTAAAAATCGAGTCGATTTTCTCTCGTCTCGAATAGCCCTATATTGATTTAGGGTTTCCTCCGGTCCCTCGAGTCTCTCCTCGGCAACCTCTAGTTCATTCTAGAGGGCGGAGAGCCGATTGAAACATGTTGTAACGGTCTGATTTCCTTGTTTCAGGTCAGATACGGCTTGGGTGAGCGAGAAAAGCTTGGCCCGATCAAGCTTGCCGTACATCTCTTGGATCGCCTCCCAAATCGCCTTCGATTCTTCAGTTGGTGGAAGCCCGGCGGCCACCTCGAGCCAAACATTGCCGATCCACGTCCGCACTAGTTGATTGCACCTGCGCCAGTGCCGCTGTGAGCGTTCGTCGGTCGGGAAAGGTACGCTGCCGTCTATGAAGCCTTCTTTCTCCTTGGTCACCAGAGCCCGCCGAAGATCTCGAGCCCAGGGAGTGTAGTTTTCAGGTCCAGTAAGCTGCAAGGAAATGAGCCGTAGCTCGGGTCCGTCGCCCGGCGACGTGTAGAACGGGTCGCCCGGTTCCGGCCGTCCGCCACTGGCTGGAAAGATGAACGGCAGGTATCCAGGTCCTGCATTCGGGTAGCTGGGTCCTGCATTCGGGTAGGGATTCCCTCCCGGACCCGTCGAAGGTGCTTCGGATCTCGAGCCTGTGCCCTTCGAGCCTGTTCCGGTGCTCGAGAATCCTTCTCCAGATGTTCCGTATGGAACCCACGACTGAGCTGGTCCAATTCCCCACGGACCCTGAAAGGGAAACCACGGGACTGATGGCCACTGAGATGGGCCGGAAACATTGGCTGGAGCAAGTGTCGGGTTGGTAGTATGTTGAACCGTCGAGTGATCATCTTCAGAGGGGTCGACTAAGACTGGATTCCTGCTTTGAGGTGAGTTTGGACTTTCCTCAACTGAGATTTCTCCTTGAGTATTCTTGGCCATGATGAATTCCTCTCGCTTCTTTGTAGAAATTGGTTTGAAGAAAGGAACAGAGGCAATTCGGAGAGTTTGGCGGAAGCTAGGTTGAAAAGTATGGCTCTGATACCATGTCAGAAATGGAGAAATAGGCCAAGCACGAGAGAAGACTCAAGGTTTTCTTTGTATTTCAGTATATCTGATTTACATTGAATGATGTCCTATTAATAGTACATTAAATGTCTAACTAAAGAAAAAGAATATTTATCAAATCAAATCCAATCACGTATTGACATAATCAAATAATCACAATCTTCGTAATCTTGGATTGATTGATTACAATCTTCAGCTTGATTTGTGCATATCTCCAACAGTCTGGTTCCACCTAAGAACCGGGAACCGGACCGGGAAGACCGGTTCCCACTTTTCAGGACCGTGGACCGGACCGGTTGGTCTTGGAACCGAGAACCGGACCAACCAACCAGTCCGGTCCGATTCCAATGAACCATCACTTGTTTCATTTCATAAACCTCAGAGGAGTGCCCCCAAATTAATGAATCAATTGGCAATTAAAATTTTCACAACTTGTGGAGAAAGAGAAAATGTACCAATTTTGACGATGGAAATGCATTTGAGTGTTGAGCAAGGCTGAAGGCAAGGTTGTGAGAGCGGAAGGTGTCGACGTCAAGGCTTAAGCAACTTGATCGAAGCTAGGCATGAGGCAAGGCTACGACTACGGGAGGCTGCGACTTACTGCTACGTGCTTCGCATGACCTATCAGCAGACCCATTTAGAGACTAAACAACCAAGCAAACTCCAATGAGACCGCCACACCTATATCAAGTGAGATCATACTAAAACAAACGCTACAAAAAGACAACGATCTAAAACTGACGAAAGTGAAGCCAAGAAACGCACATATGTCAATGAGGCAAACGTCACTCCAAAGAGCAGGAATGCACATATCTCGGGCAAAGCATAAGAGGAAGAGAGGCAAGCGTAAATGCACAGATCTCAAGCGAAGCAAAGGAGGAAGAGAGCCAAGCGTTAGAGCGAGCGAGGCGTTAAGGCGAGGCACTCGCCAAGCATTAGAGCAAGCGAAGCGTCGGGGCGAGGAGCTCGAAGAAGGAAGAGAGCCGAGTGTCCGAGCAAGCACGGTATGAGGCAAGACCTCACGGATAGGCGCTCGGAGGAGGAAGAGAGCCGAGCGTCAGAGCGAGCGAGGAGTGAAGCGAGGCATCGGGGTAAGGCGCTCGGAGGAGGGAGAGAGCCGAGCATCTGAGGGAGCGAGGTGTGAGGCGAGACGTTGCGGCGAGACACTCAGAGGAGGAAGAGAGCTGAGTGTCCGAGGGAGCGAGGTGTGAGGCGAGACGTTGCGATGAGGCACTCGGAGGAAGAGAACCAAGCATCGGCACGAGTGAGGCATGAGGTGAGGCGTTGGGGGCGAGGAGTCCAGCGAGCAAGAGGGGAGGGGTTACGGTTTTGAGAGGGAAAGGCAAAGTGAGAATTGCCGCCGAATTGGATTGCAAAATTTGGGAAAATGGCAGTTGATGTGATGGCTACTGTAGATTAGAGTAGAAACTAAATAAAAGAAAGAGAGCGGTTAGGCTTACGAGAGGGAAAGGGAAAGTGAGAGTTGCAAAATTTGGAAAAGAAAATATGATGTGATGGTTACTGTAGATAGGTTCAGAAACTAAAAAAAGGGGGAGGGATTAGCTTAAGAGTTACAAGAGGAAAAATGAATATGGTGATGGGTACTGCAGATTAGTTTAGAAACTAAAAATAAATAAATATATATAAATGGTCGGTTCGGTTCCGACCCCGAAACCGGGAATCGGACCAACCGGTCACCGGTTCCAAAAATAGGAACCTGAGACCGGACTGAGACCCTCTAGAACCGACCGGTCCGGTCCGGTTCGGCCGGTTCCCGGTTCGGGCGGTTTCCGTTGCACACCCCTAATTTTGTGGGTCTTCTAGTGCTACGGAAGATCTCTCTCTCTCTCTCTCTCTCTCTCTCTCTCTCTCTGGCTTTTTTATATACTGTAAGAGTTATGGTGTGATCAAGTTTCTCATTTAAGCTTTGTGTTGCAGATAATTTTGAATATCTGCTTCCGTTGAAAGTTTTGTTAGTGAGTATGGTTCGTTTTGTTAGCGTTTAAAATTAATATATTTGTTTTGTATTTGTTGTAGTATTTTATCTAATTTTTATGTTGATTCTCATTTAATTGAAAAGATTATAAGATCATTGGCTCATATAGCTATGGGTTATTGGTTTTTGGGCATTCCCCAACGAGTGGCAGTGTCTCTTTTTTGAGTTTGTAAATCCATATTTCGAAAACGACACGTATTAGTTATGCTATAAGTTAAGAATGTACATATTTCTTGCATAAATTGAATCGGGAATTTACTACCATTTGTGTATTAAATATGAAAATATTATCTTCGTATTATAGTGATTGCCTACAAATGGGCTTACGGAATCTTTTGGGAAAGATTCATGAGAAGCCCTTGACTTTAAATATGGTTTTTGAATGATTACATACTGATTTGTCGACTGGTTTATGAAATGGAGTTTGAAATAGTTTGGGAAACGTATCATGATATACGAAATAGTTTCTAGATTTACTTTATGAATTTTGGAAGATGTTGTGGATTTGTGTTAATACTCAATATTGTTGTGAGCTCAATGAGGGGCTTGTAGATATGCATACTAGTTTTGGATATCATTGTGAGTTAAGCCATCGACAATATATGTGGAGACCATGTTACGAAGAAATTGGTTCCCTTGTCACGGGGCGCTATATGTGATCATGGTTGATATTTGAACTTGAGATTGGTCATTTGAATAGACTATTCACATGTGTGATGAGATTTTTTTTTTTTTTTGGTCGAAGTGTGATTGATTAGTGGATTGAACTATTGATTTTTGTTTCGATGTTATTGAATTAAATGAATATGTTATTTTGATCTTAAGATTTGTTGTAGTTCGGATTTGGTGTAAATGAGTTATGTGTGTATTTTAAATGTACACAATGATTGCTTGATTTACGTAGAGATGTATTACATATTGAGTTGTGGTTGTTCCTTTCATTCATCTTTTGTGTTTTTAGGTTTCTCGATCAACAACAAGTAAGGCGAGAGTATTGGTAAAAAACTTTTGGGAGTTGTATTTTGGATATGGCTTAAGGGAGTTGTATATATAATTGTTAATAGTTTGTTAGGTTATTTAAATTCTAAGTTGTACATATTCTTTTTGACGAATTATAGAAACTTTGATATTGTAATTAACTTGTGGTTTTATTTGATATATATAAATGATTGGAGATATATATGTTTATAGCAAGTTGTTGGTTGTCCTTTGAGATTGTGTCCTACGAGTATTAGGACGGCGGTGTTATCTCCTACTCTCGTTAGTCTTGGGGTTTGATATATATGAATGAGTGGAGATATATATGTTTATCGTAAGTTGTTGGTTGTCCTTTGAGATTGTGTCCTTCGAGTAGTAGGACCGCCAGATCACGGATATGGCCCAACTCGGCTTGCCCTCTAGTCTGCGACTGTTCGGTCGCGACCAGAGGAAGCCGCGATGGCGTGCAGCTCGGGGGTCCTCCGACGAAGGTGGCAGCGCCGGTCGAGGGCTTCGCCGGAAGCGGCGAGGCGCCGATTGAGGGCTCTGCCAACCCGCGACCCCTGTTCGACGGCAGCGTCTCTCCGGCATCTGGTCGACCTGGCCGAGGCTCTAGACGATGGAGTTAGGCGCGGGTTTCGACTAGGCATTTTGGCGAGCAGGTGGAAGGCGTCTTGAGCAGCAGGGGTTTCGGCGCTCGGCCGAGGCCCGAGCGCGAGTCCGGACCGCCGATGAGGCACGCCATGGCAACAGGAAACGCATCGGGGACGGGTTGGGGGCCAGAGCTCACTCGAAAGGTCGAGGGAGCTTCGGCCAGCTCGGTACCACACACGCATACCAAGCGTTTGGCGAAATGCCTACCTGGGTTCTGAGGAGATGGCGGCGGTCGGCGTCGGTCGGGTGGCTCACCGGCAGCAGTAGGGCATCCCGGGGACGTGTCGTCAGCGGTAGTGGTGGCCCGGAGACTCATCTCCTCCTCTCCTCCCTTCCTCGGTCCCTTCTCTCCTTTCCGGTTCTCCCCTCCTCCTCTGCTCTCTGCTCCTCTGACCTCTGTTCTGCTGCTGTCTTTTCTCCTTTGCCGCAGGTTCCCGCGCGAAGGGCAGGAGGAGGAAGACCGGTTGGGATGTGAGGCCGGGCTGAAAAGGAAAGGAGGCTGGGCCGCGCAGGGGGGGTGGGGCGCGCGGAGGCCTGGGCCGCGAGGGGGAAAAGAAAGGGAGGCGGATCGGGCCAAGGTCGGATTCGGCCCGACCCGGTCTCTCTTAGCTTTTATTATCATTATTATTATAAAAATTAAAAATTAAAAATTAATTTAATAATATATATCTTTAATATGTATTTGGAAAGACAAATTAGGTGTCAACACTTATAATTATTTAGATTTTGGCATATATATATTTTTCTCTTTCTTCATATTCAAGGACATTAATTTGGTGGCTTCCCTTTTGATTTTTGTCTCGAAGAAAAAAAGAAAAAGAAATGGAGTCTAAAATTGAAACCGGTTTAAGAAGTCTACCGGTTTCCATAAAATGAATTTGTGGCTGTCCTGTGACCGTTCCACTGTCATTTGGCAGTGGACGGTTATCCTAGCAGCACCCAAACGAATGCACAAGAGCCAAGATTTATTTCCATATTCAATCATCGCTTCCCGCGCATTGCACGAGTGTCATGCTAGAATTTCGAATGAAGTTTAACGTAGTCGTTACAAATGGGCAACAGCAATCCATCTCACTTTTCGGGAAGCAGCAACATAACATATCCCATGAGAAAATAAGGGTATCATATTGACATCCGACGTTAAACTTTATTTGAATGTCAATACATAATGCACTTAGAGAGAATCAAGGATATCATATCGAACATCCGACATTATCGACGGCCTGGATTCCAATACTGCTTCCATGTCTTAGCAAAAACCTCAAAGCCTTTCTTAGCCAAAAAATCAAAGCCTTTCTTAGCAAGACTCAATAAAATACTATCTGAATGGTCAGAACTTTTGTCTAGATTGTACATATCACTTGGCATGGTAATCTGGGAAATACCTAGTATGAAGGATTTTAAACCCAGTGCTATAATTTTCTGTAGAAGTAGAAGTGAAAATGATATCACTATCGGCAGCACAGCCAACAATTCCACGCTCATCAGACTGAATTTTTCACCCAGGGCATCCGAGAATGGCATGTACCACATGAAGCAAAAATACGAATAAACCATTGCGGAAGTGGCTAGTAGCACCGGCGACCGCAATGGAAGCTTTTTGGTGAGACAAATGATCATCTGAACAGACACCAAGAATCCGAACGTGTTGCCGCTCATGAAGCTTAAGTAGTTCAGATCCCTCATGACGGCACTTGTCATGAATGATGCGTATGCTGCAAGGAAGCCTTTCTTGGTACTAGTGTCTGCCTTTGGGGTAAAGCTGGGAGGCTGAAGCACGGCTTGGTAGGTCGCGCTGGCGATGAGTGTTGCTACGACCAGCAGGGTATCGCGAGGATTGACCGTTGTATCTTTTCCTTGGTTCGAACCTTTTGGTAGATTACTTGTATCTTGTCCTTGGTTCGAACCTTTTGGTAGATTACTTGTATCTTGTCCTTGGTTCGAACTTTTTGGTAGATTCCATTGGCGTAAAGTTTGGGAAATATTGTGGAAAGTTTCGGGAACCTTGTGCCAAGTTTCGGAAAGCGATGGAAGGTTGATATCTGCCTTGACATCATCTTTTTGGCAGTCCACCAGGACTATTTCTGAAGAGGGCAAGTTTCCGGCTCGCATGAGGATGTTTCTAATCTCTCGGTCAGAGCGAGATGAGACATCCAGAGCGGTTAAGCCACTCTCGTTCAAGGCGTTCACCTCTATGACCTTGCGCTTGAGAGCAGGCCCACTAAGCATGAAGTCAACCACCTGCAATTTGTTTTCCTTATGTTTGTTTTGTTTTGTCCTCTTTGGTGTTCAGACATTCAGATCATACAAAAAGAGCAAGCGTAGAAAATTGATACGGAAAAAGGGAAAGGTGCAAGAGAATGCGTGCCTCGAAATTTTTGGCGGCGGCAGCGAGATGCAAGATGGTATCCCCATTCTTGTCCTTCCAATTGATAACCTGCTCATTGTTGTGCTGCTTCAGATGCTCCACCAGCACAACCAATGCCTCGAACCGATTGTTCTTCACTGAGAGGTGGAGCGCTGTCTCCTCTCGGGCAGTCGTCTCTTCCACGGACCCAGGTGAAGCGGAAAGCAATTCCTTCATGGCGCCGACCTTCCCGTTTGCGGCGGCACAATGCAGAGGGATTCTTCTCTCCCTGCCCTTCACAAGGCATAGGTCTTGAGGCCCACCCGCCCTTAAAATCTCCCTCACAGTTTCAACATCACCTCTAGCTGCTGCGATGTGCAGTGGACTGAAACCATCTGCGTTCACATTCTCCGTGAGCTCCGGCATCAACTTGAGGAGCTCTCGGATGAAATCCAAATGGCCAGCAACACAGGCGACATGCAATGGCGTGTGGCCGGCTCCTTGGAGAGCCGCCTCCTCGAGGATGAGTCGATTGCTTCTGATCAGGTCATTCAGTAGACCCACATCGCCTGTCTGAGCTGCTTTTAACAACCTCGGATCCATTTGGGTGTTTATATGTGTATATGTGCCCTTCTACTCAAGAACTGAGAATGCTGGATGTGCATGAATCGTGCTTTTATAGTATGGATATTGCCTGATAAAGGGAATGTCTATATTACTTTACTAACACTTAATTTCTTCGAGGAGTTTGTCCTGTCAAAAGGTTACTCTCGAATTGGGCAATTCTTCAATCCCTTGAAGCAATGAATCTAATAAGTTCTGGAACTAGATGTCTACCTAGTCAGATGCCCATGTGTCGAACGTGTTTTGATTTTCAAAATTTTTTATTCCTTATTTAAAATTATTTTTTGGAAAATATTATTCTTGAATCTTAAATTTAATTTCTAATTTCTTAATTATGTTTCAAAAAAGGAAAAAATATAGCCACATAAAAGCACTAGAATCCTACAACGTGTTATCAAAGTGTAATTGAGTTTTAAAACTTTTAAAGAGTGCAAAACAAGTTATTTTGTTAATTATGTCTAATTGGCTAATATAAAATGCTAACATGACTTTTTATTATTTGCTTTCTCCTATGTGACGTCGATATTAAAAAGAATGAAGCATAAGACTAAAACAACATGGTTGTTTTAGTCCAAACTTACTTTTTTACCCAAATCTTGGTTAAATTAGATTAAAAAATTGAAAAATAATATATATATTTTTAGAAAGCACAAACTAAAAAATGAAAAATAAATAATAAAACGTCTAAACTACATTTGGCAGTTATGATAAATTTATGATAGGATAAGATTTATCTTATCCTGTGTTTGGTGTCTGTTCGGGACATGATAAAGTTATATATAAAAGGGATATAGTATCCCAAGGGGTAAGTGGGATAAAGATAGGTAGAATTTCTAACATGATAATAGCAAAATTATTTTTCTCAGTAAAAAAAGCTTCTTAAATTAATTAAAATTAAAATTATATTTCAATATAAATAATAGTTAAATTCTAATATAAGAAATTCAAAATAACAAAAAATCGCAACAATTTAGTTTTTTATTTAATCTTATTTTTATTTATATATTAAAATTTAATTCTATCTTATAATATAACTCAATATATAATAAAAATATATTAATATTTATTACATATTTTAGGTATTTTAGCATTTTAGGTAGATTAGTATAGTTTATTATTTAACAAAATTTTATTGGATTGATGGAAGGTGAAAAAGAAATAAAAAAAAAGAAGAAAATAATTAACAAAGAAAGGAAAATTTTAAACAAAAGCAAATAAAAATAAAATGGGCAAGAGTATCGTGAAAGATTTTTGCCATCTCTGTTTGTACAACTTTAAGGTACATTTATACTGATATGTCCTTTATATCAAACAATATACATGATATGATTTAATAGAATGACTTGATTGTACCAATTCAATAAGTTTTAAGATTTTATTGTACTTTTTAAAATATTTAGGACTTTTGATGCACTTAACTCAAAAAAAAAAAAAAAAAAACTAAAAAAAAAAAAAAAGTGTTGCTTGGCTAATAAAGTTAAAGAAAATTCAGTAGAGGACTCTGGATTTTTCAGACGTGATGAAGTAATAAAACTCACACTTCTTAGGATGATGGGAATTGCGGAAAATGACGATAGCGGATCCTCGTCCTGATGGCTGAGCAAATTAATCTGCATTTGATTTAACTCCAAGGAGCTTTAGACCTCCAAAGCTTATTGGGGGAAATTTGTGGTGTTTGTCAAGTTTTCTCAGGGGCGTAGGCCAAATATTACCTTGGGAAAGTTGAAAGCTGAAGGCAGGTCCACTTGCCTTGAGCTTTCAACATTTTTGAAATGCCGAAATGCTCAATTAATGAAATTCGACCAGTTTCTTGTTTTGATGGATGGATCTCCTGTTGCAAGTTGTTGTAACTTCATATAATTTTCTTGTATTTCCTATATAAAATGTCATGATATAAAGAGATCTAAAAACTTTGTGATCAATGGGTACAATTTATTATGTTTCTATCTGACGACTATCCAGGTTTGACAATCTCTTGTACGACGAGGCATAGACACAATCGGTTGCGCTAACTGAATGCTTTATTAAGTAGCTTAAATATTTTATTGCTTCTCTATCTCCTATATGTTCAATTATCAGGCAAGCAATCTCCTATATAATAATTGTGTAGGCGCAAAATTTTATAAATTTGTGTAGAAATACTGTTAGTTAAAAGAATGACCGATGAGTTTTTCAATAAGTGTTGGTAGGTATTGGCCGGAAGAAATGAAAGGTGAGACTTGGATAATATCGGTAGTTAATTTTGGTTGGCTATGCATATTGTGTTGCTTAATAATCATAATAAAAAAAAAAAATACGGCGCTCCATGTTTAGCACTTACATTATAAAGTTTGTACGTCATGATTCCATGTACGTAATTATTGGACATACATATGTAATCTAATATAAAGCAAATTTTAATTCCATTTTTAAGGTGTTTCCCGATTATTTGGAAATTGAAGTGAACTTACGTTTGACCAGTTGGATATGTTTTTCTCTATTCTTATTTGGAGGAATTAATTTACTGATTGATAGATTTTAGAAGAATTATACACCTGTGGATAACCAAACTCATTTAAAAAAAAAATGATCACTCTCACACCGGAGAGAGAGAGAGGAGAGAGAGAGAGAGAGAGAGAGAGAGAGAGAGAGAGGGGCTAGGGCTTTTCCTTTGGCTCATTAAAAAAGAATGATCACTCTCACACCGGAGAGAGAGAGAGAGAGAGGGGCTAGGGTTTTTCCTTTGGCAATAAGTCTCCAAGGGGTTGAATCAAAGCTCAATAATAGGCAAAAGAATACCTCAAGTGCTAAAACTTGGTAAAATGAAAAATTGAAGTGCCAAAAGTTAGGAAAGTGACACTTGAGTGTCATTTTTCTTGAAAAATGAGATACTTGAGTGCCACATCGACAAACTCTACTGGAAATCCTACACGGCAATTGTTTATTTATTTATTAATTTTGCTTGCTTATGTGGCTCATTGGAAGGCTGATTCAATAAAGAAATACAAAAATGACGTCATTTTGGAACAATTCAAATTTTAATATAAAAATTAATTAAATTAAATTTAAAACCATTTTTTTTTTTAAAAAAGGAATATGAAGGCAATCGATGGTTAAGGGCTCAACCCTCGCCAGAAAGGTGGGGGGAGGGTTGGTTGGGCTAGGGGCGGGTGACCCCAATCGATCGGTGGCAAGGGCCCAGTAGCCCTCTCCCGGATTTGGGGCGAGGGTCGTTAGGCCTCGCCCAATTGGTAGTAGCTCTTGACTCGCCGGGTGAGGGCTGGTGACCCTTGCCAAATCTAAGGGAGGACCGCGACCCTCACCCCGGATCTGGGCGAGGGCTCACAAGCCCTCGTTGCCGTTTGATTGGGGTCGCCGGTCCCCGGCTAGGGCTTGGCGGCCTCGGCGACCCTCTCCCCACCTTTTCGGTGACGACAAGGAGGCAGCGGCGGTGGCAAGGGTTGAGCCCTCAGTCATCGGTTGCCTTCATCTTTTTTTTTTTTAAATTAAATTAAATTAAATTAATTTTTTTTATTAATTATTTATTTATGTCAGCATGCAAAACAACGTCGTTTTGCATTTGGCTCGCTAGAAAATCACCACATCAGCGTTTTGGCCGAATTTTCTCATTGTTGGCCTTTAACTTATCCGTTTTGCTCCGATTTTAGTACTTAAGTGTTTCATTGTATCAAGTTTTGACACTTTAGGTGTCCCAAACTCCTCAATAACATTTGAGGTCAACACTCTTTCCTCCCATCAAAGAAAACTACCTATAAGTGAAATGCAGGAAAGCAAAGAAGGAATGACAGGCCCACACTTGAACACTTCTTTCTCGGATCTCTTAAGTTAAGTTAAAGCATGTCAACCATCAAATAAAGAACGGATATCGTAATATATATATCTCTTAAGTTATGTTCTTTCCTTGTTATCATTGGTCTCTTTAACATGCTTGACCTCATTGCATATCGTTCATAAAATTCGAAATGTTCATTTGATGTTTCTCTTTACACACGTGAGATACAAATTGGTGTCTTCAATGGATGCATCATGCCCGATCCCCATCATCAATTTTTCTTTTATGCTAGGTCGTATCATGTAAATGGCCCAAATCCTCTAAGCTGTTGGGGAGAAGTGGGCAACAAATCACCAAGAACTAACTCAATCTAAGATCAATGTTCTTAAAAAATCATATGCAACTTTAAAATTCTCAATTCCATAAAATTTTTAAACTCGGAAGCTCGACTGATTGACCTAGAGTAATAGAGAAAAAAAGTTGAGCTCAAGAAGCGCAATGTGAAAGTGCCCAAGGCCATGCAGGGATTGAGACAAGATTTTGCAGACGTCGAAGATCTTTATGGAGAAATCATTAAGACGGATCTTGGAGATCCTATCATAACAACAAGGATGAGGATCAGTGTGCCGATCAAAGATCTAAATGCAATGGTGTTATTGTTAGGGAAATCCCTTATGATGTTTTGAAGATGACAAAATAAATCAAAGTCTACTAACATGTTTAATGGTTGAGTAATAGACCATGCAAATAATAGAACATGTAAATGATATTATCAAAGTCAGAAAACGACCAGAAGAAGGAACGTAACATATGCCCAAAGTATATTATGAAGATTTCCAGACTTCTGTGTCAAAGTCTGAAGACTGCTAGACTCAAGACTCAAAGTCTGGAAGACGCTGACTCGGACTCATTGTAAAGTCTATTGCTCTCAGACTTTATATCCAGATTCGATAGAACGTAATTCAAGCCCAATCATATAACGGCTAGTGATCTGGTTTGGATTTCACATCAAGATTGATTTGATTGACGATTGGATCTTGAAGACAAGATCTTTCTATACGAAGAAGCTTTACTTATGGAAACCAAGATTCTGTTTGTATGGGCGATCGGAATCAATTTGGGATTCTACCTTTGTCACTCAAACGGCTACCAAATCTTCTAGATACGTGAGCTGTCCAATGGGTATATTGGAAGACGATTCTCCGGGATACTGTCCAACGGGTAGTTTGGAAGTGGAGGAGTATTTAAGGGGATCATGGACCGATGAGCAAGTAAGAGACGGAGCGTAGAATTTATAATTCCAAAGTCTGAGCGACTTTCGATCATATACTTGTCTCTTAGAGCTTAAACGTTTGTAATCGTGAGAGAAATACCAAAAGAGTGACTTAGTGAGATAGTGTGATCTACTACTAAGTGTTTGCACTCGAAGTTGTAATCTCTTGTTGATTGCATAGTGGAATCCAGCCAAGAAGGCTGTTAGCGTGGGAGAGTGGACGTAGGCTTGGATTAAGCTGAACCACTATAATTCTTGTGTTCTTATTCTCTTCCCTAACTCCTTTATTTTGTTCATAGTAGCACTCTCAGTTATTACAGCTTCGGCATTGCCCGTGGGTCACGATCATTGCTCCCTTCTAAACGAGACTCAGTATCGACTGAGGAGCTCTGGAGGAAATTCAAAGGCCTGCGACACTGGCGACTTGCAACGGCGTGTGGCCGGCTACTTCGAAGCCGTCCCCTCTAGGATGTGTGCATTGCTTCTGATCAAGTCATTAAGTTCATCAACATTGTCTCTTCGAGCTGCTTCCAAAAACCTTGGCTCCATTTGAGCGTGGATCTGAATATCTGCCCTGCTGCTGCTAATTAGAACTAATAATAATGAATGTGCACAGTGTGGTGCAGGTCCTCCTCTAAGCATGAATCGTGGTTTTATATGTTGGAAATTGCTCGATCATGGGCTTTAGAATTACAACAATGGGAATAGTCAGTAGTCACGGATCTTTTGATTCTATCTCTAGGATTTTTTTCATTCCTTCAGATCTAAAATATAAAAAGTGCTGAAGGGTAGTTTAGTCTTCTTCTTCTGTTGAAGGCTCTTCATTGTTAGTGAACACTAATGCTCACTATATATATTGATGTAATCTCTAATTATGAAAATAACAATTTTCTTCTCTTCGTTTACATGGTATCAAAGTGACAAAAATACACCTTTTACCCTAGCCGCCGAATGGCCATCGTTACATCACCAAAGAAACCACTGTTGCCAAATGACGACCGGGCGGCGACATCCACAACACTCTAGTCACTGTTGCCAAGGCTCGGCGACCAGATCTGACATTGTTCAAGCCATAGTTGTGGTCGCCTATCCTTGCAACTAGATCTTGAGTCGCGGATGAGGTTTGCTTCTCCTTCCTCGCTCAAAGAGTATTCAGTGTGTTGGACTTCAGGAGCACTTTGAAGCAATATGGCATGAAGTTCTTATAGGTGATGTGCACGTCATTACCCATATGTCAAAATATTCTTTTCTAGGTGATGTGGTCGAGGATCGCAGGTGTAGCGAATGCAATCATTTGAGAGTTTTATTGGTTGGTTTTCTTGGAGCTAAGCTTGTCAATACTCCAATGGATTCTAATGTGAAACTTAATGCAGAATATGGAAGATTCATGATTTGAGTAGGTATAGGAGGTTAGTGGGTAAGCTCAACTATTTAACTGTCACTCGACTATATATTTGTTTTGTTGTTAGCGTGGTTAACCAATTTATGAGCGCTCCTTAGACTACACATTGGGAGGTAGTGCTACATGTTGTTAAATACTTGAAAGGAGCACCGAGTAAAGGAATTTGTTCAAGAATCATGGACATCTTTGTGTCACTGGCTACTTTGATGCTGATGATAGAAGATCAACTTTTGACTACTGCACGTTCTTGGGAGGCAATCTTGTGAGTTGGAAAAGTAAGAAGTAATAGCTGGTGTCTTGATCAAGTGGAAAGGCGGAATATCAAGCCATGGTTCATGTGGCTAATGAGTTGCTTTAGTTGAGGGTGTTGTTATCTGAACTTATCATGCCATCTTCAGCTTCCTCAATTCTATATTGTGATAACCAGTTCGCTATGCATATCACTTCAAATCTAGTTTTTCATGAGCGCATGAAGCATATTGAAGAAGATTGCCATTTTGTGTGAGAAAAGATTCAGAATAAGAACATAACGCTTCAATACACACGGATTGAAGATTAACTTGCTGATCTTTTCACTAAGTCAGTGCCAGGTAGTAGAGTGACTACTTTATGTAACAAGTTGGGGCTCTTTAATATTTATGCCCCAACTTAAGGGGAGTGTTGAAGAGTAGTTTAGTCTTCTTCTTTCGTTAAAGAGTTGTTTAGTCTTCTTCATTGTTAGCGAACCCTAATGCTCACTATATATATTAATGTAATCTCTAATTATGAAAATAACAATTTTCTTCTCTTTCGTTTACAAAAAGGGGAAAAAGAGAGAATAGTAATGCGTTAGGAAATAAAGGATTAGTCTCTATGAAGAGATCGACTAAAGCCCCAAACGGTAGAGTACTTAGTATTAGTGCCATGGAATGATATGTTTGTACAAGGATCCTAATTCCAATTGAAATGTAGAATGATTCGGTATATAAGACTTTCCTCTCTTAAAGCTGAAAAAGACGTGTCTAGTAATTTTTTATAATGGGTTTCATCTTTATGTCTATATAAATCTCTAATTGTTGTTAGATGTCGTATGAGACCGAATCAAAAGATTATTCCTAAGTTGGGTGCGTTCTAGAATTAGATGTCAACCTTCTTAAACAGTTATTCTCTAGTCATCAGCCCAAAACTTCCTTTAGCATGCAATAATGATCTTTCGATTTCGTTCAAATTACTATCAGCACCATTCGGTTCGATCCGACCAACTTTGCATATCCTGCGCTTTCGTGCCGTTTCCTTGCTCGAGGCTTGTCTCGTATCGATCCCCATTATTTTAGCGAGCGCCCGTAGGTATTAACATTATTTCTTTCACCTGTTCTCACAGACAAATTCTCAACCTCACAAAGATGTTCTTTCTCGATGGCCATCAATTCATCTAAAGAAACGAGGCCAAAGGAGTACTTAGATCTCATCTCAAAATCTCAACTGCTATCGAAGTGACCAGCGTCATATAAACTCACCATACATCTTATTAGGGAAATACGATACAGCTGGCGGACATTACACAATCCACTGCAGAGAATCGAGGACATCACATCAATGTCCAACCTCGTTGAACGAAGTCCATCCAATACTGCTAAAGGCTTGCATTTCTTAGCTCAGCTGCGAGGAAAGAGTAAGTACCATCATTAACGACGAGGAGTTGCGTGCTTAAGGCTGTACATATTACTTGTGAGGTTCTGCCGGAAAAGTCCTTCCAGGTAGAAGTCCATAGCTCGCGCCAACCACTTCTGTATCAGTAGAAGAAGAAATGATATGATGAGCGGCAACACGCTCAACAGTAGCGCGGTTGCCAGGGGTAACTCTTTGTTCATCGACGTGAACGGCATGAATGGCATGAAGCAAATGTAAGTTTGAATCATGCTAGGCAGAGTCTCAGCGGCAGCTTCAAGGGGAGATCTCTGGTGAGGCAAACGATCATCTGGACCGACACGAAGAGTCCAAATGTATTGGTGGTCATGACGACGGTGTATATGACGTCTTTAGCATGAGAAGACACAAAAGTAGGAGGCACGAGGAAGCCTTTGCTGGAATTAGGGTCGACATTTGACAAAAAGCGTGGAGGCTGGAGCATGGATTGGTAGGTTGCGCTTGTCATGAGCATGGCGACAACCAGCAGGGCGTTGCGCATGTCGCCCAACGACTCCTTTTCTTTGTTCAGATTTTTCCATGTCGATCGTGATAATGATTGAGGAGCATTTGTGACTGGTTCTCCATCTGATTGATGATTGTTAGCTCCCTCGATATTGTTGTCATCTGCTGAGAATGATATTGAAGCGGGTGAGTTTGATCTTCCTTTTCCGTGTGTGGCTCCAGCTTGGGCGAGAATTTCTGTGTTCTCTCTATCTCCTGCTCCTCTTTGCAAGAGAGTTGAGAGATCAAGAGGCGTCAAGCCACTCTCGTTCGAGGCGTTCACCTCCACAGCCTCGTACTTAAGCATGAAAAAGTCAACCACCTGCAACTCTTTCCCATCTTTATTTTATCCTCGTAGATTTTTAGACAGTAAGATACTACAGAAATTCTTGTTGCATGCGATCAAATAAATTCCTCTGCTTAGAAGATCTTTATATATTGTAGGGACACCAAATTAACACCATCCCTGAAATAATGCACAAATAAAAGTGTGATAAGATGAGGCAACAGTGTGACTTGCCTCGAAATTTTTTACAGCAGCGGTGAGATGCAAGACGGTGTTGCCTTTGTGGTCCTTCCAATTGATCACCTGCTACTTCTCGTTCTGCTTCAGATGCTCCATCAACACAACGACTGCGTCAAAGCGGTTGTTCTTCACGGCAAGGTGAAACACCGTCTCCTCTCGGGTGGTTCTCTCCATGACAGATTCAGGTGAAGCGAAGAGCAGTAGCTTCATGACATGGAGCTCCCCGTTTACGACGGCATAATGCAAAGGAATCCTTCTCTTCCCTTCACGAAACATAGGCGTCGATCCACACTCAGGAGCTCCCTTGCAATCTCGACATCACCTTGAGCTGCCGCGATGTGCAACAAACTAAAACCATCAACGTTCACTTTTTCTGTGAACCTTGGCATCAACTTTAGGAGTTCTCGGACGAAATCAAAATGGCCGGCCACACAAGCGGCGTGCAACGGGATGTTACCGTGTTGGTGTTTTTGTGCGGAAGCGTGTGTGTGTGCGTGCAAGTGTTATGTAAAAAAATGGAACACAAGGCAAGGGGGGAATGGGAAAAAAAACTTTTATTTAGAAAGTATTTTATTACAAAGGAGTGTTTTGGAAGGAGTGTGTGTGGTTTTTCTCGGCTACAAGGAACAACAAACATCAAACATCCAACTCCTATTTATAGGCGTGAGCACCGCCTTTTCTTCACCGACATTGAGTACAAGAAAAATAAAAAATTTCAGCTTGCTTCTTCGTCCATGCGGCTTCTCCCGATTCTTCTGGTCTCTCCTCCATTTTTCTGCATTTTTCTATTCTCTCCAACTCAGCCACTTTTGTTGACTTTTCTTTGGCCTATTTGCTGTCCACGTGTTCTGCTGCCCACGTACCAGAAATTTCTTCAGCCTTTGAGAGTCTTCGAAGCTTGATGCTGCCGATTTTGCTCCTTCTCCATTAAGCATGAGTGTTCTAGAGTTTTCACAAAATGGATCATATTTTAACACTCCTCCTTGATCCATTTTTGTGATACTCCAAGCATGCTTCTTAATGTCTCGAATTTTGCTGTTGGTAGTGCTTTAGTGAATATGTCCGCAATTTGATCTTCAGTCTTACAATACTTTAGCTCAATCTCTCCTCTGCTTTGCACTTCACGAATGAAGTGATATTTTATATCAATATACTTTGTTCTTCCATGAAAGACTGGATTTTTGATATTGCAATCGCGGACTTGTTGTCGCAAAATATTGGCGTTGATTCCATTTGTGGTTCTCCAATGTCTTCTAAAATTCTTTGAAGCCATATTGCATGACTAGTAGTTGAAGCAGCCGCAATATATTCTGCTTCAGCAGTGGATTGTGCCACTGAGTCTTGTTTTTTTGATGTCCATGAAAATATTCCAGAACCCAGTGTGAATGCATAACCAGTGGTGCTCCTCCTGTCATCAGATGATCCTGCCCAATCGCTATCAGTGTAGCCAATGAGCTTAGCATTTGCACTTGGGCGATACCAAATGCCATAATTTGTAGTTCCTCGTAAATATCTTAGAATTCTCTTGGCTGCTCCAAAATGAATTTGGCTTGGACTCTGCATAAATCGTGATAGTAAACTTGTCGCATACATAATATCTGGCCGTGTAGCAGTAAGATATAGTAGACTCCCAATTAAGCTTCTATAGAGGGAGGCATCGGCTTTTTCAGCTCCATCATTTTTCAATAATTTCTCATTCATCACAAGTGGTGTTGCCACTATTTTGCAATTACTCATTTTGAATTTTTCAAGGAGCTTTTCTGCATATTTCTTTTGTGAGATAAAAATTCCTTTATCTTGATTAACTTCAATACCGAGGAAATAGTTCATCAAGCCCAAGTCCGTCATTTCAAATGTCTTCATCATTTCTTCTTTAAATTCTCGGATCATTGTCTCATTGTTTCCTGTATATATGAGATCATCTACATATAGAGAGACAATGAGAGTGTCGGACTTACCTTGGGTCTTGATGTAGAGTGTTGGCTCACTCATACTCCTCCTGAATCCTTGCTTGATAAAGTATTCATCGATTCTACTATACCATGCACGTGGTGCTTGTTTTAACCCATATAGGGCCTTCTTAAGCTTTAAGACTTTTTCTTCATTGCCTTTGACAATAAAGCCTTCTGGTTGAGCTACATATATTTCTTCTTGAAGGTATCCATTTAGAAATGCTGATTTTACATCTAGTTGATAAATCTTCCAATCTTTTTGTGCCACTAAGGCTATAAGTGCTCGAATAGTATCAAGGCGAGCGACGGGAGCAAAAGTTTCAGTATAGTCGATACCTGGTTGTTGCAAGTATCCTTTCGCCACAAGCCTTGCTTTATGCTTTTGGATTGATCCATCCGCATTGAGCTTCGTCTTGTAGACCCACTTGACACCAATGATCTCTTTGTCTTTGGGTTGATCGATAAGCTCCTAAGTTTCATTTTTCTCGATCATCTTGATCTCTTCCTCCATGGCTTTTATCCAAACTTCTTCTTTGGATGCCTATTCATAGTTTTTCGGTTTTAAAGTAGCAAAGTTGCATGTGTCGTAAATTCTTCTAAGGGTTTTTACCCTTAGTATTGGAGACTCTAGAGTAGATTCTTATTGCATCACTCTTGGAGAGGTTGGTGGAGTTATGTCGTGAGTGGTAGAATCCGGTACTACTCCTTCTTCTTGTGACATTGTCTCCTCTTGAGCAGGTGGTATGTCTGGCAAGGTTATGTACTTCTTCTCAATCTTCTCGCTTTCCCAATTCCAGGCAGCATTCTCGTCGAACTCGACATCTCGACTAATTATTAGCTTTTTAGTTCTTAGGTTGTAAATTCGATAGCCTTTTGATTGGTCACTATATCCAAGGAATATTCCTTTTTCTGTTTTTCATCTAGTTTACTCCTTTTTGAGCAGGGATGTGGACGTAGCAAATGCATCCAAACACTTTAAGATGCTTTGCTGAAGGCTTTCGTCCACTCCATGCTTCGACTGGAGTTTTATTTTGTACAGCTTTTGTTGGACACCTGTTTAGTAGGTATACAGCAGTATAAACTGCTTCTGCCCAGAAAGTGTTGGGAAGGCCTTTCTCTTTTAGCATAGACCTTGCCATCTCCATGACGGTTCTATTTTTCTTTCAGCTACTCCATTTTGTTCTGGGGCGTAGCCAATAGTTAGTTGATGATGGACTCCTTCATCTTCACAAAATTTATTAAACTCCTTTGAATTGTATTCTGTGCCTCTGTCACTTCTTAGGACTTTGATTCTTTGGCCACTTTGATTCTCGACGTGGTTCTTGAATTTTCTAAAAATAGAGAAAACCTCAGATTTTTCTCGAAGAAAATATACCCACGTCATTCTTGTGTAATCGTCAATGAATAGGATGAAATATTTATTTTGACTAGGTGTAGGTGTCCTCATCGGACCGCACACGTCCGTGTGGACAAGTTCTAATGGCTTCTTAGCTTTCCATGCACCTCTAGATGGGAAGGACTGTCTCTGTTGTTTTCCAAGAAGACAGCCTTCACAAACATCTGAAATTTCTGTGATGGCTGGAAAATCTCTCATCATATTTTTCTGATGGAGAATTTTTAGCCCAGCAAAATTGAAGTGGCCAAATCTTCGATGCCATAGCCATGAATCATCAAGTTGAGCTTTCATGGCTATATCTTTGACCAATTTCCATTGAATAGGAAAATTGTTATTTTTCATCTTAACAGAGGCAATGATATTTTTATATTTATCATAGATAATGCAGGTATCTCTATTAAAATATAGAGAATACCCACTTTGTATCATTTGGCCCACACTTAAGAGATTTTGTGCAAGACGAGGGACTAGATATACATTACGTATATATTTTGGGCCTTTATTCGTTTCCACGGCGATGGTGCCTTTTCCTTTGACATCTACTAATGCACCATTGCCCAACTTTACTTGAGATTTCACCGACTTATCGATATGAGTGAATATAGTTTCGTCCCCTGTCATGTGATTGCTACACCCACTATCGATGTACCATGTTTCGCTTTTATTGTCATTTGCCGCTTGGCCTGCGTAGAATGTATTCTCTTCACTTTCTTTTTTTTTCTACATAGTTTGCTCGATTATTTGTTTTCGAGCGACAATCTTTTTCTACGTGGCCATATCTTTTACAAAAGCGGCATTGTTTTTTATTTTTAATCCAACAATCCTTCTCCAAATGATTTGTTTTCTTGCAAATACCACAAGGTGAATAATTTTCTTTTTTATAATTTCTCCTCCTCTTTTGTTTTTCCATGAGCTCCTTCCATCATTTTTAGTTTGATGAGACCGTATATTTACTTTAGACTGAAAGGCACTTTCGACCGAATCTTCATCTTGTGCCATTAGTCTTTTCTCATATGCTTCTAGAAAACCAATTAATTCACTTATTGATAGGGTCGTCAAGTCTTTAGTTCCTTCTATAGTTGTAACTATAGAGTTGTATTTTTTTGTAAGTGACACCAATATTTTCTCAACAACCCTTTGATCATTTATCCCATCTCCATAGGCTCTCATTTGATTAACGAGTTCCTTTAATTTTCCACAATATTCTTGTACGGTCTCATAATTTTTCATTTTAGAATTCTCAAAATCTCTTCTTAGTGTTTGAAGACGAATAGTGCGTACCTTTTCCGATCCTTGAAATTCTTCTCGTAGTATATCCCAAGCCTCTTTTGCAGTCCTTGCTCCAATTATTCTCGGAAATACGGTTTCGAGAGTGCTTGTTGGATAAAATATAGCGCCCTTGCATCCTTTTGTAGTTGATCCTTCGAAACACTTGCACCTTCTGGCGGAGCCTCGTGACCTTTTTCCACGATGTCCCATAAGTCTTGGGCCATCAAGAATGTAGTCATTTTTATGCTCCAAAAGTCATAGTTGTTCCCATCAAAAATGGGAATGGGAAATGAGGACGAGGTAGAGTTGGCCATGGTTTAGTTAGTGGGTATTTGGAAATTGTAGTTTTAGGAGTGGGTGGGTAGGACAAACGCCCGACACCAACCAAAGACGTGGCTCTGATACCACTGTTGGTGTTTTTGTGCGGAAGCGTGTGTGTGTGTGTGCAAGTGTTATGTAAAAAAATGGAACACAAGGCAAGGGGAGAATGGGAAAAAAAAGGCTTTTATTTAGAAAGTGTTTTATTACAAAGGAGTGTTTTGGAAGGAGTGTGTGTGGTTTTTCTCGGCTACAAGGAACAACAAACATCAAACATCCAACTCCTATTTATAGGCGTGAGCACCGCCTTTTCTTCACCGACATTGAGTACAAGAAATATAAAAAATTTCAGCTTGCTTCTTCGTCCATGCGGCTTCTCCCGATTCTTCTGGTCTCTCCTCCATTTTTCTGCATTTTTCTATTCTCTCCAACTCAGCCACTTTTGTTGACTTTTCTTTGGCCTATTTGCTGTCCACGTGTTCTGCTGCCCACGTACCAGAAATTTCTTCAGCCTTTGAGAGTCTTCGAAGCTTGATGCTGCCGATTTTGCTCCTTCTCCATTAAGCATGAGTGTTCTAGAGTTTTCACAAAATGGATCATATTTTAACATACCGGCTCCTTCGATGGCCATCTCCTCGAGGATGAGCCCATTGCTTTTGATCAAGTCATTCAGTTCATTGATGTTGCCCTTCTGAGCTGCTTCTAACAAACGTCGCTTCATTTTAGGCGTGAATATGTGGATATACGCCCTACTAAACATATGATCACAATGCAGTTTGCACCTCATGGCAGGCATCATTACTGTTTAATGGGGAAAATTTCCTGATCAGGGTAAGGCCTCTTCTGGGGACACGTTGAAAAGACTTGGACATACAGGTGCAAACTGCATATTAATCGGTTGACTAAATATTGAGAAAAGACCAGAAAGACCCCCGCGGGGGGGAGGGAGGAAGAGAGAGAGAGAACCTGCATCGACTTCGTGCGTCATTTGTTTTGGCCAATCTTTGAAAAATGTCTATCATTTCAATTTCTGACAGTATTAACGAAGTTGTGCGGAAAAATCTGTCTTCTAATTCAAATCATTGATGGGTGAACGTTTTAAAAAACAGTTATGGATCAATTACAAAGTTATGATACATTTAAGTGATTATAAGAAAAGTCGTGACATTTAGTATCGTGCATAAATTCTAGTACTCAAATCATTGAAAAAAAGTTATGATACTCAACTGTGTACGAAAGTTGTGATATTTATGATGTCATTTTCTCTATTAAAGAAGTTATGTCATAGAATTTGACTTATAATTTAAATTCATGGCGAGTGAATGAAATTTTTGTGGATAATGTGTGCATCGAACTCAGTTTACCTTTGCTCGAAATCTATTGCGGTTGCGTTTTCTCTTCCTTTATATAGGGAGTCTTGCCCGATCAAATGCATGCCCGTTGGTTTCTTTAGTGGAATGGTTTGGATGAAGAGCACGCCCCCCAGCGCTGCGATCGTCAGGCAGAAAGAAAAGTAATAATAGGTAAAATAACTTTTTCAAATAAAATAAAAAGAGCAAAGAGAAGCAGCTGGAACCAGTAGGCCTCCCGCCATCACTAAGGCTGCGTTTGTTTGTATTTCTTTTTTTTGTTTTTAAACACTTTTTCTGTTTTTTTGTTCCTGGGAACAAAACAGAAACAGAAACAAGAAACACAAATCAGAAACACTTTTGAAAATTTTCTTCTTTTTCTTCTTATTTTCTTTCTTTTTTCTTTCGCCGGTCGCTGGCCTCGGCCATGGCCGGCGACCGGCCGACGAGGGTCGGCGGCCTCGCCCGGTGGCCGGTGAGGCTCGATCTCGCCGGGCTACTGCTAGGCAACGCCGACTTGGCGGTGGCCCGGCGAGGCAAGCCTCGCCGACAGCCGGGCGAGATGTTGGCGCGTCGGGCTGGGCGAGATGTTGGCGCGTCGGGCTGGGCGAGCTCGATCTCGCCCAGATCCGGCGAGGCCGAGCTCGCCCAGCCAAGGCGAGGCCGACCCTTGCCCAGCTACGGCGAGGCTCGGCCTCGCCGGGGGCCGGCGAGCCTCGCCGTGCCTGGGCGAGGCCGCCGGCCCTCGTCGGCCGGTCGCCGGCCATGGCCGAGGCCGGCGACCGGCCAAAAGAAGAAAAAAGAAAAAAGGAAAAAGAAAAAAAGAAAAAAGGAAAAAGAAAAAAGAAAAAAATAAAAGAAATAAAAAAATTATACAAATTTACCAAACGCGTTTTTTTGTTCAGAAATTGTTCCCAGGAACAGAAACACTTTTCTATTTCTGTTCCTGGAACAATTTTTAAACAGAAACGCAAACAAACGCACCCTAATCTTATGGAATTGTTATATCAAACTATAGTTATTTCACGCTGCCTGCGATCTCATCGTTTAGGTTACTAGGCCTGTTACTATAATTTCCTTCCCGATATGTTAATAATTAGAAAGTCTCTCATGAGATATATTGAAATTAGGCTTAACAAACCGTTCAAAAATTTGTTCACCATATATGGGACTTGTGAATTAGGGAAACACAACCCACCTCTTTATTTGTAGGTCAAACACCTCGGTGATAGGTCATGTGAGGTAACTTTATAACTCCTGTCGTGAGCTAGGTTCACCTACTACCGTAACGTGAGACTCTTCTTCTTTTATTTTGTATGGACAGAGCCGATATACTCATATCGACTGGTCTGGTTTATTTTTATTTTCTTTTTAAAATTTTGTTTAGCTATATAAATAGCATACATTGGTGTTTATAATTGACCAACTTCATATTTTATACAGACAATGCCTTTTTTCTTCAATTTTCTTCTTTGAGTGGAAATAAAGTCAATGCATTGGTCTTTGAAAACTTTGACTATTACTTTATGCTCATGATTCTAGGATATCGTCACTTGCCACGATGTAATTATAAAATGACTTTTTCAAACGATTACCCTCTATGACGATCACTAATTTCACAGTTCTTATCTAATATTAATTTTGAGCTATAATATTCTATTTCGTTCATGACCTAAATCCCATTAAGATACTAGGAATTGGAAAGTCCCTTCATATGAGGTATGTTGCAATTAGGTCTAAAGAATCGTTTAGAGATCCGTTTGTGACTTGAATCGAACTTGTCAACTAGGGAAAGACAACTAACCTCTTTATTAGTAGGCCAAACACCTTAGTGATAGGTCATGTAAGATAACTTTACATCTCCTTGCGCATAGAAATTGGATATAGAAGAGATACCAAAAAGTTGACTTCTGAAAAACAAACAAAGTGAAATTATATAAAACACAAGAAGAGAACGCCATTTGGCATTTTATAACAATGTCAAACTTTAAATTCTTAACTATTAGCTAGGTAGAATTATTGTCCTCTATAAAAATTTTCTTCTCGTCTCACCTAGGACTCTTAATATATCTTTCCGTCCTTTTGTTTCATTGACCATATAAAGTTCCTCATCATCTCACATTCTAGTAATAGATAATCCAATAGAAAGAAATTTCTCGTTTCCTTATTAGTAGGATGACGGACATATATTATTGGGAGTTTGGTAGTTCAATTTCAGTGAAAAGCCTACGAAAGTGCCCTTCTATATTCTTCATGAAGTTTATGACAAAGCCCCATTATTTTGACAACAAAAAAATAAATAGCTAGATTCGCATGCTATCATGACGCAAGACTCATTTCATTTTATATTATATGGATGGGGTATCTATCTGCTCTGAAATCTGAAAATCTCATGGAGTTATTGAGTGATCTAGAAGATTATCACGAAGATGACCATACCTTGCTGCAAACTTTAATAGATCAAGAAAAGCTAGTGAATCGACTTTCAGGTTCCTGTTGAGGTCTCTCTTTTATGCTCCAGGGTATTTGTTGAGATAAACACCAACATATTGAGGCAAAAGAGCGAGCGAGAGCTACAATTGCACAGCTTCGTCCATGTACTTAGGTAGCACTTTAGTTTCATGTAGTCCAATGTACTAGGCAGTACCTTTGTTTGATGTAATCCCATGTTCTAGGCTGTACCTTTGTTTTCATGGTCAATACCTTGTGCTTAACCAATGCTCTTAAGTTCTATTCATTTCGCGAAAAATATAACAATTCTGAAAAGTGTTTTCTAAGAAGTAATAGAAAAATGATAATATTTTCCAACATTCGGTTGAAACTTAAAAATGAGTTAAAAAAATATTTTTCACCATTCAAGATGGAAAACTTCATTTGATTTTCATTTGTGCACTCCTTTTGATAATATTTTTTTAAATAAATCAAAATTTTAATTAATTTTTTTGGCTAATCACTGGCCATGGCAATGGCCTACAACTGGCCTTTAGCAAGCCAAGTCTCACCTGGTGAGGCTCCATCTCACTAGATCTAGTGAGCTGGAGTCTCGCTTGAGGCTCGCAAGCTCGAGTCTCACGAGATCGGCAATTGCATCTCTGTGGGACAAGATGAGTAATGAGACGAAGTGTGAGGCAGCAGCGAAGGAGAAGCTGCTCTGGAGATGAGGGACCAGACGAAGAAGCCCTATATTACGTGAGAAAGATGGGGAAAAGGAGCAACTCTAGAGAAGGAGGAGAGTACGCTTGAGAAAGAGGGGAAAACAAAGAGAGACGCGAGGAGATGCAAGGGCAATAGGGTGAGCGGGAAAGATTATAAAATGATTTCCTTTCTTTCCTACAGTGTTAGGAGGTTATTTCTATTGAATGGAAAATATTTTCTTTGACCACCTATTTTCTGCCCTTGAACATTGGAAAATATGAAAAATGTTTTTTTATAAAGATACTTTCCACAAAATGAATTGTCCTTCCGTTCGTTTCGCGAAAAATGACTTTCAGGAAAACATTTTTCGAATTTTCCGGCGTTCATTTCATGGAAAATGAACTAGTCAAGGAAAATGTTTTCCATCATTAGAAAAAATAACCTTTAAAAGTGAGGAAAATGTTTTCTACTTTTGAGAAGTGGAAAACATTTTCCATAACTTCTTCCATCTTGCTTCTTTTTACCAATACATTTTCGTTTTATTTTTATGCTTTCTTTTTATTTTCTTTTTCTTTTTTAAATCGAGTTTTTAATTTTTTTTTCCTTTTTTTTTCTTTTCTTTCTTTCATTTTCATCTTCTTCTTTGGCGGCGGCTGGTGTTTGACGACCGGCCGCAAGCCAGCTCGAGCCTCGCCCCAAGTTGGCGAGGCTCTGCCTAGCCTGATTTGGCGAAGCCAAGCTTGGGCCTCATTAGATCGGGCGAGGCGGAGCTCTCACCGGCTCGGGGCAAAGCTCGCGACTCATCGATTCGGCGAGCCGGGGGCTCGGGCCTCGCCCGAGCTCGCCGAGGTTTGCCGGGCTTTGGCGGCGGAGCTCGAGCTCCCAATCCAATCGAGCCCGAGCTCGCCGTCGATCCGGCGAGCTTACGGCTGCCGAGCCCGACGAAACTCGGCAAGCTTGGGCGAGATTGGTTGAGCCTCGAGCTCACCGAATTTGGCGACCGGGTCTTGGTCGGCCATCGAGTAGCCGGCCATCGTCGGGGAGGAGGCGGTGGCGGAGGAAGGAGGAGGCGGCAACGAGGAAGGAGGAAGGAAAAGAAAACGGAAAAAAAAAAAGAAAGAAAGAAAATAATAGATAATAAAAATTTCGATTTTTTAAAAATACAAATAATTAAAAATTCATTTTTAAAAAATATAAAAAATAAAACTAATTTTTTGGTCAATTAAAAATATTAAAATTCAATTTTTGATAATTTTTCTCAAATAATTAAATTAGCTAACGAATGATGGAAAATATATTCCACTCAAAATTTAGGTTTTTGGCCAAATACCGGAAAATATGGTTATTTTCCTGGAAAAATGACTTTTAGGAAAATGTTTTCTGGAAACATGATATTTTTCGCAAAACGAACAGACTCATCTGCAAAACTTCATAGGATATTCTTAATCTCGCCGACATTTGCAACTGATTGATGCATAATTAACCAAATTGTACAATCCGCGATAGACATGCTGTTCCAAATCCTCCAACCGACGCTATTATCTTCTGAGTTAAGCAGGGCAATCATTGCGCCTTATTGATCTTTTCTCTACTGCGTCTAAGCCAAAGGATGAGACGCACCTTTTGATTATGACTTCACCATCTTTTCTGTATAAGAGCATCGATAATGCACCCCGTCTTTTCAACTTCTGTCGATGCGGTCTATATAAACTGTACTAACGCTAACCTTTTCCTTTGGAGTCACGAAGTTACAAAGTCATTCCTACCTCTTTTTTAAATTGGTGACCCTTCCCTAGTCATGCCTTATTCTCTTTCAAAGTCTACAGTCAATCCACTGTTCAGTGATGGGTTCGTCTCAAACTGGAAGAGGCTGCTCGATCTCCTTTCCCTCAAATGTCCTCTCATAATATCTAATCCTGACGTCGAAGGGGAGATTCAAGCGGTCATAGGGGATGTTAAGCCGCATAGTCTTCCTCCGACTCATTTGTCTGAGACAGACTTTGATGAATTCTCCGCTCGTGTTTGACCATGGCATACAGGATTTTCTAGCCAATGAGGCCAAAATCGACTATTTCCGCTCCTTTGAAGCGGATTATGGGATAGGAAAGAGTAGGCCTACCATGCTGAGGAGGTACTCGAGGGGTCGTAAGAAGGTCCTTGAGTTGGCTGAGGAGATTCATGCCCGTCTGCTCCACGCGAGGGAGAGGTTGACTAAGAAGCTGGTTTCTGTCGACGCTAGGCAAATAGGGAGAGAAACATCATTGAGATGGAGATGGAGATGGAGGAAGAAAGACTCTCCAAAAGGCTAAATAATTTGGATCGTGGCATTCGGATCTCTGAGTCTCTAGTGACACATGCCAATCAGCTCGTGGAAGACGAGACACCCGTGTTTGACGAGCCCTGGGATGGGTGTGACCATCTCTTTCCATTGATGCAAGTGCATTCTTCGATCGCTCACCAGGCTATGGAGGAAAACAACCGCATGGAGGATCGCCTCGCCTTTTTCATTTTTGAGTTTAGGGCACACGTTGATCTGATGTGACCGACTCAATTAGTTTTGTTGTGGCCGCACTTTCCTTTTGAACCAATGCTTTTCCTTCTAGGACCGATGTACTTTTCCTATCCATCGATGTGGATACACCTAGCTCATGGCACTTCGGTGTCTAACTCGTTTTCCTTGCTTATCTTGCATTTCTTGTATTTCCCACATGGTTGGATGATATTCACTTTCCATTTATTGATCTTGGCATTTCTCTTCCATCAATATTCATCAATTAGTAAGTGTTGCCGACCAAAATATTTGTAACCAAAGAGGGTTCTTCCTAATTAAAGGATTGCTTGCCAAATTTCTAAGGGTTTTGCTAGTATAACAATCTTTAGGGTACTGTGAAAATAACAGTCTATTGTAAGCTACAAATTTTTGAAAAGTGGGCCCCACAATAATTTATAATTATTTATGAATTTATTTTTTATGATTTAAAATAGACTGTTATTCTCACAGTATATTAAAGACTATCACGCAATCATTTTTCAATTTATAATTATTTGCATTCATCGACAATATGATCTTCCATGCTAAGTCATCAATGTCAAAATGTTTTCACTTCACATGTTCGTTATAGGCTTTGGTCTTTTGAGCAATTACTTGTTCTAACATAGAAATTTTATTTTCGTGAAGTTCATCGATGTTCATATATATCAATTCATCATACTCATCCTTAGTCATATCACCTTGTAACTTTACTCTTAAGGATTGAACCGTTATCACCAGAGGAAGGACAACTTCTAGACCATATGTTGACAAATATAGACTTACTCCAGTACTTCACCACTTAGATGTTCGATAAGCCCACAACACTGTCGATAGAAGAGAGTCCCATTGCCTAGGTTTTTCTTCAATACCCGGTCTTTCGAAGTCTCAACCCATGGATTTTTAATTTCGGAAGCTCAAAATGTTGAACTTGAGTAAACAATCTTGGGGATGGCGACGTGGTCGGCATCTTCAATCGTGGGGTTATTTTGGGTGGTGGTGATACTGAAAGATGGTTTTGGGTGGTACTGTTTTGAAAGTGCAAATTGGCCCTCTCTCATTTCAAAAATTACTTTTTTATTTACGATATTTTTTTTCTCCTTTCAAAAATACCATTACTCATTTCTCTTCATTGAAATTCTACTCAATTTCAACTATATATGGATACCAACCAAAAAAAAATAAATTATAATATGGACACTTTTGCCAAAACTTCTCTCTTGACTCTTCTACTTGTTAGAACATTTAAATATTTAATCATATTTTCATATAATAGTTTAAGCTTCTAGAATAATTGATAGTGTGATTCCATAAAATCTCTGATTGTATCAGAAAAAGAAGTTTTTTGTTCACATCTTCCAAACCCCTATTTGCCTTCCAATTATATATTTCTACACTTAGACCAAAGACTAGCCTACGCGTGGGGGTATTAAACTACGCGCTTGGCATTCCAAGGTGGAGGATGTAGAAACTTTTAAACGGTTATAACCTGTACAAGTTAAAGTTTGTAATATATTTGATCAATTGATAATATGGAAATAATTAAATAAAAACTAATGAGTCAATATCGGAATTGAAATCTACTAATAAGTTACTACATAAACAATGCACCTACTGCAATTTTTACAGGCATTATCTGAACTTTACTAATATTTCAAGAAATTTATATTAACGTAATTTTTGTTTCGCCTTTTCCGCGTATGGGTCAATAGAATTCTGCGAGCATGTATCGAACAAGGGTGAGGGTTGGTCCAATAAATCAATAAGATGATGGCGATTATCCGATCTTTTGAAGGGATAAAGTTTTTTACAGGTGGTTGACTTTATTGACCTTTCTGTAATGCCATAGGATTAACAACTATGTCATAAACGTCGGACCCTTTTATGAGTTGTTGAATAAGCGACGATAGTCGCTACGCATTCATCGATAATCACTATTAGTAGTTGAATCGTCGCTCTTGTCGACTGTTTGATCGGGCACGGCTTGCATGAACTTGCGGCTATGTAGAAATGCCACGACTTCCATACTTGATGGACGTCCCCTGAATTGAACAGAGGGCTAGTGGAGGGGGAACGTCTTGAAGGGACGGGGCCTCGGCCCCTCTTGATATCTTATCCCTCCTTGAAAGTGAAGCTAGCAACAGAGAGATCGGAGAAAGTTCTCATCGAGGCCGAGTGCAGAAGTAGATGCACGAAACTTGACGACCGACTCTTCACTAGTAGTGGTGACTACCCCGCCGGTACCGTTCCACCAACCAGCCCACTAGCTCTTGTTTTTTTTTTTGTCTCCATATGAAAGATAAGAATTGCCGGAGGTGTAGCCAACTCCAGACAACTCTAGATACCCCGGTGGTTCGTCAGAGCTAATCACCAAAGTCCATACTTGTAGTCTTCCAAAACCCAGATCACGTGTCAAGAAATTTCGCTTCATCAAGTGCCATAGAGCTAATCATCCCTCCTGAGAAGTATAGGGATTGTACGTTTTCAGCTTTTTATTAGTAGAAGATTCAATTTCTTTGCTGCTTTTCTTCAGGTCACTTGCGATTCCCCTCCGAGGATTTACTGACGGTGAGTTAGTGCTGTAGTTATTAACGTATACCCTTTTAGGAGTATAAACTGCGGGCACCCGAGAAGTATGTTTGCCGAATCTTCTCAAAAGGCATTTCTGTAAGCCAGTCTCTGTTTTTTTTTTTTTTTTGGATAGAGAAAGCAAAAGATACCGGTATCCACTTGGGGAAAAGTAACCAAATCAACTCTCCAAGCTTTCGTTATCGTGTTTTTGGAATACTTGGAAATGGATTTTAGGTTTTGTGTACGATAAGCCCAAGAAGGGTTAGACGACATTCCTCCAATCTTAGCCAAATCGCTGTCTGGCTACAGCTTACCAAGGTTTTTATGCAGAGTACAGCTACCCGACTGTCAGCCTCTTCTTCGCTCGCCATTTTTTTTTTTATGCTTCGCAGACGACCCAGGCGGCTACAGAGGGGCAAACGTAACACCGGGAATGGTGATGGTGTCGGAGGATTAGGATGGAAGGAATCGCGAAGAAACTGGAATTAGGGTTTATGAGGGGTGAGGGTTTCAGATTCTGTGTACAAAAGTAAAAATTCAATAGAAAATGGAGAAATTTTTTAGGGGTTCTAGGACGGGGAAGCTCTTCCTTTGAGAAATGGATTTTCGCCTAAATGGTTGATTGATTTACAATTTGATAGTTTGGAATAGAGGTGAGCAATTGCTTACTAAATTTTATATTTACTTTTTATACCATGATAGATAAGTGAATAGAGTGTGAAAGATACTTGAAAAATATTGTTGATTTGGATACTTTCTGGAATAAAATTTTTGGCACAAAAGAACTTGACATATTTGTTTTGATTAGTTGGATGCCCAATCCTCTTATTCTACTACAATCAGAATTTCGAATCCTAAAGTGGGCTATGTATCCATATATTAGAATATCAAGGTTGAGCCACCAGTTGATGTGAACTAAATTTATTCAAGCTGTATCAATATAGATTGAACTCATTTGGGCCTTATCATAAAGGCAAATTATGAGCCGATCCACTGGTCAATGTAGATTGAACTAATTTGGGCCTTCTCATAGGGCAAATTATGGACCAAGCCATGAGACTTTGAATTTTCAAACTTTTGAATATTTGTTTTGAAAATTGTTCTAAACTCCACCTAATTATCCTGACAAATCTTTTTACTTGTAAATCTTTGTTTGAATACCGACCCTGAGACCAGCTATTTTTAGTATCTTTCAATGTTTATTTCTTCGATTATATGATCAGACTATTGTGATCTTTCAATGGCTCACGAGCTTTATGGTTTGCTTTGAGCGTGCTTTGATCCCATAATTAGGAGGTGCGTAGTTGCTGGAGCCATCGTGCTGGCCTCATCTCCAAACATTTCAGATTCTGAAGAAGATTAGAGAATGAAATCAAGGACTTTGGAGACGAGATAAAGCAAATTTGCCACCATTATCATTACTATATTAGCGACAACTAATGAAACAATTTATTGTTTCACTAGTAAGATCATACTACAATTCCCGAATTCGACTGTCATTGCTATAATCTCGGTATTATTAATAATTAGGGGATTGATACGACAAAGTATGCATTCAGTGATATCAAAGATATTGCTAATTATATCAATGGAGATAGGCAAGGCCAACCTTTCATTGAGTTCTTTTGTCCTTCCCATTTTTTTGAAAAGTCAAATCATGGGAATTGGTAACATTATTCGTGTTACCAACCATTGGATATCGAGCCTTGCTTATCTATTAAACATATTCAAATGGCTATATTAATATGATATATTAGTATAGTTTACACGATAATAGTGTTTTCAATTTTTTTTGTTTTTGTTTCTGAAAGTGATAAAAAATTAAGTAGAATATTAACATTAACTCTAATGAAACAAATACATTAGAGTCAAGATTTATGTTTTACATTTAATCATCATGTGTCTCGTGTATTGCACTGGGGTTATTCTAGTTGTTCAAATTAAGGTGACATGGTGGTCGCTAATGGACAAATAAAAATGGTACTATTTCTTGGGGAGCAGCAACATTAACATTGCTGCCTGACGGCAGCGTCACCATTTACATACCAAAATAAGATACAGATCTGCTATAAGCTCAAAAACATTCAATAAGAAAATTAAGATAAGGCATTCACGGACATCACACAATCAACTGGAGAAAACACAAGGGTATCGGATCGATACCCGGCGTTACCAAAAAACTCAATTCTGACGCTGCATACAGTTTGCAATTCTTTGCACAACCCTTAAGTAGAGAGATGTCTCTTTAACGACGACAATAACTCATCAATCTCATCTTCTTTTTCTTTCTTTTTTTCTGTATATATAGAGAATAGCAACTGGTATCAGGAACCCCAGTGTGCCTATCAACGCTGTTCCTAGAGGACTGTAATTTTCATCCTGTAACGACCTGGCCGGCACGTTATACATGCAGGAAAGGTAAGTACCAACCATCGAGAACGTGGAGAGCTTCAGTGGATATTTCGATGGAAGATCTTCGGTGAGACCAATGATCATCTGAACAGCCAACAGAAATCCGAGCGTGTTACTGGTAAGGAAGCAAAATAAAGTGAAATTCTTACAGAAGGTAGTTGCCTCAAAAGATAAGTATGCTGCAAGGAAGCCGTTCTTGGTATGAGTTTTGACTTTTTTAAGGTTCGGAGGCTGAATCACGGCTTGGAAGGTTGCGGTTACTATGAGCACGGCTACAACAAGAAGGTCATTGCGTTTATCGCCCAAAGGCTTTTCTCCTTGGGTCGAATCTTTTGGTGGTAATGATGGTGGCTGATCATTTTCAACTGCAGGTTTCCGAACCGATTGATAGCTGGTAGCCCTCTCATTATTATCTTGGTCGCCAATCACCAGGACTATTTCTGAAGAGGGCAAGTTTGATTGTCCATGTTTGGCTCCGGCTTGCGCGAGGATTTCTCTAATCTCTTGATCGGAGCGAGATGAGACATCGAGAGGGGTTGAGCCACTCTTGTTCAAGGTGTTCACGTCTACGATCCCGAACTCTAGAGCAGAACCAAAAAGCATGAAGTTAACCACCTGCAATTTTTTTCCGTCTTTATTTTGTTATCGTCAACATTGAGGCATAAGATAATACAGATTTTTTCATTTTTTTTTTTTTTTTGCATGGATGAGATATCCTTCATTCTAGTGATGATCAAAAGGGAACAGCGTGACTTGCCTCAAAATTTTGGATGGCGGCAGCGACATGCAAGACAGTGTTGCCTTTGTTGTCCTGCCGCTTGATAACCTGCTCCTTCTTGTGCTGCTTCAGATGCTCTACCAACACAACGACCGCATCAAACCGGTTGTTCTTCACAGCGAGGTGAAGCACTGTCTCCTCCCTGGCGGTTGTCTCTTCAACAGACTCAGGGGAAGCAGAGAGCAGCACTTTCATGACGTTGAGCTCCCCGTTTACAACGGCATAATGCAAAGGGATTCTTCTCTCCCGTCCCTTCACGAAGCACAGGTCTTCACCCACTCTCAAGAGCTCCCTTGCGATCTCAACTTCGCCTTGAGCTGCCGCGATGTGCAGCGGGCTGAAACCGCCAGCGTTTACTTTTTTTGCGAGCTTCGGCATATGCTTCAGGAGCTCTTGGACGACATCCAAATGGCCAGCCACACAAGCGACGTGCAGCAGCGTGTGACCGGCTGCTTCAAGAGCCATCTCCTTAAGGATGAGCTCATTGCTGCTGACCAAGTCTTTCAGCTCATCGACATTGCCCTTTCGAGCTGCTTCTAACAACCTTCGCTCCATTCGGAACTAATAATGGTGGCCTCTCTCTCTTCTCGGGACACCTTTGGACTTGGACATCTATTAAATTATTGATCCATTTTATAGAGTTTCCGAATATTGAGAAGTTCATTAGTGAATGATGAAGTAAGACTAGCAACAGTAAAGTTCCATGCACGCAACCACTTATGATAACCCAACTATTCAATAAGATATTGACAATATCAAATCACAGATCCAACCAAGTAGGACCACGTTTTAAAGGAAAACCGGCATTGGAATCAGGCGACATTGGTTTGTGGCCAAAGGTCAAATTTTTTTGGTCATTGAATGGCTTTTTAGATAAATCAGAAATTACAAAGCGAGAAAAATCTCAAAGCACCTCCAAGATCATTGTTCGCTTCGAAGGAAGCTTTGTAATTGGTGATTTCGTCTCAATTATAACCCCCTAATCTCACTGGCTGCCTAGATCTTCACTAAACGAGGACTGCGTGCTTCTCACTTGCCATTATTTGCGCCATGGACGGGAGCAATTTTTGTGCGAAAGAAAATGCCCCCGGGCCTCCTGCTCCGCTTCCACGGCCGTCCATGCCACTCCCTGACTTCAGCTACATAACGGAAAATTCAGTAGAAGAAATTTCTCATATTTTTATCATTAGAGCGAGGAAATAAACAGTACAGGGACTTTAGTAGTTCATTTTTTAATGAAGTGCAATTTTATTGTCCTAGAGTTTTGGAATGAAACGGCACTTATGGAAGTACCTTTCTATGCCATTTTGTTATATCTCGTGAGGGCAGAGTATCTACGTCTCCCGTCGGCAGGAGTGAAGTCAATGCCACGGTCTTCGTAGGCTAAAACTATTACGCCACAATCATGACCCTATGATGAGTCACTTGCCTCCATGTCATAATCATATGAATTGATTTATGAAGTTCCATCTGATCGGAAGCATCGGATCGAGGAGTCACGGTACAAAAATTATCGTGCTGCTTTGGGACCCCCATGTCATAATTTCTTTCCTTTACATTAGATTTAAGGCAGCTATTGGACGTATTTGTGTTCCGTCGATGTCTATATCGTTTGATTCAGGTGCGTCGTTTTCAGAGTGCCTCTTTTTATTATTATTTTTTTTCAATTGCCGTTTTGATTGCTCATTCCCTTGACTTTCCATGCCCATCCATGTTTGTCACGGGTTGAACAAACGGATCAACTTTTGATCCTTGTATTTCTCATGGATTAGATTTTGGTCTTTTTTGTTGAAAAAATATAAGAAAGTATGAAAAATAACAATAATGGTTGGAAATCTATTGAAAAAGATGAAAAAAGAAATTCAATTATTTGAGATGTGCAAATATTATCTTTAGGGATAATTCCATATCTCGGAATATGAAACTCAATGTGTAAGGCTCTAGTGACCATTCTCCTAAGGCATGAAGAACACTCTAAGTGTCAAGACTTGGCACGGGTTGACACTTAAATGTCAAAACTTTCAAAATGTATACTTAAGTACCAATGGCAAGACTTTCTGGCTAAATAGTTAATGTGGCATTTTCCTTTTAGAGTTTTAAATGATGTGGCATTTTAAAAAAAAATTATCCATGTGGTGTTGATGTGGCTAGATAAGCACAAAATGACATCGTTTTAGTCCAAAATTGATTTTAAATATAAATTAAATTAAATTAAATTAAATTAAAAACTAAAAAAAAAAAAAAGGAAATTTGCAAGGGCCTCGACGGCCCTTGCCACTGTTACCCCACCATCGTTGGAAAGGGTCGGTGATGGTGGGGTGAGGGTTAGCTAGGGTTGCCAAGCCTCAGCTAATGATTGGTGACCCTAGCTGACTATAGGCAAGGGCTTACACGCCCTCACCCAAATATAGGGCAATAGATCGTAGCCCTCCCTTTAATTAATATTTATATTGAAAAATTTGGGGACAAAACAATGCTATTTTGGGACAATGATTTTTCTTTTTTTTTTTTTTTGTCTGTATTTTGGGACAATGATTGCTGAGTGGATATTCTGGCAAGGCATGTAAATGGTTTTATTAATAAATAATGTCACGTTAGATTTCCAGCAAGTCTTGCTAGAGTTGGCACTTAAGTGTCCAATTTTATTTTTAAAAAAAAGTGGTACTTAGGGATACATTTTAAATTTTTGGCACATATGTATCCACTCATGCCAAGTTTTGGCACTTGAAGTGATCTTCTTCCTCCTATGAAGATACAATAAACGTTCTTCTATACTACACATTGAATATTAGAAGGAACATGGACAATATTATGTGTATAACCTAGCAAAAAGGAAAGATATGAGAAGCTAGTGCCTTTTCAAAGATTGTGGTTCCAAATTTAATTTATATTTAAATAAAAGAGAGAAGCCATTAAGAAACTATTATAAATTTGTTGTAAATTAATTGAAAGTATATCAAGAAATAAATCAAACATTACTAAGCCATTATAAAGTCATTACATAACTATTTTATAAACATTATATGACCATTACAAAACAATACGAAACTATTTTATATTAATGGTAGACAAAAATTGTTACAAATTGATGACAGTAAAAAACTGTTACAAAATTAATAACTTTAAATATTTTAAAACTATTGAAACGTCCAAAAATCCCCAATATGTTTCAAAAAGTTTTGAAAATAAAAACTAGAATAATTATGGGTTATTGGAGAGTAATGCATCAAAACTATTGCTTGTTAGGCTGTGAACCAGCCCTAGAAAGAATGAAACATAATTCTCGAAATCATTGGTGAAGTTTGAAACTTCTATGAACTAAGAATTTCTTTTTGTGAATTTTAATTTTCACCAATCACATTACACTCCCACAAAGTTTGTTATTTAATGCATTTTTGTGCTAATAGGACATGTATGTGCATGATTTATTCATAAGTGTTCTAGAGGCCAATAATTCTCATAGGAGTAGCTCCACTCCACACTTATATATGTGAATTTATCATGTGTTTTCTATAGTATAATACACCTCCAATAATGGCTATAAAATTCATTAAGAGCTTAACTCAACCTCTTGTTCTTTGCAGTTTAGCACTATTTCACCTTATGAGGGATGATAATTTTAATATCAAGTCATTAGATTAATAAATGACTTGTTATTACCCATATGAACTTAATTCATGGGATTATCAATCATATAGGTTAGGTTGCCATCACTGTTGATTTTTTTCCAATTGGCTTAAGTTCCATTCTCCTTGATGTAAAATTAGAGGATTGTATAATCAATGAACATAATTTCATCTTTAAATAGCTACTTTACCAAGTCATTCCTCAATCGAATGTGTCCATTCTTTACCTTTGAAAGTTTTTCATTGCAACAGTTATTGTTACTTGAAATCACAATACCTAGACACATAAGGTGCCAATTTATATTTTAAGGAATATCTTTTGAGAGTTTCTCAACTACTCATCCTCATTTTCATACATGAGTTTGATAAGAATTTTACTTCTTTTTTTTTTTTTTTTTTTAGTATTTGAGTAGTTCTAAAAAACAATTATATATTTTCTTATCATTCCCTTACTAGAATGTAGAAGGATCAACATTTTGATTGTATATATATGTTTCATAGCACCTAAGTCTAACACCCATTCTTTCACATTGGCGATAATATTGGTTTGAGAAATGATCGCAACAATTATGTCATCAAAATCATTTCCTTAAACCAAGTCAACTTTTACTTTAGCAGGGTTGTCATTTCCCCCACAATTTTTGAGTAGCTGATTTCTAAGTCACAACACCTTGACCAAGAATGATCACGTATCCACAGATAGATTTTATCTCATCTAGATCTAAGTTCTAGTTAGTATCACTGTATTTTTTAATACGACAACAAATCCACAATGTATAATGTCATAGTTTATGGTTCCTTGAATAACATGAATATCCAATCTAAGAACATCTTACTTGGTGTATTTCTAAAGAAGATGGATGATTTAAGGAGACAAGTGCAGCAACTGTAGGAGTGTTTGCAACGCTTCGAACTTCTGGAACGTGATGATTCGCATCATGATTCATAAGATGTTCCCTTTGATGAAGAGGATGTCAACCCCATTGTTGATGCTCAAAGTCATGCTTCAAGTGAAAAAGAACTTTCTTGATGTCAATATCAAAGGTTCCATGGAATTGAGCAAGATTCCTATGTAAAGGTTGATATTCCCGAATTAAGAGGAAGATGCAATCGAAAGAATTTATGGATTGGCTGCATACTATAGAAAGAGTCTTTGACTACAAAGACATCTCAAATAATCGAAAGGTGAAGCTAGTTGCTTTCAAACTCAAAAAAGCACGCTTCTATTTGGTGGGAGCACTTGAAGAAACAAAGAGCTCGCGAAGGAAGAAATTGTATCGTAATGTGGGAGAAAATGAGGAAAGAATTAAAGAAGTTTTTACCAATATACTACTATCAAGATACTTTCTTTCAATTCCACAATTTCAAATAAAGGAGCTGTCCGTGGAAGAATATACTGCAGAATTTGATGACCTCATGATGCTTTGTGATGTTTTCGAATGAGAGGAGCAAACTATTGTCCGTTACCTTGGTGGACTTCAATCTAAAATTAGTAATGTTATCCAACTTCAATCTTATTGGACTTACAATGATATTTGTCAACTCGCACTTAAGGTGGAATGGCAACTTAAAAAGGCCCATGGTCGTATATCTTAGTATCGAAATGAAGACTTTTCTAAGGGTGAAAGAGAATCTACTTCTAGGATTAGGGCAACCGCTTCGAAGTCAACTCCTAAGAATAATGGAGAGTCAAGTTCAAAGCCTCCTAACTCTATTTGGTGTTTCAAATGTTGAGGGTTTGGACAGATTGCATCCGAATGTCCAAATTGCAAGATAGTCTCTCTCGTAGAAGAAGAGCTTGAGGAAGAGCAACGTGAAGACTCCCTCAGTACTGACGAATCATCTGAAGAGAAAGATGAAGTTATCTATGGAGACCAAGGAGAGTCTCTAATTATACATCAAGTTTTGAATGTTACTTCTAGTGAGGAAGATATGTGGCTTTGCAATAACATTTTTCACACAAGATGTACTTCTCATGGAAAGGTGTGTGATGTTATCATCGATGGAGGAAGCTGCGAGAACGTGGTGGCTACAAAAATGGTGGACAAGTTGCCTCAAGACAGAAAAACACCCACACCCTTACAAAATTTCTTGGTTTTGCAAAGGGAGTGAGATAAGCATTGATAATCAGTGTCTTGTTCAATTTTCCATCGGAAAAACATATAAAGATGAAGTGTGATGTGATGTGTTCCCACGAATGCTTGCTATTTGCTTCTTGAGAGACCGTGGCAATTTGATAGAAAAACTAAGCATGATGGGTTCAAGAATACTTAAGCTTTTAAGAATACTTAAGCTTTTAAGAAAGATAGAGTCAAAATCACCGTGGGTCCTTCTAAGATGGAGAGCACTCCTAAACCATCTAATGGAGAGGGAAATAATTTACTCTCTAAATCTGAAGTTGATAAAGCTTTGGAAGAATCCTTGGAGGCATATGCTCTTTTGGTGTTAGAATAAAATGAAGAACATCATGAAGTCTCTTCTCAAGTAAGACCTCTTATTCAAGAAATTTAATGATGTTGTTCTAGAAGAGATTCCGCCCAATCTTCCACCCATAAGAGAAATTCAGCATTATATTGAATTAGTTTCGAGAGCCACCATCCCAAACAAGGTAGCCTACCGAATAAGCCCTAAAGCGCATGAAAAGCTTCAGTGACAAGTGGATAAACTTATAACTAAAGGAATGGTGAGAAAAAACATGAGTCCATGTTCTGTCCCTATTCTTCTTGTGTCAAAGAAGGATGAGTTATGGCGTATGTGCATCAATAGTTGAGCAATGAACAAGATAACCATCAAATCCAAATGAGGGTTGGAGATGAATGGAAAACCACCTTCAAAACCAGAGATGGTCTCTATGAATGGATGGTCATGCCTTTCGGCCTCTCTAATGCTCCTAGTACATGTATTCACCTTATGAATCACATCTTTAAACCATTTATTGGCAGCTTTATTGTTGTTTATTTTGATGACATTCTTATTTATAGCTCTACTCATGAGCAACACTTGGAGTATCTTTTCCAAGTTTTTAGGGTTCTTCGGGAGCAAAAGTTATATGCCAACTTAAAGAAGTGTCACTTCTTTACCGATAGCCTTGTCTTCCTAGGCTATGTTTTTTTTTTCCTAAAGAAGACATCAAGATGGACTCTAGCAAGGTGGAGGCGATCATTTCCAACATCTATTCATGATATTCGGAGCTTCCATGGTTTGGCATCATTCCATGGCCGCTTTATCAAGCATTTCAATACCATTATTTCTCCTATCACCGAATGCTTGAAGGGAGGAAGTTTCAAATGGACTAAAGAGGCATGAAAAAACTTCGAACTCCTTAAAAGGAAGGTAAGTGAGGCTCTTATTCTTGCACTTCTAGATTTTAATAAAGTCTTTGAAGTTGATTGTGATGCTTCTAATATAGGAATTGGTGCAATTCTTGGTCAAGAAGGAGAGCCTATTGCATTATTTAGTGAGAAGTTGAATAATTCCCACAATAATTACTCTACTTATGATAAAGAATTTTATACTATTATTAGAGTTTTAAATCATTGGCAACATTATCTATTGTTCAAGGAATTTGTTCTCTATCTGGATCATGAAGCTTTGAAGTATGTAAATACTCAATATAAGCTCAACAATCGACATGCGAAGTGGGTAGAGTTTATTCAAGCTTTCATTTTTCTTATAAAGTATAAAGCTAGAACTCTTAATTGAGTGATGGATGCATTAAGCGGTAGGCATTCCTTTCTATTCACAATGCGAGCGAAGGTCTTAGGTTTTGACATAATCAAGAAGCTTTATGAAGATGATTCAGACTTCGGGCAAATTTGGAAAGATTGTTCAAAGGGTCCAATTCCACAATTCTTGTTGCAAACTGAGAAGTTCTCTAAGGGAAGCCATTATCAATGAAGCCCATGGTGAAGGATTAGCTAAACATTTTGGAAGAGACAAGACACTCTCTCTTATCAAAGAAAATTTTTATTGGCCTCACATGGAAAAAGATGTTATGAGACATGTGGTTCGGTGTCGAACTTGTCACATTGCCAAAAGCCATACTCAAAACACTAGCTTGTGTACTTCATTTCCAGTCCCAACCGAGCCTTGATTTTGTAGTTGGTTTACCTCGAACACAAAGGGGGTAAAGACTTGATTATGGTGGTTGTTGATCAATCCTCTAAAATGGCACATTTTGTGCCATGTAACAAGACCTTGGATGCTACTCATTCGGCGAATCTTTTCATTCAATAGATCGTGAAACTTCATGGTATTCCAAAGAAAATGACATCCGATCAAGATTCAAAATTTATTGGTCATTTTTTGTGCACACTTTAGAAGAAGCTAGGTATAACTCTTCATTTTAGGTCTTCTTATCGTCCTCAAACCAATGGGTAAATTGAAGTTGTTAATCGGAGTGTGGGAAATCTTTTAAGGAGATTAATTGGAAGTAACTTGTGACAATGGGACCTCACTTTGGCCCAAGCTGAATTTTCTTACAACTGATCTTCAAGCCAAACAATCAGAAAAAGTCCTTTTGAGGTTGTGAATGGGAAAAATCCTATTAGTCCCTTGGACTTAGCTCCACTTTCCATCTATCAACATTCTAATGTAGATGTTGAGGATCATGCCAACTATTTAAAGAAGCTTCATGAGCATATTTGAGAGTGGATCATTAAGCATAATGCGAAGTATCAAGAGAGAGCCAACAAGCATTGGAAGCCCGTGCCTTTTAAAGAAGGAGATTTGGTTTGGCTACATCTTAGAAGGGAGAGATTTCCTCGAGGTCATCATGGGAAGTTGAAGCCTAGAGCCAATGGTCATTTCAAAGTGCTGCAAATGAGAGACAACACCTATAAGATTGAACTACTTGGTGAATATGTTGTTTCAGCAATGTTCAATGTGGCAGATCTTTCACCCTACCATGAAGATGAAGACAATGAAAACTCAGGGACAAGTTTATGTGCAACAAAAGTGTCCGATGCCGGAGCATCCATGCGACAGATACTATAGTAAGTCACGTGTTTTAAAGGGTGTCCACATTTATTGGATCAAGCAAGTCTTGGATACCTTCACCCAACAACATTTATTTCTTATATTTTTAAGGTTTAGTAATGTAGTTTAAAGTTTCTAGAGCCCTTATTTATGAGTCATTTGTCTTCCCAAAGTGTCTTAGTGATTACTCATACTTGGAGGGTTGTTCCAAGTTCATTTTATATAAACATGCTATGATGAATAAGAATGCAGACTTGTTTTGAATGATAATTCGTTTAGCCTTTGGCTTAAGTACAAGAAAGATTTCTTGTTGTGCTCTTATCTCTTAGGTGGATTCTTACGAGTGGCAAGCGACCTATCTAATTTAGTTATTCACTTGTGTTACCTCCTGCTTCTCTACACTTTCTTTGGCATCTGAATGACACCTAAGAAAGTACCTTTCTCTATCGTTGATGGAGTTCATAACAAAGCATTGTATTTTCGTGAGCCCGAATTCATGAACAGCTCATCGAGGTAACTTTGGGTTTGGCAATGTCGTTTTCTTCTCAATTATCTATTTTCAATCGAAATTAAGTCGATTTTGAAATATGAAAGCTATACCCGTTATGTCAAAGTAGATGAAAATAATAATGTAGAAGACAAATTCGAGGAATTTATGTATAATTTGATATATTCATAATGAGGACTTGATCAACCTATTTATAGATTTTATGAGGTACTATTAAAGGTGACAAGATAAACATAGTATCGAATACAATTAATCAAGGATACACTCTATTAAAGGAGATATATGCATAATCTTAAGAAATTTATGGAATCAACTAAATATCCTAATATTACTGATATCCCCTCAAATGCAAGATGAGGTGGCTTGTGTAATGGCTCCAAGCTTATGTTGACGAGAAAATTTCAATTTGTTGCTTGTTTGACAGCTGCGAATTTGGTTGTGGTGTTGGCTTCTCGAAACGAGGATTGAAAAATTAAGAATCGAAGGTATTGGAGTCGAGTAGCATGCATCCTTTGCAATCGACTTTGCTATTAGGACAATAACTTAAACATGGTCAATATGGTTGGCATGATTATAGCAAGCGGAATAAGCCAGGCTCAGCATCGAAGAATACCTCTATGGAAAAGAAAAGCTCGACTTAGCAACACATCGCCAATGTTGTAATACCACCACCACACCACTTAGCAACACTATCAAGGGTGGGATGGATTAATTTTACTAGGGGTGCAAAACTGAGAATGAAAAAGCAAAAAAAAAAAATTGAATTAGAAAATTTTGCACCTGGTACGTACCAAGTTAAAAATGATAATAAAAATTTAAAAATGAGGATTTTATGTAAAATTCGATATATTCATAATGAGAATTACATTAGTCTATTTATAGGTTTTATAAGATAATTATTAAAGGTAACAAGATAAATATAATATCAAATATAATCAATCAAGGATATGCTCTATTAAATGAGATATATGCATAATCCTGAGAGATATGTGAAATCAACTAAATATCCTAATATTGCTAACAATAGTCATGACCCTAGGATGACGTTAATTGCCTCCATGTCGGTATCGATGACTTCTTCAAACGTAGGGGAATTGTCCAAAAATTTCTAAATCTATTATACGCCAGTCAATTTAGTCATTAACCTTTTAATTATGCCAATTTAGTCCTAAATCTTTCAACTATGTCAATTTAGTCCTGACAATTTTAATAATTTTTCAATTTATTAATAATTTACCAATTTAGTCATCCAAAGTAATTTTAGCCGGAAATCACTGAAGGACTATATTAGCAAGTTATTAAAAGGTTTATGACTAAATTAATATATTTGAAAGGTTTATGATTGAATTGGCCATTACATAATAGGTTTAGGAATGAACTGATATAATTGGAGAATTTATTGCCGAATTGGCTGCCATACAATAGGTTTATGATTTTTGAATAATTTTTCCTTTGAAATGCACACCAAGATTTAAAAACTTCAACTTAGTTGGAAGGATCAAATTAAGTAGTCATTTATTAGGGAAATACTTGTTTAAACGTAGACTAGACTTTTCCACGTCCGATCTTTGGTTCATCTTTATGACAGGGGAATCACACAGGTCAACTTCTTATCCTTGTTTTGCTTTCGGATTAAATTTCTTTTTCTCTCATTGAAAATTTGGGACAATATCTTGCATTGTGTAATGCTGCACACATCCCATTTAAGAACTCGTCAAATTAAATCTCGTGGGAACCAATTGTGATTTCATAAACATCTATTAAAAGATGTGAAACATTTAGAGAGGCAACATGCTTATGCCGCCGGTCCATTAGCCTTTGTCAATGCTAATTCTCATTTTTGGTTTTTGAAGGACATGATTGGGAGAATATACTAGAAGCTGCAAACATTTATACGAACTCCGATGAAAACCTAAACATTTCAAAAAAGAGTTTCAATAAACATTTTGTTTAAGCAAAATCTCTATTGTTTACATGCTTAAAGGAATCCAATATCATTGTAGACGATGAAATTTATCCATGAAATGACATAGATTGCCTTAGTTGCATTTTTAAGGATGTTTTGGTGGTATAATCACTCAAAACATCGAATGATCTATAAACCATGTAGACCAAATCCATTTAACCGTTAATAATGTGGAGTTTAAGGTGACGTCCATACAATTTGTTATGACTAAAATATCTCTTAGAGGGGGGGGTGAATATGTGATTTTACGGAAATGAAATAATTTAAATAGATATTGCAATGAGACAACTTCTAATGGAGTGGTTAGATTTTACCCGTGCATAATTCTACCACAAAAATTTAAATAGTAAGGGATAGAGAATTGCACACTCAAGATTATAGCGGTTCATCTTTTGCAAGCTTACATCTACTTTCTCGCGCTATAGCCAATTTCCTAGAATCCACTGATAATAACCAATCAAAGGTTACAAGATCTGATCTTTGAACACTCAAGCTTGTGTGTATAACTCCTCACACACTCTCAATCACCAAATGGTTACACAATGATGCTCATAAAGACAAAAGTAAAAGATCACAAAACACTTTTCAAACTTTGGAATTAAAAGCTTCAATTCTCGTGAATGTGAATTCTGATTTCTTTAGCTTCGAAATCTTCTCTTATAATCCTTCTAGTCCAAGACTCCAAGCTGACCGTTGGACATCTCTCTGGGACGACTTATCCAGCCAATCTACCCGTTGGCCTGGATCTAGTTGAGAAGATTTGATAGTTTCAAGATCGCTGAGGTTGATACATCCCATAATTACTGATACCCATACATCAGTTTGGGTTTTCATAAGTCAAGTGCTTATGTCTAGAAAGAATAGCTTGCCTTATATAAGAAGTTTGAGAAAAGTTTAGAATTTAAAGTATTTCTATGAAAACTTTCCTTTTGAAACTCCCCCAAAATGTAGTAAGTAATTGGTTGATTTTCCACTAGCCATTGCACGAGAATTTACTTCTTCCTAGCTGTTTGACAGAACACATAAAGAAGGAAATAATTAAACCACAATTTTGGTTTTGATTGATAACATTTGATCACATCCCATTAGACTTTCTACCGTTGTTCTTTATTATCATAACATAACACAATCTTCATCATAGGCAACTAGAACGTCCTGATAAGTCTTTGAGTCTGGTTCTGTGAGTCTGATGAGTAATGTCTGATGATACATATAAGAATTTCCATCCGAACTTCTTGATCAACCAAATCGCTCCAAGAATACCACGTGGAAATTCTTTTATTAAAATCATTGAACACTTATTAAAATGTTTTGTCAATCTTCAAAATCATTTGGAAAATTTCCTCAACACAATTAACTTTTAAATTATATTGATCTATATGGCATGTGGTAGAGGTGTTCTTGGGCCAAGCTTTTGTTAAAATTTAAGCCTGGCCCAAACATATTGGGCCTGCTTACTCTAGGCCCGGAACACTAGCCTAGACCATAACAAAACGTTTCGACTCAGATCAAACTAGACCGTTCCTATTCAATTCGGTCTAGGCCAAGTCCAAAAAATATGTTGTGAAGCTTGAAAAATCTGCTACTCCACAGTAGTTGAAACTGAACCCTAGCAGGGATTTGCAGTTATGCTTCTTAGATCTGGCGATGAAGATTTGCAACTGGTCCGAAAAGAAAATAATTCTATAGGTTAAAATGAAGCCCCGGATGCTCCATTGTGTAATGGAAAGTAACCCAAGATCAAATAATGGAGCAGATTCTGCAGTTCTCAATTCTTTAGCAATGGAAAAAGGAACTTGAGGAGATTGAGTGGCCGCTGTAGAGTGGGATGAGGTAGGGGTGTCAACGATTCGGTCTAGTTCGGATTTTTTGAAACCGAATCTAGCCAAACCATTAGGATAAGTGGCTAAACTGAATCGAATAGAGATCCAAATCAAACACAAACCGAACCAAAAATCCGATTTGGTTCGGTTTTTTCAATTCAGATTTTTGGTTTTCCATCTTATCCCATCCTTTAAATTAAAAGTAGGAAAGAAAGTCAAGAAAAAAAAATTGAAAAGAAAATAAAGCTACACAAAATCACTACGTGTTTTCTCTCTCCTCCTCCTCCTCCACTTCTTCTCTTTCTTCAGACGGAGCACATTTTTTCCGTCCTCCTCCCCTCCTCTCTCTCCATGGGCGAGAAATGCCCAAAATATGCAACGAAAAGAACTCCTCAATTTGATTATGTGATCCTTTTAAATTCCATTTCTAAGCAAAACAAATTCACAAGAGGAAAAAAAGCTCTGAGGGATAGATCGAGAGAAGAGCATCGAAATGGAAGATTCGACGGGAAGAGGTTGAGCTGCTTGATGGAGAGTTGCTGGAAATCGGGGCTCGTGAGCACCAAGCCGCCTCTCTGGTCTTGTGCGAACTCCACCGACGTGTTCGAGGCCTTGTGAATGGTGGACCCACCCCACCATAATCAATTTTTATAAAAACAAGCTCCGCAAGCACGAGGTCCAGAAACTAGTGCCCTCAATATGAATAATGAGCCTAATGACGAAACGAAAGCACGCATGCAATCTGGGAGGATTTGGGAGGAGATTGAGCGATTAGGGTTTCTGAGTGGCGCTAAGAAGGCAAGAAAGAAGAGATATATTAGGGTTTGATGATGTTTTTTTTTTTAAATAAAAAAAATTAGAGTTAAAAGCCAATTCGGCTAACTGAACCGAACTGGACCAAAATAACTTGAACTGGCAAAAAAATGGGTGATTCTTCAATTATCCAAATCGAAAACTAAAATGTATAAAATTTTGGTTTGGTTCGGTTATTGGCACCCCTAGGATGAGGTGAGATGTGACGAGGGAAGTCGCTAACAAGCCGGGAACTGAGAGGTTGATTGGTGGTGCTCCCTGGTGGGAGAAAAATTATTAGGTAGTCCCGGGTTTGTTAGCTCGCTCCGCACAAGCTGTTAGATTCAATGGGATCTACATTATATGAGGGTTAATGTGAAATGGATTAAGTGGGCCTAGAGTCAAAAGAAAACAAAGAAAAGAAAAGAGCTACTTCGTGTTTCTTTTTCAAGCAATAGCTCGGGCCGGTCCAGGCCCATTCGGGCTTCACCATCTAAAACCCAATAGTTTGGACCGACCCAAATAGATAATAACCTCTATTGAGCCCATCATCTTGGCCCGATTGATTTCGACTCCAAAAGTTTCGTCCGGACTTTTGGGCTATTAATCTGTGGGCAATATAACATTTTCTCCTGACCCACCACTTTTTCAGCTTTTTTAAACCACCTCTCTCTCTCTTCTTCCTAGTTTTCCCTTTGAATAAATTAAGTAAATTAAATTTTCATAATAATTTCTCCAACCCACCTAAAATTTAGCATTTTGAGCAATATAATCTCTCATTTGTAAAAAGTTTATACGTTACCCTCTTAAGCTTTTGGCACCGATGCCCAATAGCCTCCAAATCTTGAAAGTTCAAGATTCCCCCTAAACTTTGATTTTCGTCGTAGCCATTGGGTTAAGTGTCATCTAAAAATGGATTAACTCATCTTTTGTTATCAATATTACTACTTGGTTAAAGAAGTTAAGAAAATAGAATACATGGCTAATGAAGTTTAAAAAAGTTAGTAGAGGACTTTGGATTTTTCGAATATGATGAAATAATAAAATTCACACGTCTTAGGGTTTGCATGGTAACATTTATATTCTTCCGGATTTCTATCATTTTATTCCCTAGAACAAAAAAATAACAGAAATTTATTTGGTAAAACTTTTGTTCTCGGGAACAATTTCTTTATTTTTCTTATTCCCAGAAACAGATTTGGAACAGAAATAAGAAAAAAAAAATAGCTTCTTATTTCTGGGAACAATTTCTAGAAATAAGTTAATTTTCTTTTTTATTTTTCTTTACTCTCTCTTGTCGTGGCCACCTCCAATCACTCGGAGCCACAGCCGGCCACTAGCCGTCGGCCACTGATTGCTGCTGCAACTCACTGGCCGTCGCCGACCGCCGCTACCTACTGCCTGCCAGCCGCCGTTGCCGCTATCGACATTGGTCGCCTCTGGCAATGGCCGATGGGCTGTGGGCGGCGGTTGTGCAGTAGCAGTCAACAGTGATGGTCAACAGCGGGCGGCGGGGGGAAGCTCTTCCTTTGAGAGATGGGTTGCCGTCTAAATGGTTGATTGATTTACAAATTAAGAGCTTGGAATAGAGGTGAGCGATTGCTTACTAGGTTCTATATTTACTTTTGCACTATATGTTAGAAAAGTGAATTGAGTAGGAAAGATACTTGAAAAATAGCTTCGATTTGGACACTTTTTGGGACAAAAATTTTGGCACAAAAGAACTTGACATATTTGTTTTGATTAGTTGGATACCCAATCCTCTTATTCTACTATAATCGGAATTTCGAATCCTAAATTGGGCTATGTTTTGACAAAAAAAGAAAAAAAGAAAAAATGAAAGTGGGCTATGTATCCATATATTAGAATATAAAGGTTGAGCCACCAGTCGATATGCACTGAATTTATTCGAGCCGTGTCAATATGGATTGAACTTGTTTGGGCTTATCATAAAGGCAAATTATGAGCCGATCCACTGGTCAACTATGAAGCACCTACACTCTCCAAGAGCTTTCTTGTTGTGTCGGACACTTTGACATACGTCTGATATTCTCGGACACTCTCCAACATTAGGTTAAAACGTGTCAGAAAATCCGACACCTTGTCAACTTTTTGACACCCTCCGACACTCGAGTTGGAATTCTAACATACGAGTTTCCGACACATGATTCTGATTTCGAGATCAAGTTTAAAAATTTAATAAATGAGAGGTCAATATATATATGAAAAAATAAAACACAATAATACAAAATTAAATGGAGAAAGAAGAAAAATCTTATATTCTCTTCTCTTTTGACTCCCACCTCTCCTGATACATAATTCATATTTTAAGTTTTTTTTTCTCCTCTTTCAACTTATCTAGCATGCGAGTCAAGAATATGGATCGTTTGTTTTTTCTCCAAGTTTTATGAATCATTGAAATAATGAATTATATTAATAAATGGCAGATTAATGTTTTTAATGTAAATTCATTATAGGCTTTTTTTATGAATTTGATTCAAATTAATTTGATTGAAATAATCATAAAAATGATAATTTATTATGTTTATATAAAAATATATATTTAATATACGACGTATCCCAACGTGTCGATCATTCTTTGTTTTTTGAGAATAACGTATTGGCGTGTCATGTCGTGTCATGTCGTGTCATGTTGCGTGTCGTGTGTCAATGTCGGTTCTACTTAGCTGGTCAATATAGATCAAACTCATTTGGGCCTTCTTATAGGGCACATTATGGACCAAGCCATAAGATTTTGAATTTTCAAACTATTGAATATTCCTTGTGAAAGTTGTTCTAGACTCCACCTAATTATGCTGATAAATCTTATTACTTGTAAATCTTTGTTTTGAATACCTGCCCTGAGGTCAGCTATTTTTAGCATCTTTCAATGTTTATTTCTTCAATTATATGATAAGACTTTATTGTGAAATTTCAATGGTTTATGGGCGTGCTTGATCCCGTTAGGAGGTGAGTAGTTGCTGGCAGAGACATCGTGTTCGCCTCATTTCCAAACATTTCAGATTCTGAAGGAGATTAGAGAATGATATCAAGGACTTTAGAGATGAGACAAAGTAAATTTTCCACCGTTATCATTACTACATTAGCGACAACTAATGAAACAATCTGTTGTTTCACCGCAAGATCATAATACAATTTCCCAATTCGACTGCTATTGATATAATCTCAGTAACATCAATAATTAGGGGATTGGTTCGACAAAGTATTCATTCAGTGATATCAAAGATATTGCTAATTATATCGATGGAGATAGGCAAGACCAATCTTTCATTGAGTTATTTTGTCCTTCCCATTTCTTTGAAAGGTCAAATTATGTCAATTGGTAACATTATTCGTGTTACCAACCATTGGATATCAAGCCTTGCTTATCTATCAAACATATTCAAATGGCTATACTAATATGATATATTATAGATGTTTACACGATAATAGTGTTTTCAATTTTTTTGTTTCTGAAATTGATAATTGTTTCTTAAAGTGATAAAAAATTAAGTAGAATACTCACATTATCTCTAATGAAACAAATACTTTAGAGCCAAGATTTATGTTTTTACATTTAATCATCGCGTGTCTCGTGCTACTTCTTGGGGAGCAGCAAATACTGGGGTTATTCTAGTTGTTCAACTTAAGGTGAGATGATGGTCGCTAATGGGCAAATAAAAATGAGCGCTACTTCTTGGGGAGCAGCAACATTAACATTGCTAACTGACGGGAGCGTCACCATTTACATACCAAAATAAGTACAGATCTGCTATAAGCTCAAGATACATTCAATAAGAAAAATAAGATAAGGCATTACCAGACATCACACAATTAACTGGAGAGAACACAAGGGTATTGGATCCATACCTGGCGTTACCGACAAACTCAATTCCGAAGCTGCATTACGGTTTGCAATTCTTTGCACAACCCTTAAGTAGAGAGATATCTCTGTCACGACGACAACCACTTCACCAAATTCATCTTCTTCTTTTTTCTGTATATAGACAATAGCAACTGGTATCAGGAAACCCAGTGTGCCTATCAACGCTGCGCCTAGAGGACTGTAATTTTCATCCAGTAACGACCTGGCCGGCACGCTATACATGCAGGAAAGGTAAGTATCAACCATCGAGAACGTGGAGAGCTTCAGCGGATATTTCGATGGAAGATTTTTGGTGAGACCAATGATCATCTGAACAAACTAACAAAATCCGAACGTGAGGCTGCTCAGGAAGCAAAATAAAATGAAATTCCTACCGAAGGTACTTGCCTCAAAAGATAAGCATGCTCCCAGGAAGCCTTTCTTGGTATGAGTTTCGACTTTTTAAAGAAGGGTTGGAGGCTGAATCACGGCTTGGAAGGTTGCGCTTACTATGAGCACGGCAACGATCAGGAGGTCACTGCGTTTGTTGTCCAAAGGCCGTTGTCCTTGGTTCGAATCTTTTGGTGGTGATAATGGTCGATGGTCATTTTCAGCTGCAGTTTTCATAACTGATTGATAGCTGGTAGCTCTCTCATTATTATCTTGGTCGCCATCACCAGGAATATTTCTGAAGAGGGCAAGTTTGATTGTCCATGTTTGGCTCCGGCTCGCACTAGGATTTCTCTATTCTCTCCATCAGAGCGAGATGAGACATCGAGAGGGGTTGAGCCACTCTTCTTCAAGGCGCTCACCTCCACGCTCCCGAAATCCAGAGCAAAACCACAATGCATGAAGTTAACCACATGCAATTTTTTTTCCGCCTTTGTTTCGTTGTTGTCAACATTGAGACATAAGAAAATACAGAATTTTTTTTTTTTTTCCATGGATGAGATATCCTTTATTCTAGCGATGATCAAAAAGGAATAGCGGGACTTGCCTCAAAATTTTGGATGGCAGCAGCGACATGCAAGACAGTGTTGCCTTTGTTGTCCTGCCAATTGATGACCTACTCCTTCTTGTGCTGCTTCAGATGCTCCACCAACACAATGACCGCGTCAAACCGGTTGTTCTTCATGGCGAGGCATCGTCTCCTCCTTGGCAGTTGTCTCTTTGATGGACTCAGGCAAAGTGGAGAGCAACACCTTTAGGACATCGAGCTCCCCATTTAAGACGGCATAATGCAAAGGGATTCTTCTCTCCCGTCCCTTCATAGTGAAAATGCTAGTATTACCACCTAGAGGGGGTGAATAGGTGAAAAACAAATTAAGCCAATAAAAGTAGTAAAAGTTATTTTTGCAAGCAAAGTCTGACTAAAACTAACACCAGACTTTTGATATAAGTTCTGACTAAAATAAGATGGTTTATATGTTAGCAGAACTCATAAAAAGATTGCAACAAACAAATCAGAAGAGTTAAGGGAAGAGAAAATTGTACATGAGATTTATAGTGGTTGGCTTAGATCAAGCTTACGTCCACTCTCCCACGTTGACAGCATTCTAGTTGCATTTCACTAAGGTATCAACAAAGAAGTGCAACGATTTGAGTACAAACACTCAGTGAAAATTACTTTTTCTCTCACTAAGTCACTTGTTTTGTGTTTTTCTCTCTTGAATACAATTCGCAAGTGCTATTTATGAAGAGCAAGTGATTGGAAATGCCTCAAATTTTGGAATTTTAATTTTCACGCACTCCTTCAAAAAGACTGAATGACCTCCTTAAATTCTCTTCTACGCCTTTTTGACCATTGGCATTCTCTAGAGGAATATCTTCCAATCAATCTGTTGGACAGAATCGATTAAGGAAATCTTGTAACCGTTTGAAGGTTGAGATGAAAATTCGATGATTCTGGTTGCCCATACAATCAGAATCTAGGTTTTCATAAATATATGCTTTCCAAATAGGAACTTGTTTTCGAAATTGATTTCATCAATTCTAGACTAATTTTATCATTATATTTTGAAAATGTAAGTGAGATTCTTTGCCAGAAAGTCAGATATTAAGGATAAATTTTGTATGCACTAAATCCTTGTCGAAAGATCAATAATCCTGAGTCTGATTATATATTCGTTCTTGACTTAGGTTCAATCTAAATCTTGTCAGAGTAGGAAAGATTTCTGGAGTAAAATAGACTTTGACAACATTTTACGATATAGTACAAAAGTCTAGTATTTTTTCATAATAATAATAAGAATAAAAGTAGGAAAGTTTTGTCAACTTCAAAACTTGATAGGAGTTTTCTCAACACAAAGAGCACACAGGTGTCGACCCACTCTCAAGAGCTCCCTCGCGATCTCAACATTACCTCGAGCTACTGCGATGTGCAAGGGGCTGAAACCATCCACGTTCACTTTTTCCGCAAACTTGGGCATCAACTTCAGGAGCTCTCGGACGAAATCCATATGGCCGGCCACACAAGCGACGTGCAGCGGTGTGTGACCGGCTCCTTCGAGAGCCATCTCCTCGAGGATGAGCCCATTGCTTCTGATCAAGTCATTCAGCTCTTCGATATTGCCCTTTCGAGCTGCTTCTAGCAACCTTCCCTCCATTTGATCGGTTCTAGTCATGGTCTCTCTCTTCTTGGGACACCTTTGGAGTTGTAAATGAATTAAAATTATTGATCCATTTTATAGAGTTTCCCTTAGATTTTTCTCTGAATTACATTTATCTAAAAGCTCTTAGGTGAAGTCTAGTGAAGAATAGTGGCTAATAATTTGTCCCGCATGCAAATTGAAGCAAATATCTCTGACACAAGCAGATGAAATAAGTCGCGGGCTAAGACTGTGAATAGGCATGGATGTTATCCAAGATACAGTGGAGACCAACTAGCGACACCAAAGTTCCATGCACATAACCACCGGTAATACCCAACTATGCAATAAAAATTCCAATACCTTGTCCTATTGTTGCTGCATTTGTTGAGGATCCCCACATATTCTTACACCCCGTAATGCACATATTAACAACGTATAAGAATGACATTACTCTTTTTGTGGGAGAATGGTTCGAATGATCCCTAAACTTCGACCCAATACATAAAGTGATTTTTGAGCTTTTAATTTATTCGACATGGTCTATAATTTTGGTGCATGTTCAATTGAGTCCCTAGACCATGTAAAATTGTTCAATGTTGTCATTGAACTCAAATATGGAAATACGATATCAAATATTGGGTTAATACAACGAAAAATCTCAAATCGATACACCTATGACAAATTTATCTCAAATTAATTTTTTTGATGATCATTAACTCTAAATAGATACATCTTTGACAAATTTACTATAAAGTGGTACACTTATGATAAATTTACCCCCTGTTAGGTTTTGTTAAATTTTACTGTCAAATTGTGGGGGTGAATAATACATGATAGTTGACTAATGTACTAGTTTATGATTTTACTCTTCATTTGTCATAATTGTACCATTTGTGTGATTTTTTGTCATGTTAATCCAATTAATAGAGAGTATATTTGTTACAATTTTGAATTTTTGGTAGTAAAAGAATTAATTAGAGGTAAATTTATCACAAATGTACTAGTTTAGATTTTTCGTGATCATTCGGGTAAATTTATCATAAGTTTATTGGATTTGGGGTTTTTCTTAATCAAAAAATTAGTTTGGGGTAAATTTATCGCAAGTGTATTAGTTTAGGGATTTTCGTGGTATTAACTCTTAAACATTTTCATATAATTCAGTGAATAAATAAATTGCACATATTTTATAGTTAAACTTATTAAAAGATTAGGAACCACATTGAATAAATTAAAAATTCAAGAGCTACATTGTATACTAGGCCAAGATTCAAGGACCATTTATGTCATTGTCCTCCTTTTTTGGATAAGTTATTTGGTTATAAAATAGCTTTTTAAAACATCATAAATCAAAATGTAGGAAATTTTTAAGAAACCCTTTGAAGCAAAGAATTTTTCTCATAGTATCCTAGTGGTGTCCATTTCAAAGGAGGCCTTAGAATTGGTTACTTCATCTGGATTGACCCCTCATCTCACTGAAGGCACAAATCCTCGCCAAACGATGATCACATGCGTGTCGCGTGTCATCATTCGTCCCATGGATTTTTTTTTTTTTTTGGTTGGGGGGCGGCATTATCGTCCTAAAGAAAGTGTCTCCAAGCCTCCCGCTCCTCTTCGTTGACCACGACTTCATATTAGACAATTCGATAAAAGAAATTTCTCATTTTATTTATTAGTAGAATGATAAGAAAAACATATATTATAGTGACTTTAGTGACTTCAGTAGTTCATTATTTCAGTGAAATTTAATTTCATAGTCCTAAAAGTTCTTGAATGAACGGCATGTTGTAATATTGTAATATATTTATTATTATTATCCTAAATATGATCTCAATATTGTATTCCCAATTAGTTCCAATTTATTGTCTAATTTATCACTCACATCTATTATGTGATATTTTTCTGTTAGTATATTATCATAACGATATTGATGGAAGATGCCGGTAACATAAGAAACAGAACAAAACATCAAGTTGTCTAATTCAAACCCTATCACTACAAAAAAAAACACACCATTAGATTTGAGGAGTATTGGCTAGTAGAGTAGGATGAACAGATCTGGTGTTCTCCATATTACAAATCAATTGTGCTACGTGGATCCGTCCAAGGTTTTGGAGTTTTCTGTTTTGCGAATTTCATCAATGGCTGGAGATATGTTCATCTTTACATTTCTGCAAATTGATCCTGACTTTTGTATGAATTTATCTGTGATTGATAAATTGGGATCGTCAGGTTTTATTTTATATTTAATATAACACGGCACCTATAAAAATACCTTCCCATATTGTCGATGGAGTTAATAACAAAGCACCATCTTTGGTGAGCAAACCGATTAATTCACGAGCCAGGTTTCACCTAGTACTATAACGTGAAACTCATTGTGTTGTCCTTTAGGTACAGAGCACCTGTCCCCTGCAAGCTCTGAAAAGCTCTTGGAGTTAAATGACTGGTCCGGCAATAATGTCTCTTCCATCGATGGAATTCTAGGTCTTTGAGACCCGCGACAATTACGTCATAGTCATGACCGTAGTATATCGTATGACTTCAAACCCGGACTTGATTTACGAAATTCCATTTTAGTTTGAAGCACCAAATTAAGAAGCCACTTTATATAAATTGATGAAGTGCTTTGGGACCCCATATCTTAATTCTTACACATATGTAGGGAGCAGTATGGTGTATTTGTATTTGATTCGATGTCTATATCGATGTCGAGGCCTTGAGACCTCAATAGTCTTAGGCCTAGCACTGGAGACTTGAGCATGTGGGCAGGACTAGAGCATAGGCACCATAGTCACAAACCTAGCCTTAATGGACCCCGGCTTGGGCACTCGATCTTGGAAGATGGGGCCTTGGGATTGAGTTTTAGAGTTCTCATACTTAAGCATAGATTTTTCAGCTAAAATGCTAATATGTTGTCATATTTTGAAAATTGATTTTCAATTTTTTAACGAAGAAATCAATTTTCCAAAGTCAAGTACATATTTTCTGTTGAACAATAAAATAACTTCCATCAAACTCATTTTCCTAAGTAATCTAAATGCTATAATATAAGGAAAATGTTTTCTCATAAATGTTTTCCATGAAACAAACGTAGTCTAGTTTGTATGATCTTGGTTGATTTTTTTGTAGATTGACCAAATGGGTCAACTTCTTGTTGACACTTGACTAATCATTTAGTAATTAATTGCATAGAAAATCAGGGATTAATTTTTAACCCCTACTCAAAATATTACAGTTAAATTGAATAACATATAGTTTTTAGGAGCATTTATTATATATTTTTGAATTGCATTCACATTGAAATGGCAATGGTGAACGAGTCAGAATTAATAGTGTAAGGATGGCCCACATAATGGTAAAATTCGGCCAGTATAAGAGCGGGGAGTGATCGAAATTTTGATTGAGAATGAGATTATTTGAGCTTTAATTGATATGGGTTTAGCCCATTACATTGAAAAGGCCTAGATTTAGCCCATATAATCAAGTTTAGACTTAGGTTTTTGGCCATATAAACATATTGATACGTCACAAATTAGAGGTCGGAAAAATCATAATTATAGAGCACATAGAGAGATACACATGAGAAAAGAGTAATAAAGAGCTCTTGGCCTCGCCTTGGTCGAAACACCCCCTATGTCGGTGTGCCCTCACAACAGCGGTTGCTATCCCAACTCGCCCCTGCACCACCGCATCGCTGTTGCTGCCGCTCGTCGTTCTGCTTCGCGCTGTCAACTAAGAGCTGCTTCCTCGTGTTCAACGATGTAAGCAGCTGCTTCCTAGCCGCAACAATCAGCCACAACCCTTGTTCGAGCGGAGCCACGCCATCCCACTGTGTTGATCCTTGTCTCACTCGGCGACCTGCGTCGCTCATGAGCTGCCCCGACATGAGCTTGCTACTCCTCCATGACCGAGCCCCGTACCTCCATCCTTCGAGACACCCCGATGAGCTATTGCCGCTTCACCGACAACCATTGCCCCTTGCCATGAGCCTTGACGCCATGCTAATCCACGCCGAGTTCGACGACTAGGTTGCTGCTCGAGCTCATCGACGCCAACTACCTCGAGCCATGGAGCCCTACTCTGTGACCAAGCCTTGCATTGCCTGCTAAGCCATGGAGTCCTGATGCGAGTCGCAAACCACGCCACACCGTTGCTGCCAACCACGCCATTGAGCTCCCCATCCATCGAGTCTTTGTCTTGTGATTCCGATCTAATTATGTTGAGTTCAAATTTCGAAAGTCGATCATCAAATTAAGTAATTTTCTTATCTTTAATTGATTAGAATATTTACTTGTCTATTTTGAAAAGAAAGTTATCTTTTGTCAAATATTTAGAGGATAATGCATATCCACAAAAATCCCGAATACGCCCCAAGTTAGGAAACTTTCTTAGCTTAACAATTTGTTTGGACGGCAATCCAATCTTTAACTATAAGATACAATACCTGATGACATGTAAAAATTTTCATCTTATCCATAATTACTTGGATACGATCATTGATTCACATGTTTCCAAATTTCAACAGATCAATATCCTTACTTACTTGGATATGATTGTTGGTTTATTCTATTTCCAAATTTAAATAGATAAGATAAGCTTTATGGATTGTGTTATTTGATTGAATGGTTATCTTTTACTTTCAACCAAAAAAGAAAAATCTTTTATTGGATTTTTCCTTAAAAAAATCGAAAAAAAGATTAGATAGAATGTAATTTGATTTTTGTTGATAATATTACCTTGTAATTTATTTATTTCAAAATGAAAAATGAAAAATACTGAAACATTGCTTAGAATAGAATATATTTCTTTTTTTTAAATTTAAATTGCATGTTTAAATATTTGGCACTTTTTATTGTGAATTTCAATTAGAAAATGCAAAAAATATCACGTGCATCTCATGTAGAATTAGGTTCATCAATTGCACATCATTTTAGTAGCTACATGTTTAGGATCATTAAATTAAAATGCGTGACATGTTGGTGTAGTTACATGTTGGTTATTGCCTGTCATTAGAGTTAGATTATCCCTAAAATTAACATAGGTTTGGGAAAGCCCGAGCTAATTCTAGACTATATATTCCATTAGTCAAACCTTACGTGGTGCATCTCGAGGGTAGGTTGTAATACTGCTTATCCCCATTTTGTTTTTGGATTAGATTATCTTTTTTTTTTTTTTTTTTTTTTTTTTTTTATCTCAATGAAAACTTTATGCAAATTTCTTGCATTGTGTAATGCCACGCACATCCAATTTAAGGATTCTTAAAATCAAATCTCGTTGGAACCAATCGCGATTGCATGAACAATTATCGAAAGATGTCAAACATTATGCTTGCTAATCCTCATATTTGGCTATTCAATGGTGTTGTTGGGGAAATACGCCAAAAGCCGTGATCGTTTTGCACGAACTACAATGAAAATCTAAACATTTAAAAAAAGTTTCTATATATATATATATATATATATATATATATATATATATATATATATATATATATATATATATTTGTGTAGTTTGTACAAAGACGTTTAGGCCGTTGATTATATAGGATCTGCGATGGCACCCACACAATTAATAGTTTGGAAGATGTTAGCCTACATGGTCGGTAGCAAGGGTGTGCACGGGCCGGAATTTTGTCAAATTTAAAGCCTGGCCCTAGCATATCGGGCATTCTTCCTCTAAACCTGAAACCCCGGCCCAGACCGCAACAAAACAATCAATTCATCCCAATACCGCAATGGATTTTTATGACGAAGTAAACTACAAACATATATCGAGGGTCAAAGCACCTTATGTGCATGTTATCTAATCCCAATAGCGCAGTGGATTATGAGTTATAGTAAAGGGAAGGGAAAGCCTTTCTAGTATTTATTCCAATTATTTACACGTCAATGCAATATCAATGGCTTGAGAAATGAGTTGAATGAGTTCAACTTATACGTGCATATATTGTTGTTCAAGTGACCATACAAACCATTTCGGAGCAACTTATGACATGCTACATTCGTCTTAAAGGGATCACATAACTTTACCCCCAAATTCTAAATTTCCTGTACTGGAAATTGCTCAGATGGGTCGATAATATGTTGCTGAGTGTGGACACTGCTTATGGCCCGAAGCTCCCATTATTTGCTAATAACTGAGGTATCGTCCTTGATTCTGCTGTGAGCCGTTTGTTTGTAATTTTCTTTCCCTTGTCCTTGGAATCATTCTTGCTTATTGTACAAATACTTGTTGGCACTAGTAAACATTTCTTAGTACGTGTAGCATTGCCCTTGGTCAACGATAAATTTTTCCTTCTTTCTTTCTTCTTTCCCTGCGAACCCCATTAATAGAGGGGCTCAAGCTCTAGTCAGATTCGCACAATGTTGGAGTGGAGTCGCGTGACCTCCGATTTGAGTTGCATTACCCCGAATTTGAGGTCCCGCGCCTCAACCACGGATGATAACCTCCATTAATGGAGGTAGACTATAAGGCACACAGTGGAGGAAACAACCTAAACCTTATCAGGGACGGTGGTTCTATGGAAAGCTTGGGCTCATTTTGTCATTGCTCGGGAGCAGATTGGGTCTATAAAGCTTCGAGGATAGCCGAGTGAAGGTGGTGGCCGATAAAAATGCCTTCTTGAGGCTTGAAAAATTGGAACGAGAAATGATGGTCTCGGCCGAGCTCACAGGAGATTTTTTTGACAACTGCCAACCATTGTGGAGGGGTTGCCGGTGGTTGTGGTCTTGGTGGCGATGGGTGAGGCCCGATGAAGCTGTGGCGGAGAGAGGCCGTGTGAAGAAGATGATGAACATTGATGAGGAGGAGCATGATCTTGATGGTCAATCTGGGTCCGCACGTCATATGATGTAGATGATCAATCTTTTCCTATAATGATCCATCTGCTTTGATACCACATAAGCAAGTTTCTTACCCAAAAGCTGATCCATCTGCATTGACTGCCAATTATTCCATACTGTCCGTGACCAAGACCCTATCAAGATATTAAAAATTAGAAAATCTTTCCACACGAGATATGTTACAATTAAGTAACATGAGCTGTTTAAGGGTTTATTCACGATCTAAGTCAAAACCCTTGATTTAGGGAAAGCCACCTGACCTCATTTTCACTAGGCCAAACACCTCAGTGGTAGATTGTGTTAGATAACTCTAAAACTCCTTGCGCTTGGAAATTGGATGAAGAAGATATAACTAAGCATTGAAAATAAGAAAACAAAGAAAGTGAAATATACGTGGAATACAAGATGAAAACGATTTTCGCTTTTTACAATAATTTCAAACTCCTAATTCTTAGCTATAAGCTAGGTAGAATTATTGTCCTTTATAATATTTTACTTCTCATCACAGCAAAGGGGCGATGGGACACCATATATCTTTTCGTCCTTTAGTTTCATCGATCTTGATCATATAATATTGCCAATCCTAATTTTATCACATTCTAGTAATAGATAATTTAATAGAAGAAATTTCTCTTTTTTTTTTTTTTTAAATTAGTAGGAGGAGATACATATATAGGGACTTTAGTAATTCATTTTCGGTGAAAATTAATTCTGTGACATCCCGATTTTCCAATTCTATTTTCAATAAATTGAGACGGGCATTTCGTTGGCACGCATATAATTCTTTTCCTTGAGTCGGTCACTCATGTGGAAACTAGTCTATCGGGTGAAGCTGTTAAGAGTTTCTAATGCATCAGACTCGATAATTTGACTAGGAAGTGATCTTTCGACCGAGCTAATCTACAAGGGTCATTACGGCACAATTAAAATCGATTAGAGATCGGAGATAGGTCGACTCGACAAAGGCATGTGATCAGGTGTGGGTGACTCCACTAGATTGCACAATTCTTGTCGATTGGCACTGGACCGACTTTTCTATCGATTGGGTACCCTGTGTCCGTATTTGAAACCTTGAGATTTCCCCGACAACCGAAAGTTGCCAATGTTTCAAAGATGTACATTGTGGCTTGAAATGATCAACCACAAGTCAAATGCATAAAAATTTCTAAAGGCTACCTGGTAAGTTGGGCCGCGCTAGTATCGTGCCAAAGTGAAATTAACCGAATTCAGAAATTGGAAGTCTAGGTGTGTTACAAATCATTTCCGGATCATTGGCTTATCTTTGGAAGATTTTTCATGTAATCAGAATTTTTCAGAAATTAAATCAGAGAATGGCTAATTTGGCTCGAGAAATTAGTAGGCTCGTCTTTGGTCATGCTTTTGGGACTTAAGTTGGTTCTATGGACAAGCGAAGATGTGAATTGAAGTATGGTGACATTAGATTAATTTTATGAACTTCAATTGGACTTTATTGGAAGAGAATTGAATGGAATTGAAGAAATTAATGTATAAGATTTTATGCCCCGGCGGAAAATGAAATTGCAACCATTGGAAAATGTTGTGGGAGATTTGGAGATAGTGGGGTATGACATCACTTGATGATGTCATGGTGCGCCATTGTGTGGGATTAAAGAAAGAGAAAAAGAGAAAAGAAAAATGGTCCCATCTCTCTCTCTCTCCTCCCTCCCTCTCTCCCGTCGCCTCTTCCTCCATCTCCATGGGCGAAGGCCAGAAAAATGCAGAGAAGAAGAAGTTGCAGCCATGGCCTTCCGCTCCTGCTCGCACGCCGTCGCCGTTCGTCCGCCGTTTGCCGCTCCGCTCGCCCGCGTGTGTGCTGCTCCGCCTTCTTTCTCCCCCTCCGTTTGCTGCTTGAGATCTCAAATCTGGTAGGACGCCGGGCAGAAGCAGCAGCCGACGTTGCCAGGAATCGTCGCTCGCCGCACGCCGTCCTCGCCTCGCGTCGCCCGTCGCCACTCGCCGCTCGCCGTGCACCCCCACCTCAGCCCGCTACAGCTCCTCCGCCATTCCTCTGCCCAACCGGCGCCGGATCCGCCCTTCTCGGCCCCAAATCAGAAGCTGCAGAAAATGGGTATGGCAACGGACGTTTGGCCCGTTCCGGCCGGCTTCCCGACCCCGGATGCTTGGCCCGCTTTGGAGAAAGTCGATCCCCTCGTCGTCCTCGTCGTTTTGGTCCGCTTGGCTCGCTAATCCGGTGAGTTTAGCTCACTAAACCTCGATTAGAGGGTTAATTATGCTTTTGGTGTGCTTAGCTTAAGTTAATTAAGCTTAGGTGGTTAATTTAATTTATTTAATTGTGAATTAGATTAGGAGGTTGGTTTAACTTAAAGTATGTTTAGTTAAGGTTAAATTGATGTTTATATTAGTATAATGGTGATTTGACATAAATGAATTACTTTTGGGATTAAATAAATATTTCGAAATTGTTTAATAATTTAATAATATTTTATTATTCGAAATTATTAAAATATTATTATTTAATTATTTTCGGAATAAATTTAATTATTTATTAAATTCCGAAAATTTTGTCAGGATCCTAAACTCTCAGAATTTTGTGCCGATCACCGCTGTGTAGTCAGATTTTGAAATTGATGATTGGATATTATAAATTGAGTGTGGATCGTGAAAATATGGATATTATTATTTAATTAATTTTCGGAATAAATCTAATTATTTAATAAATTTCGAAAATTATTTCGGGATATTATTCTCTCAGAATTTCGTGCCAATCGCTGCTGTGTATTTCGAATTTGAATTTGATGATTGATTGTGATAAATATGAATTTTATTCATAAAAACCAAAGTGTCGGGTTTTGATGCAAAAATTGGATTTTAATGATTATATTAAATAGTGGGGTTTGAAAAAGTGAGATATTGACTTTTTGATTCGAAATTAGCGTGTCCACACACACGTGAATAATTTCAGGAATATTTTAAATATGAAGAAAAATGGCCGGGATCACTATTTTATGTGAAAGCATTGATTGAAATATAAAGTGTCCTGGGGCCGAGTATGATTTGGCTGTGTGATAATTAAGAGGAATCGTCCTGGGCTGTTGAGCCGGACTTGCCCCTATATGGGATGCCCACGCGGTGGATGGGGGTTGTAGTTGATTCTGGACCCATGCTCATTCGGGAACGCCGTTGATGTACTGACGAAGCCGCGCTCCATGGGGGGAGGCGATGCCTGGCTATATGCCAGTAGATAGCCGAACTGCGAGTAGGCTATGCCCTTGTGTGACAGTGAATAACAATTGGAATGCATGTTGAGTGTTGTTGATGTGTCGGATTATGGGACGGAATTGTGTGGCATGGAATGGGACGTGTCATAACGATTTAGTTTTATAATTAGGACCCCCGCGGTTGTTGGTTATATGAAAGTGAATACGTTCCGGTTGTTTAAGTTCCTCTTACTATCTGTGATTGAGTGATTTGATTTGTGCTAACCTGCAGGAAGGAACTGAGGTGAGGTAAGTCTTTTGTATAATGTGGCTAGGCCACCCGGGGTGTATTTTCTTTCTAATAGGAGTTTAGGGGGTTGAACTTGCTGAGACATTGTCTCATCCCAGTTTGGGGATTAAAATTTCAGGTCCCTAGATGGCGGTCGTGGAGGACCCGAAGCCCTAAGTCTGGAAAGGTGGAGACTGAAGTATCGGTGAACGTGTCCTGCTAGTTGGTTTTAGGATAGTTCCCCTTTTGTCGAGCTGGTCTATTTTGTAGACAGTCCAGAGTTGTATTTAAACATATGTGTTTGTAAATGAGTGTTTGGTATTGTGATTGATTGCTTGCTTTTCTATCCCAAGTTAAATGTTGTCAGGGGATTTGTTTCGCTTCCGCATGCGTAATAAAATGAATGGATCGGCGACGTATCCTGGGATGTCGCATATTTGATCGACAATAGTGGGATGCGCGCGCGCTCGGGGTTCGGGGCGTGACAAATTCTGTACTCCTAAAATTCTGGATTGGACGTGCGTATGAAAGTACCTTCATCTATGGTTGATGGAGTTCATAACTAGGCACCATCTTTTTGTTAAAAGAAAGAATTTCGTGAAATGGATTCATATGTTATTGTGATGTGAGATTCCTTCTAACTTTATATTATAGGCACAAAGTATCTATCTCCTTCAAGGTTTGAAAAGCTCGTGGAGTGATCGAGATTTTTTTTTTTATAAGTTAATTAGTCTAACTATTTTAATGCCCTAATTCACTTAAAAAGCACAAACTTTTGATCGGATCCCAACTCTGTGTCGCACCTTTTTAATCTCATAAGAAATCATCAACTTTCACGTTTTTATTGAAATCCACCTTGTTAATTGTCTGTCCGATATCGCCGTTAAGGTTCAATGTGCCAATTCCATGTGCACTTCTCCCCCTTAACCCGTCATTGACAGCGCATAATTTTCAGCTTAATTAGATATTTTCAAAGGAAAAACCTTTGTTTTTCCTATTTCCTTATGTTATTTTTATCATTCTTCTTCCTTCTTTGCCACCTTGTTGACACCTAATTTAAATTTATTTTTAGAAATAAAAGATAATATTTGATTATAGAGGGAAATTTTGAAAAAAAAAAAAAAAAACTTTGAATTCAAAAATGCAACAGCCTTGTGATTTTGGAGCCGCATTTTTATTGAAGAAGTTGATGAATATTGGGAAATCTTCAACAACTTTGAGCGCTTTCACTATAAAATGCGAGGCTTCGTAACCGAGCACGGGGGCTTCTATTCGTCTTTGTCGAAGGAGAAAAGTTAAAAAAAAGGTGGAGAGAAGAGAAGACACAGAGAGAGATGACGTGAGGCAAAGCAGAAAAGTGAGAGTGAGGGAGACGTGTGAGGGTTCAATAGAGAGAGGAGACTGCGAAAAGACGTCAATCAGCAAGGAAAGTGAAAAAAAGAAAGCAGGAACAGTGTCGTCTTCTTCGCGTGGGTAGTCTTGCGCCGTGCCGGTCACTACCCATTCCCCTTCCGACGTTGCTGCGGCTCCTGTTCTGCTCGTTGTCGCGCCTACCGCGTCTCCACCCACCGCCGGCAGTTGAACCGCCAGCCATCGCCGTTCTGCCGGTTGTCCGCGACCGCCCAGTGCCGATCTGCCTCTGTACCGACGCTGTTGCTGCTCTGGCCGAGCCCGAGTCGAGCCACTCCACCCTCTGCCCGACGAACTGCTCCTCCGTTGCAGCCCGACGACCGCGCCTCTGCAACCCGCAGCCCAGCCGATTCCGCGCCGGTCCGTTGTGCTCCCGCTGTTGCTGCGCCTCTGACCACCCGAGTACCGGATCCCGTGACGCTCGGGCCTCCGATCTCCTTCGCCGACGCTCCCCACAGCAGCTCAATCCTGCACGTCGCTGCTGCCGAGCCGCTCCACCATCCCGACGAAGCCGCCATCGTGCTGATTCGTGACGATCCCGACGCTGTCCCCTGGTCCGTTCGTCGTCAGTTCGCCTGCTACCAACCGGTGACGCCACCCGCGACCTGCTGCTGCCGCCGGACCGCTCACCGCCAATTCACCCATTGCCGATCCTCGCCGGAGATCCGACGGCCGTGACTGGTGCCCAACGGTGAGCAGCCACTGCCACGCCCAAGTCTCTTGGGAAGAAAAAGAAGAAAGGAAAAAACAAAAAAAGAAAAAAAGAAAAAGAAATTAGGTAGTTTTATTTTCTTTTTTTATTTACTTTATTTTGTTTATTTTTTTTAAGTTTAGTTATTTAAATTGGAACCTCATAAATCTTGTAGGCATTATCCGTTAGGATTTTGTCTGGAATTAATGTAATTATTAATTAATCCAAGAGACATCGATTATTTTTTTAATTATATTAATTTTTGGACTTTTGGTAGAATTTTAATTATTAAATCATTATAATTATTAATGTGATATGTAAGACTTTGGATCATATTTTTAATTATTTGGATCTCTTTGTCGTGATAATTAGGTTTAGAATAATCATTAATTTGACCTGTGAGACAACATGTTATTTTTTTTTGTTATTTTAATCCTTTATTTATTGAATATCTTGATTGTCTAGATTTAATGTTTAGTCGATAATTACTTGTCTTGGAAAAACACTAAAACACTAAAAAGATAATAAAAAAAAATCAAAATCTTGCATCAAAGCATGTAGGTTTAATAAATCAAACATGTAGGATTAGGTTTATGAAATTTTCATCATCTAGTAATTATTGCTAAGTTCATTTAGTTAGAAATTGCTCGTCATTAGAATTAGGTCATTTAATTAAATTAAATTGCATATTTAATTGTTGCATTTCTTTAATTTTGAATTTTCTGGAAAATACAAAAAAATTAGAATAGATTCATTTCATGCTTTAGGATAGATTGCATGCTTATTCATGTAATATATTTTGGGTCATATTGCCACGTCATATCATTTCATGTTGAAATTAGTAGCATGCATTGCATGATTTTCATTAAATAAAATGAAAACCAAAATTAAGTTTGCATGATAGGTTTATTTAATTAGAATTTGCTTGTTAATAAAGTTAGGTCATGAAGTTAAAATGCAAGTTTCAATTTCAAGATAAAAGAAAATCCAAAAAATACCGTGTGTTTATTTCTTTTAATGAAAATCTTTTGATTGTTTAATAGTGACTTAGCACCCGTATGACCACAATTTGCATGTTAGTAGTTTAAGTTAAAATTAATCAATATTGTCTGCAAAATACTTTTGAAATTAAAATAAAAGGTACCGAAAGGGCGTTAGACTAATCTAGCGTAACCATGTCTCCGGACCTACTGAATCTCTGGTTCGCAAAAGTAAAGTATTCTCCCATACTTTACTTGGGTTTCTAACCAACCTTAATTGGTTAATGGCGGCTCCAAATTGAGTATAATTGCATATTTTAATGGGTTAACTTCTTAATATCAAGTCGCAATTGGTAGGAGTCCGTGCCAAGTCTTCGGACTTAGTAATCCATTAGCCTTCTTTAGGTAATTCACCCTTGGGAGGGTCGCAACACACCTCCATTATGTTCTTTTTCCTATTTCCTTGCTTGGACCTCCATTGATTCTTCCACCTGCTCTAGCGTAGAAATCCGTTCTCAACCTGGCAAAGGTGTTTACTACACTGCCAATTTATCTGAAGAAGCAAAGACCAAATGAGTACTTAGAATGGAACTCATGCCACCATGTCTCAAAATCTCGACGGTTACCTACGAAGTTACAAAACGTGATATAAACTCACAACACATTTTATTAGGGAGATACGATATAGCAGACCACTTGCAGACATCACACAATCAACTGCAAAGAATTGAGAACATCATTCTAACGTCTGACCCCTATGAACAAACTCCAATACCATTATGCTAAAGGCTTGCATGTCTTAACTCAACCTCAAGGAAAGAGAAATACCATCATCATTTATAACCATGAGTTTTGTCCTTCTTCTCTAAGTCCTTATTCTTTGAGTCCTCATCTAGCCTGTACATATCACCTAGGAGGTGCAATCCAACAAGCCGTTCCAAGGAAAAATCTATAGTGACTGCTAGCCACCATTGTGCATCAGCAGAAGAACGAATGATATCATGAGCGGCAACAGGTGCAGAGCTTTCTTGGATGGACTTTTTTTACCCAATGTCGAGAGCAATAGGGATAACGTGAAGCAAAAGTAAGTCAGAACCATTGTGACCAGGGACAGCCTGAGCGGCAGCTTGGTGCGGCTGTGGATATCTCTAGTGAGGCAAATGATCATCTGGACCGACACCATGAATCCTAACATGTTGCCACCCAGGAAGAGAGTGTACACCAAGCCCGCACCATAATATTCAGTCTTGGAAGGATCGTTTGATTTGGCAACTTCTATTATCTTTGGAGGCTGAAGCACAGATTGGTAGGTGGCACTCGCGATGAGCGCAGCGACGACCAACAAGGCGTTGCGGATGTCGCCAAACAACTCCTTTTCCACATTTGAATTCTTCGATTGCGAACATGCTGATGACTGAGGAGCATCTTTGACTGGTTCCTCCCCAGTTTTTTTATGACTGTTACCTCCCCCAAAATCGTTGTCGTCCGCCGGGACTGGGCTTGATGCGAGTGAGTTTGATCTTCCTCTTCCGTGTTTGGCTCTCGCTCGAATGAGGATTTCTCTGATCTCTCTATCTCCTGCTTCCCTTTGCGAGGGAGTTGAGACGTCTAGAGGCGCCAACCCACTTTTGTTCACGACCTCAGACTCCACAACATGCTTATAAAGCAGGAGTTCACCACCTGCAATTATTTTCCATTTTCCAAGCATTAAGATAATACGGAAAGACTTCAGGCATAGACGAGACATCCTTTATTCCAGTGATGATCAAAACAGACCCGGTTCGATAAATTCCTTTCCCTAGAAGATCTTTGAATATGGTAGGGACACCAAATCAACACCCTCACTGAAGTAATGCACAAAGAAAAGCGCGATAAAATAAGGGAATCATGTGACTTGCCTCGAAATTTTTGCCAACGGCAGCAAGATGCAAGGCGGTGTTGCCTTTGTGGTCCTTCCAATTGATCACCTACTCCTTCTTGTGCTGCTTCAGATGGTCCACCAACACAACCACCGCATTGAACCGGTTGTTCTTCACGGCGAGGTGAAGCACAGTCTCCTCTTGGGCAGTCGTCTCTTCAACACACTCAGGCGAAGTGGCGAGCAATATCTTCATGACATAGATGTGACAATTTCCAATTTGGCTAGCGCCGACGTAAAAGTAATTGTGAAAACGACAAAAGATCTTTATATGAAAATGACGTGCATTTTAAAACATAGACATCAACACAAATACAAATATGCCCCATTGTTGTCCTAAATATGCGTAAAGCAAGGAAATTATGACATGGGGGTCCCAGATCAGTTCAACAATTTGTATCCGGTGACTCTCGATATGATGTTTCCGACCAGATGGATCTGGCATGTGGGGCCATACATATGAAATAAATTAAAGCATGACTTGACTCTAACGCCATATTAAGAATATGAAGAAAAAATAATTGTGTTATATCTACATGTTCAAAAAGACTATAGGAGATGACTAAGTTAACAAGATATTACAATATTGATTTACAATAAATTAGAATCAATCAATGATACGAATAGTCAAATGAGATATATGCACAACCCTAAGAATTAAGGGAGATTTGTAAAATCAAGAGAGATATACAAAATTTCCTACTTATCGTAAGTAGAACAAGGAACGAGGGATCACAATACAAATGGTCATCCATGCTGTAGTTCCTTCTCTTTCATCATAAAGAGCTTGCATTTGTGCATCCACCTTATTATTATAGGAACTGAGGGAACCTATTGGAGAGATGGAATAGATGTGGTTAAGTGAAGCTGAACTCACTTAGGTTGTCGATAAGCAAAATAGAAATATAATTTGATGTTATGGCTTTTGACCTTTTATTGTTATGGCTCATCATCCTATATCATGTGAAACTAAGGTGTCAACGGTTAGATTGAATAGGAGCTAAGATAGAAGGCAAATTGGAGAGTTTAAGATGAAAATCGTTGATACAGATTTGAGCTCGAGTAGCTCCACATCCATTAATGGAGGTTGCAAGGAACACAAAAGAGAAATAAAATAAGGAAATATAAAAAAAATATGTTTCTATAAAAGAAATATCGAATTGAGCGGAAAAGAGACACGCACGCATGAAATTGACATGCAAACCTTTAGTGGCAATATTGGATGAATACTTTAGGGAGATAAGATTCAAGTACGGAGCAAGAGTTGATGATTTTTCATGAGAGAGAGTTCGGGCCAATTCCATTTAAAGTTTGTGTATTTTAAAGGAATTGGACATTTTGTTTTTTTGGTAGCATATACCTGTGCTTCTCTCTGGCAAACCTCATATATCATAGAAGCAATGTCTTTTCTCTTCAGTTAACTCTTTTCGGTGGAAATATAGTCAATGCGCAGGCCAATTGCCTCTGTGACTTTTTCAAATGATTGCCTATGCGGCTGTCACTAATCTCACACTTTTCTTATCTAATTTTCATATGAAGGATAATTACTCTATTCTATCCATGACCCAATTCCTTCGACGTTTGAAAAGCTTGTGGATTTACTGGGTGTTCTTTTTTATAAGTTTATTAGTCTATCTATTTTAAAGCCCCAATTCACTTAAAAAGCATTAACTTTCAATTGGATCTCAATTTTGTTTCCAACCTTTTTAATCTTATAAAAAATCATCAATATTCATGTTTTTATTGAAAATATGGCCCCACGTTAACTCTCCATCCAACTTTGCTGTTAAAGTTTAATGTGCCAATTCTATATGCATTTGGCTCCCTCAATGCGTCATCGATGATTTGCAATTTCAGCTCAATTAGATATTTTTAATAGAAAAACCTTTGTTCTTTCTAGTTCTTTATGTTCTATTTCTTCTTCTTCTTCCTTCTTTGCCACCTCCATAATGTTCTTTCTTCTACTTCCTTGCTTAATCTCCATTAATTCTTCCACCTGCTCTAGCAGAAAATTCATTCTCAACCTCACAAAGATGTTTTACATCATGGCCAATCCATCCGAAGTAGCAAAGACCAAACAAGTACTCAGAACAAAATTCGCAAAGCCACATCTCCAAATCTCGACTGTTATTCATGAAGTTACAAACGTCATATAAACTCACAACACAATTTATTAGGGAGATATAATACAGTGGATCACTTGCAGACATCACACACTCAACTACAGAGAATCAGGGACATCAATCTAATACCTGACCTCATCAAACAAGCTCCAATTCTATACTGCTAAAGGCTCGCATGTCTTAGCTCAACCTCAAGGAAAGAGAAATACCACCATCATTGACAACCAAGACTTTGGTCCTAGTTACTATTGCGCAAACGGCCCAAGAATCGAAAGAGCTCTTCCGATAAAATTTTTAAAATCATCACCAGCTTCTTCTGTATCAGTAGAAGAAAAACTGCTATCATAAGAGGCAACACGTTCAGGACCTTGTTTTCCGGATTACCCCTTGATGAGATCAGCAGAGATAATGTGAAGCAAAAGTAAGTTAGAACCATTGCGATCATAGATAGCATAATCAGCCAGAAGACGTACCGTTCTTGCTTCTCTTCTTCTTGGACCATTTGGATAGTTTTGTCTTGTCGGTTCTTTTTGTCTTGGATCATTTTGGTGAGGTAAATGATTATTTGGATCGACACCAAGAATCCAAATGTGTTGCCTCCCAGGAAAAGGACGTACACCAGGTTCGCGCTATAAGTTATTTTCTCTTGTGTCTGGGATGCAGGGGCAGGGGCAGTACTATCCTTGGATTCCCCTGAACTATTTTTGGTCTTAATAAGTTCCACAACTTTTGGAGGCTGAAGCACGGATTGGTAGGTCGCGTTGGCGATGAGCCCTGCAACGACCAGCAAGGCCTCAATCTTGCCCCACCTCTTTCCATCATCTTCGTTCGAATTTTTAATTGTCAAACGTGATAATGGCTGAAGAGCATTTGAGACTGGTTCCCCATCTGATCGATGACCGTAACCTGCCTCGATATTGCCGTTGTCCCTCGAGACTGGTCTTGAAGCTCCGTGTTTGGCTCCCGCTCGTGCGAGAATTTCTCTCATCTCTCTATCTCGTGCTCCCCTTTGCAAGGGAGTTGAGACATCTAGTGGCGTCAAGCCACTCTCGTTCGAGGCGTTCACCTCCACAACCTGGTACTCCAAAGCATGCCCACGAAGTAGGAAGTCAACCACCTGCAACTCTTTCCCATCTTCGTTTATCCTCATTGATTTTCAGACATTAAGATACTACATATTTTTTTTTTTTTTTTTGCATAGATAAAACATTTTATATTCCTGTGATAATCAAATAAATTCCTTTGCATGGACGATTTTCGCATATGGTAGGGATGCCAAATTAACACCCTCACTGAAGTAATGCACAAAGAAAAGTGCGATAAAATAAAGGAACTGTGAGTCTTGCCTGGAAATTTTTGCTGGCGGCAGCGAGTTGCAAGGCAGTGTTGCCTTCGTGGTCTTTCCAATTGATCACCTGCTCCTTATTGTGCTGCTTCAGATGCTCCACCAACCGAACTAGCACTTTAAACCGGTTGTTCTTCACGGCGAGGTGAAGCGCGGTCTCCTTCCAGAAGGTTTTCTCTTCAATAGACTCAGGTGAAATGGATAGCAGTATCTCCATGACATTGACCTCCCCGTGGATGACGGCATAATGCAAAGGGATTCTTCCCTCCCATCCCTCCACGGAGCATAGGTGTGTACCCACTTTCAAGAGCTCCTTCGTGATCTCAACGTCACCGCGAGCTGCTGCGATGTGCAGCGGGCTAAAACCATCCCGGTCCACTTTTTCAGCAAACTTCGGCATATGCTTCAGGAGCTCTCGAACGACATCCAAATGGCCGCCGAAACAAGCGACATGCAGTAGCGTGTGACCGGCTTCTTTGAGAGCCATCTCCTCGAGGATGAGCTCATTGCTGCCGATCAAGTCTTTCAGCTCTTGGATATTGCCCTTTCGAGTTGCTTCCAACAACCTTTGCTCCATTTGATCGGAACTAATAATGGCCTCTCTCTCTTCTTGGGACATTTTTGGACTTGGACATCTGTTAAATTATTGATCCACTTTATAGAGTTTCCGAATATCGAGAAGTTCATTGGTGAATGATGAAGTAAGATTAGCAACAGTAAAGTTCCATACACATGACCACTTATGATAACCCAACTATTCAATAAAATATTGACAATATCAAAGTACAGATCCAACCAAGTAGGACCACGTGTTAAAGGAAAACCAGCATTGGAATCGTGCAACATTGGTTTGTGGCCAAAGGTCAATTTTTTTGGTCATTGAATGGCTTTTTAAATACATCAGAAATTAAAAAGCTGGAAAAATCTCGAAAACTCACCTCAAGCGGGCATTTTTCTCAAAGCACCTCCAAGATCATTGTTCGCCTCATAGGAAGCTCTTTAATTGGTGATTTCGTCTCAATTGAAACACCCTAATCTCGCCGGTGGCATAAATCTTCGCCTGACGACGATTGCGTGCATGTCACATGCCATTATTTGCACCTTGGATGGGGACTTTTTTTTCCCGAAAGAAAATGCCTCCGGTCCTTCCGCTCTGCTTCCTCAGCCGTCCGTGCCACTCCCTGACTTCTGCTTCATAACAGAAGGTTCGGTAGACACAATTTCTTTTATTTTTATCAGTAGAACGAGGAAATAAATAGTACAAGGATTTTAGTGCTTCATTTTTAAGGTAGGGCAATTTTATTGTCCTAGAAATCTGGAATGAAACGGCACCTATGGAAGTACATTCCTATGTCGTCTCGTTTCATCTTATGAGGGAAGAGAGCGTGAACGTCTCCCGTCGGCGGTAGCGAAGTCAATGCCAGGGTCTTTGCAGACCAAGTTCCATCATTGTCGGTAGCATGACCCTAGGATAACGTCATAGTCATGACCCTAGGACAACGTCATAGTCATGACCCTAGGACAACGTCACTTGCCTCCACGTTATTATTATTTGAATTGATTTACGAAGTTCCATCTTGTCGGAAGCATCAAATTGACGAGTCCCTGTATACAAATTATTGAACTCATTATTGAACTCCTTTGCTTTACATATATTTAGGGCAGCCATAAGTGTATCTATATTCGTGTCGATGTCTGTCGTTTGATTGAGAATGCATGTAGTTTATATATAAGGGTATTCCTCTTACGTTGGCACTAGCCAAATTAATTATTATTATTATTATTATTATTATTATTATTATTATTATTATTATTATTATTATTATTATTATTGTTATTGTTATTGTTATTGTTATTGTTATTGTTATTCTTGTTATTATTGTTGTTATTATTGTTATTATTATTGTTATTATTATTATTATTATTATAATAATGATCCATAGGGGTGTCAAAAAAATCAGAAACAAACTGAACAGTTTGGGTTTGCATTAGTTTTTAACCGAATAGTGATCCATACCAATTTGGTTTTCTTTGTTGTAATATTAAGAAAAAGTTTAGTGACAAAGGAGAGAGATTGAATAAATTGTAACGTTTAAATTATCGTGGAAAGCGAATGATTGAACAACAAAATAGACTAAATAAGAAAATAAATCGGATATCAAATTTACATGATTTGATCGTAGAAATTTATGTTCATGAGGAAGGCAGCGATAAATTTTACTATAAATCAAGCGATAAAATGGAGATCATATACTTGAGTTACTTAAATACTCTCAATGTTTTCCACTCCCAATTACATCCAATAATGCATATAGTGTTTAGCCCCAAATTCCTCGCTAACTAATCTCTCAATCTCACGAAAAAATTCACAAATTTTATTGCAAGATTTCACGGCTACAAATACTAACTTATAAATGTAATTTACGAGTTTCCTTTGCATGCCTTCGTCCACCAAGCACTCGTACACAAACAACGCTTCAGGTCTTCTCTCTTGCTCTGGACATGGACTCCACCACGAAGACCACACCGCTTTCGATCAACAACAGCGTGCTCTTGCGGCAAAATGAACAAATATATATAATATAATATGCATGACTCGTACTGTGGCCAACTGCAACTCGGAATAGGAAACTTGGACACTTCGGTTAACAAGTCCAACTTAGAGTTTCCTATTGTGTTCCTCGGCCGACTCAGGCAAGGAATTTCCGTGTTTGTGCCCGATCAGTAAGCCCATACTTCTTTGAAAATCAATTTCCACAGTCAAAGTCCAAAAAACTCTCTTGGACTCAAACGTGGAAGTAACAGGCCAACTCCAAATCTTGAAAAACAAACTGGTCGTGTCCTGCTTTGCTCGATTTCGTACATCCATAAATTATTATCTATTTTGAACAGTTTTATTTAATAGGTTCAAATTCAAGATATATTTTAGTAAAAAAATAGAGCTGATTTTCAGTTTGGTTCTGTCGAATGGAATCAAAATAAAAAAGTTATTTTCTCATTATTTGAATTGAGCCAAAAATGTACGATCATTCGATTCGGTTCATTTTATGGTTCGGTTTTGACACCCTACTTTTCTAAGCCCATTCATATTTATCATGGGTTGACCAAAAGAGTCAACTTTTGATCCCCGTTTATGTTACGAATCAAATTTCTGTCTTCTTTTTTTCCTCATTGAGATTCTGGGCGAGTATATTATTTTGTGAAATGCTATCCACATCCGTTTTAACAAATTGTGATTTTATATAAATATCTGCCTAAAGATGTGGGACATTTAAAGAGGCAGCATACCCATCCAATGTCGCCTCTGTCAATGCTAATCCTCATTTTTAGTTATTAGACGACCCGAACTACTATGGAAACATAACACATCTCAAAAAGGTTCAATAGAGTTTACAGTTGATCAAATCTCTCTTATCCATTTACCGAAGGAATTCGCGGTGGCCATGGACGATGAGAACTCCACCAATGAAATGGCATAGCTCGACCTCGATTTAAATTGTTTTGCAGTTTGTACAAGGATGTGCCAGTAGTTTAATGCCTTGATTGTCTTTTGACCCACCGAAAGAACATTATCTATAGAGCCTGTACCGCAAGCCCATCTAGGCCACTGATCATATGGAGTCTGGCAGCACTCACACAATTAATGATTTAGATGATGTTAGTCTACATTATCTGTAGTAGGAACGTGCATAGTTAATGCTTTTGCTGATACTGAAGCCTAGCCTGAACTTATCAAGCTTGCTCACTCTAGGCTTGATACATGGGTTCAAACTGTAACAGATTTAGTTTTGCACCCCTTGCTTAGTGGCTGGTGAGGGTTAGCCAATGACCGTTGTTGACCTAGAGTTGAAAGGAAAAATGAAAAGAAAAAATAGTAAAAGAATTGGAAAAATTAAAAAAATTATTCACATCAGTACTAGCATTGCCACGTAGAATGTTCAATGTCTGCATAATCAGTTTTAGATTAAAATTAGTTTGAAGGATTATATTAATAATATCAAAAGGTTAAGGACTACACTAGTTAAATTAAAAGGTTTAGAATTGGATTGATAATCATGTAATGGGTTATATGACTTTTTTGGTAATTTTCTCATTAGTCTTGAGGACGGACACAATAGCAACTACCAAAGCTTTTGCATCATATTTCACCCCCACCTCTCTATAGAACCGAGCATCCAAAGTTCTAGAGGTGTTGTTAAAGACCTCACATTCAAATTCTTGGGTTACCTGTATTGATTTCAGAGCAACCACAGAGGACGACAAAAAGAAAGAGCCAAGTAGGCCTAATTTTTGCAAAGGAGTGTCACAACCTTCCAGGAGATGAACTGCCAAGGGAAAGGCTAAAACGGGAATGAAGGTTTTCCTATCGAGGAAAACGCTTGCGTTTTGTATAGGCTCTTTCAAGCCCCACCAATCGCAACCTAGTACTCAATGGCTCGTGAAGTCTCCTCTTATAGCAAAAATTTCCATTACTTATTGGAAAGTCACGAATCTTGCTCCTTTGATGGTGCTGATTGCTAAATTTTAGTCCTGAATTGTACGTCAAATCCCATCCATCCTTGTAATGCTGCCATGGATGCGTCCATATTCCTTCACCATTATATACAATTCCACGGCCAGCTCATTCCACAAGTATGAGCTTCTTGATTGTTTCCCTTAATTTCCTCTCCCCTCAGTTTTTCCTATCGGCTTTTCTTGGTTGTATTGCCTTGCACATGAACGTCCAATATTCGGCCGAGTGTCAATTTTATTCCATATTACTTGACAAGTTCCGTCGATTTTTCTCTCATTATCTTCACAATTTCATTCCAGCAGCCCGAACTTTCCACAAACTTTATGATTTCTTTCCTTTATTTTGTCCGTTTTCACCAATTTGTCTCTCAATCGCGACACTTTCATTTCCTGCTTTTACCAATGCTACCGTGAATGTGTCCACATCATTCGCTATCATTTTCGTTTTCTTCTCTTTCCAAAATCCGCTCGATCTTTTGCTGATTTTGCCTCCCACCGGCCATATCTTCGAGTAAAAATATTCCATTGATTTCTCCTCTTGTCTGGCCACGATCTCTTTCTTGATATTGCCTCCTCAAATCATGTCAAAATAATAATCCATTTCATATTTCGTGGGCCTGATTTTCTTCGGGATCACTTAGGGCGCGTTTGGTAACGATTACGTTTCCCGGGAGGCGGTTCGATCGAGAATTGATTCTTTTTATTCTGTTCCCGGGAACTGATTCTAAGCATTTTAAGCCGTTTGGTAATTGTCCAAAATTTCTGATTCTGGAATAGAATTGCGTTTAGTACCGTGTTCATTAATTCTATTCCAAATCAATTTCTTTTAATTTTTAAATAATTTTTTACTTTTTTTCCTTTGTTTTCTTTTCTTTTTTTTTTTTTCATTTTTTTTCTTTTCATTTTCCTTTTTTTTTTTTTCTTTTTCTTTTTTTTTTTTTTTTTTTCTTTTCTTTTTCTCATCATCTTCTTCTTCTTCGGCGGCGACCTCACCGGAGCGTCGCCCGGCCCTCGGCGAGCGGGCCCTCGTCGGCCGAGCCTCGCCTAGCCCCGCGAGGCTCGGCCGAGCCGGATCTGGCGAGCCGAGCCCCACCGGTGGCCGAGCCGACCTCGTTGGGCGGGCGAGGCTGCCGGGCCACCGGCGGGGCTCGGCGAGCCTCGCCGGCCACCGGTGGGGCTGGGCGTCGCGAGGCTCGGCCTCGCGGATCTGCGAGCCGAGCCTCGCCCGGCCAGCCAGGCGGGCCTCGCTCGGCCCGGCGAGGCCTCGCCCGGCCCGGCGAGGCCCGCTGGCCCCGGCGAGGCCCGCCGGCGGCCACCGGCGAGGCCCGCTGGCCACCGGCGAGGCTCGGCCTCGCCCGGATCTGGGAGGCCGAGCCTCGGCGATGGGCGGGCAAGCCTTCGGCGAGCTCACCGGTGGGCGGGCTTGCCTCCGGCGAGCTCGCCGGACCTCGCCCGGTGCAGCGAGCTCGCCGGACCGGCGGCCGGCGGCCGGAGGTGGCGGCGGCCAGCGGTGGCGGACGGTGGCGGGCGGTGGCGGCGATGGTGGATGGCGATCGCGAGATGGCCGAAGGGAAGAAGAAAATTTTTGATTCTCAAATTCGTTCCGGAACAAGAATCAACTTTTTTATTCTTGATTCTATTCCCAATGTTTTCTAGGGAACAAATTTGTTCCCTGAACAAAAATTTACCAAACACGATTCTAGGCCGAAACGATTCCGGGAACAAAGAATCAGAATTTGCAGCCTTGTTGGGATGGTTACCAAACAGGCCCTTACCTTCTTCATTCAGAGCAACATACGATTTTGCTCATGCGATTTTCAATCATGGGTCGGCCAAAATTTGCTGGAGAATATCTCCTATTGATTGGTCTCTTTCCTTCTCGTGGATAACCGGCTATTCACTTCTCCCTCTTGATCTATTTATCCATTTTCTCACATCATGGGTGAGATTCATAATCGAGCACATTCCCAGGACATTTGCTAATCTATGTGCCAACTGGGAGTATTTCATGGCTTCTTGCATTCAAGCATAATGAGGCTAGCTCATATGAAATTACTGGGAAAATTGTCAAAAAGTCCTAAACCTATTACACTTTTATAATTCGGTTATAAAACTTTCAATTTCATCAATTCGGATATAAACTTTTTCACTTTTTACTAATTGAGTCCATCTAACCACTTTTAATTAGAATTTATTAATGTGGATGGCCTATGTTGACGTGATAATTTTTTAATATTTTAATAATGTTTGAATTTTTTATTGCTTTTTTTCTTTTTCTTTTTCTTTTTCTTTTTCTTTTTACTTTTCTTTGATTCTTTTTTTGGGGGAGCTTGGAGTTTGGCCAGTGATGGTGGCCGACCGACCCTCACTGGCGACAGGTAATTTCCGGTCAAATTAAGACTAGCAATAGCAAAGTTCCATTCACATTACCACTCGTGATAACTCAGCTTTTCAGTAAAATAATGACAATATTAAAGCACAGATCCAACCGGTAGGACCACGGATTAGAGGAACGCCAGCATTGAAGTCGTGTGGCACGGGTTTGTGGCGGAAAGTCAGTTTTTTTTGTCATAAAATGGCCAAAGTAAGCTCGAATACTTCTCAAAGCACCTCCGTGATCGGTGTTTGCCTCGAAATAAGCTCCATAATTTGGTGAATTTATCTCAATTGAACCCCCAATCTCACCGGTGACACTGATGTTCGCCGGACTGCTTTTGCATCACGTGCCATTGTCCACCCCATGAACGGGCTTTTTTGTCCAAAAGAAATTGCCTCTGGCCCTCCCGCTCCACTTGCTCCTGTGCGCACCACTCTCCGTCGCCAGCTACATAACAGAAAATTCAGTAGAATAAATTTCTCATTTCTTCATTAGTAGACCGAGGAAATATACATTATAGGGACTTTAGTACTTCATTTTTTAATGAAGGGCAATTTTATTGTCCTGGAGTTGTGGAATGAAACGGCAATTTTATCTTATATTTCTTTTTCTGGGGTCAGGTGTTTTGTTTAATCTTAGGAGGGCAGAGTCTCTAATGTCGCCCGGCCACGGGAGTGAAGTCAATGCCGTGGTCTTCGTAGGCTAAAACTGTTATGTCATAGTCATGGCCCTAGGATGGCGTCACTTGCCTCCACCACATTACCACGTGAATCAATTCCCCTGGTCGGAAGCATTAGACTGTGAAGTCACTGGATACAAATTATTGAACTGCTTTTGGACCCCCAAGTCATAATTTCTTTGTTTTATTTATATGTGGGGCGGCAGTGGGGCGTATTTGCATTTGTGTTGTTGTCTATGACTTTTGATTTAGAATGCACGTCGTTCTGATATAAGGGTCTTCTGTCATTTTCAGAAATGCTTTTCTGTTGGCGCCAGCCAAATTGGAATATCATCTGATCCCTTTAGGGTCTTGTGCCTCTTTATATTATTATTATTATTCTTTTCAGTTGTCGTTTTAATTGCTTTTCCCCTATACTTTTCCATATAAGTGTCAATAGTTCTATGCTTTTTTATTGGCGCCAACCAAATTGGAATATTATCGGATCCCTATAGGATATTGTGTCTCTTTATATTATTATTTTTTTCAACTATCGTTTTAATTGCTTTTCCCCTAGACTTTTCCATAAAAGTGTCAATAGTTTTGTTCGATTCAGATTTGACTCACCAAATGAACATTATCAGCAAGCAACAAGCGCATTTAGGCCACTAATCATATGTAGTCCATGGTAACCACTCACACAATCAATGATTTAGATTATATCAATCTACATTATCTATAGTAGGAATATGCACAAGTCACGCTTTTGTTTTGGCCTGTATATATCGAGCATGCTCACTCTAGGCCCAATACACTAGAATAGACTATACCAAATTTAGGCTTCATGCCTCTTGCCTAGATATTGGTGAGGGTCAATCGATGACCCTCACCAACCTAGAGTTGAAAGGAAAAAAGAAAAGAAAATTCATTAAAAAATTCAGAAAATTTTTATAGAAAATTTGGAAAAATTATTTATGTTAGCACCAATTTAGCCACATAAAACAGTCGATATCCACATAATCAATTTATTAGCAAAATTGGCCAAAATACTAGATTTGCAAATTGCGAAAATATTCAGGACTAAGTTAGTAAAATTAAAAAAATTACAACTAAATTAGCCACTATACAATAGATTTATGATTTTTTTGACAATTTTTACCTCTTTTTTTTTTTCTTGAGTATGAACTTAATGGCAGCTAGCAAAGCTTTTGAACTTTGGACTCAATATTGAACCACACGTCTAGAGTTCCAAACTATAAAGTATCAATACTTTTCGGGAGCTTTCATATCGTGTTGAATACTCCGACACGTGTTAAACATTTTCCGATACTCAGTCAACAGGTGTAAAAAAAAACCATTAGTTGGTCAACTCTCCTCATGCTCTTTAACGTTGTGGCTTTTGAGCTCTATTTGCTTACCATCCTATGTCATGTGAAACTAAGGAATTGAGCAATGAGATTGAATGGGAGTTGAGATAGAAGGCGAAGCAAATAGTTAAAAGATGAAAATTGTCAATGTAGATTTGAGCTTGAGCAGCTCCATCTCCATTAATGGAGGTTACAAGGAACGTAGAAGAGGGAAAAGAAAATAAGGCTATTTTTCTATGAAGGAAATATCGAATTGAGCTGAAATTTCACATTGCCAATGAGTCATGGAGGATCAGAGACTTGCACACGTGAAATTAACACGCGAACCTTTTAGTGGCAATATTGGATGAAAAATTTAAGTGTCACGATCCCTTTTTGGCGCCTTTTAAGCTCAAGTGGGCAGAGGCCAATGGCTCACTAAGTCTATTAGGTTTAGCTCGGACTCTCCCAAGCTGATCAATTCACAATTTATGGTTCCGGTTTTTAAGATGCAAGTCAATTTTAAATAAGAGTCGTCATTAATCAATTGGGGTGAGTTGATTAGAAACCCAAGTAAGATACCGGGAGAAATATTTTACTCTTATACAATTAGATAAACTAATAACGGAGACTTAATTACAGTGATTAATCACTAATGCATTTTATCTAATTTTGTTTAAACCTGAGGTATTTTTTGGATTTTCAAGGATTTTCCATGAATTTGTGGAGAATAAAAACCATATTTTAGGCTTTTTCTGATTTTTTGGAAAATGTAAATCATTTCTGGCTTTTTCTTTTTTATATATCTTCTTAAAAATATTTTTTAATATGAAAATAATAATATAATATTATATAAAATAAACGGACATGGGTCGGACTCCCGCATCCGACCCGAGTCTCGGCCGGCTCGGGCAGACGACCCGAGTTATCAGGCCCTCAACGGAACTAGGCCGAACGTACGGGCCCAGTCTAGAACAAAATAAGCCCTTACAAGCCTAATTCATCTAAGTCAAAGGACCAACCCCTAAAGACCCGACCGGATCTGATCCCAACCCGGATCCGACCCAGCTCCCTCTCGCGTCCCTGCTCCTTGCCGAGACGGAGACGGCTGGCGCAACTGGCGTCAGTCGCCTCGGCCCGGCTGAGGGCGTACACCGGCGACGCCTCAGCCGACCCGACCCGAGCGCCTGGCCCTTGCCTGGCCGGCGACGCCACGATGACGGCCATGATGGGGAAATCGTCGGTTGCCCTACACCCCCGAGACCAGTGACCCCGCGGACGACCACGGTGGCCCTCCCCCCTCCACAAGTCGACAGCCACGCGGCCACCACGCCGGCGTTGTTGGGATGCCTCGACTGGGCGAAGCGATGCCCGGACAAGTCGACGCCGGCCGAAACAAAAGTCACAACAACTGGATCTCGTTCGGACATATCATCGAGCAGTTAAAGCACGCTACAAAAACGAGAGGTTTTTGGCTCTTCTGGGGCTCAAACCCAAGCCGAGACTCTTGCCAAACAAACAAATACACACGCGGCAGCCAGAAAGAAGAGAGACTGGGGGCGGCGTTCGCGCAACCGGGCAGCTGCGAGCTCCGGCCCGACATGCCCAAAACAGGGCAAAAATAGGGCTGAGGTGGCTCACGTTTGGCTCAGTCGGTACGACGGCGGCTCGTCGGCGCGGTTGAGGTGCGGTGTTCACCGGCGGCCTCTCTCTCTGACTCTCACCGAACTCACCCTCTCTCAGATCTGTCTCTCGCTTAGCATCACTGTATCTTTTTAAGGCAAAAAATCCACAATGTATAATGTCATAGTTTATAATTCCTTGAATAACATGAATACCCAATCCAAGAACAACTTTACCCGTTGTATTTCTAAAGAACACCGGTATATGATAAGACGCAGTATCTGACAAAACATGAGGATTGCTAGAGAACATACAATACGGTCTACTCCCACAAAATTCCTCAACAACTACTTTAAAATTTCCAGATTAGCAACCCACTCTGTAATATTATATGAGAATATCTTGCAACAACATTCTGCTTGACTCTCCACCACCAAATTGCAGGAGGTGAAAACAAAAATGACAAAAGAAAAAAGGCAACTTCCAAGGCATTCACAAGACCCATTAATAGGACTCAGTCTCAGTCCTGAGCAGGACTTTAAAAGGCTCTTGCCAGCCTGAGGGCAGACCCAAGGGGAGAACCCGGGTAGTGGGAAAGGCTGACTCCTAGGAAAGACTGGGTAGAGTGCCACAGCAAGTGCACCAAATGGGGCTTGTTGCGCCACGTCGGATTAGGCACTAGGATGTTTTTCATACAAGTCAGCTGTCTTTACCGAGGCAACGTTATACCAGATTTCCCAAAAAGTAATTCTAAAGGTCAAAAAAAAAAAAAAAAAAGTCTCTTTCGGCTAGAAGGTGTTGCTTTCACAAAGTATCGACGACTTCCTACTTTCCGAATTTATCACGGTTCTCAAGCCTATCCATTTCATCTTAAAGAAGGACCAATAATAGACCACATACATAAGGAGTTGTTCATACTGATCCAAAAGAAAAATAACTCTGCAGTTGTTTGTGTTTCCCAGTACAAGCACCATAACATAAGAACCAAGAGTTTGAAGAAGACACAACGAATAACATACGGTTGCACCTTTCTTTCATAAGCAAGAAGCCATGAGACACTACAGTTCTATAATAATGTCATACTAACTTGTGTGATCTTGTCTTACGAAAGAAAAATTCAAAGAAGCTTTCAAATTGAAACTTCCCGAGCAGAAATTAAAACACCTCACATAATCAACCGTTTAAAAGTGGAAAATAAACAAAACTCCAGCCAAGGCAAACCCCGCAAGATGGAAACCTAGAACTAGGCAAATCAAAGAATCAATCCATGCATCCAGATCAAGAGACCCAAAAACCAAACCCCATCGTTCGATGCAATCAACCATGCATGAGACATTTAGCAAGCCATTTTCTACGAGAAGCAAAGCATCCGTCAACAATCACGAAGCTGAGCCTCATTCACTTGAAAAGACGGTCGAAGCCCTTAGATTGGCAACCCAAGCACCCGCAAAATCCAGAAGCCAACGGATAAAGCTCAAAATCGGACAAAAGCCCACAACTTTGAAGCACAAACGAGCGTGCACAAAACACTCAACATGTCAATAATGAGTGCAGCAAAAAAATTATGGTGGCAAAAAACGCGCCTATTCCGGTGCCACACTGGCGCTGACTTTTGGAGAAACAGATCAAATGATTAATGTTAAGTAATGTGTGCATCAATGTTATAAATCTCAAATGGGCAAGGTTAACGTCTCACTTTTGTGCTCGCAAAGAAGATCCACGCAACTAGGACAGATGCACCACTACAATAATCACATGGACCTCCTCACACCAGAGAAGCTCATATCAATTTCCCCACAGAACTTTGCCTTGAGAAAGAGGAGGGGTGCATGCCTGGTTCTGATTGACGACATTGACGAACACGATGAGCTTACACGATGAAAAATAACAATAATTGTTGGGAATCTATTGAAAAAGATGAGAAAATAAGATCAATTATCTAAGGCATTCAAATACTACCCTTAATGATAATTTTGCCCATCAAAATACGAAACTCAGTGCGTAAAGCTCTAAAGGCTATCTTCTCAATATACAACAAATATTCTTTTATACTCTACACTGAATATTCGACTCGGAGTACAAAACTCAGTGCATAAGGCTCTAGAGGCTATCTTCTTAATAGATAACAGACCTTTTTCTATTCTCTGTACTGAACATTTGAAGGAACACAAACAACGTTTGTGTATAACCTAGCAAAAAGAAAAGAAAGATATGAGAAACCAATGTCTCTTGAAAATTGTGGTTCGAAGTTAAATCTATATTCAAACAAGAGAGAAAGAGCCGTTAAGAAACCATTATAAATCCATTATATATGAAGGAATAAATCAAACATTACAAAACCGTTATAAAGTCGTTACATGATCATTTTACATTAATAACAGATAAAAACCATTATAAATTGACGATGGTAAAAAAACGTTATAACATTAATAAATTTTTAATATTTCAAAACTATTGAAATATCCAACAGTTTTTTTCTCATTGAGATTTTGGGCGAATATCTTGATTTTGTATATTGCCGCTGTATGCATCCAATTTTAACCAATTACGATTTCATATAAATATCTTCCGAAAGATGTGGAACATTTAAAGAGGCAGCATACCTATCCATTGTAGCCTCTGTCAATGGTAATCCTCATTTTTAGTCATTAAACAACGCGAACTACAATGAAAACTTAACACATCTCATAAAGGTTCAATACAGCTTATAGTTGAGCAAATTCAATTATCTATTTAGCGAAGGAATTTGGGGTGGCTATGGACAATGAGAACTCCACCAATGAAATGGCATAGCTTGCCCTTGAGTTGAATAGTTTTGTAGTTTCTACAAGGATGTTCCGGTAGTTTAATCCCTTGATTGTCTTTTGACCTACCAAAAGGACATTATCTATAGACCCTGTACAGAAATTCCATTTAGGCTGCTGATCATGTGGAGTCCACGGTAACACTTACACAATCAATGATTCAGTTGATTTTAATCTACATCATTTGTAGTAGGAACGCGCACGTGTCACGCTTTTATTAAAATTGAAGTCCGGCCCGAAAATACCAGGCTTGCTCACTCTGGGCCTGATACCCTAGTCCAGACCATAACAAATTTAACTTCGCACCTGTGGCCCAGTGGCCCGCGACGGTCAGCCCACGACCATTACTAGCTTAGAGTTGAAATGAAGATAGAATAGAAAAATAAAATAATTCGGAAAAAATTTTAAAAACTAGAAAAATTATCCACGTGAGAGCCAACTTTGCCACATTGGACGTCTGGTGTTCACATCATTGATTTCTAATCAAAATTGATCGGACGGACTATACTACAAATGTTATAAGGTTTAGGACTAACTAAATTAACCAAACTAAAAGGTTTAAAATTGGATTGACTACTATATAATAAGTTTATGTTTTTTTTTTTTTTTTTTTTTTTTTTTTTTTTTTTTTCTTCTTTCTTTTGGCCGGTCGCCGCCTCGGCCATGATAATTTTCCTATTCGTCTTTAGGATGAACTTGGTGCTGTGGTGTACTTCACCCCGATCTCTCAAGAATATGGAGCCCTAGAGGTGTTGTTAGGGACCTCGCATTCGGATTTTTGGGAGGCTTGTGTTGACGAAGAGAAAGAGCCGAGTAGGTGTAGTTTTTGCAAAGGACGAAAAAGAAAAAAAAAAAAAAAAAAAAAAAAAAAAAAAAAATAGAAAAAATAAAAGAAATAAAAAAATTATCCAAATTTACCAAACATGTTTCTGTTTACCAGCCCTTATCTATGCAATCTTTTGGGTCTACTCGTTGACTATATTTAAGTTTTGACACCAACGAAACCATGAAATATGTTCAATTTTCGAATATCCTTTCAAAAATTTATTACATATCATGATCATAGATTATTTCTTGCTCAATTGAAATACAATCAAGTTCTAAAATTTATTAAATTAATGAAATCAAGTCAATTTATTAACTTCATCTGACTTGACTAATAGATAATGCTGACATTATTATTATTATTTAATATTTCTCCCTGTTACATGATGTTGAGGTGGCTAAATCATGAAACATAATGTTGAAATAAAATCGTTTTTTTTTTCAATTTTTTAATACAAATTTTATTTTATTTTATTAAAAAATGAGCTAAATATTTTATAAGAAAACCGAGAGCTGTAATCAACCGACAACCACGTTATCACCTTTGTTCTTCCTATTTCCTTATGTTCTTTTTCTTCTTCTTCCTTCTTTGTCACCTCCATTATGTTCTTTTTTCTATTTCCTTGCTCGACCTCCATTAATTCTTCCACCTGCTCTAACAGAGAAATCCATTCTCAACTCACAAAGATATTTCACTTCACGGCCAATCAATAAGAAGAAGCAAAGACCGAACGAGTACTTAGAATAGAAACCGCATCCCAAAATCTCGACCACTACACATGAAGTTACAAATGTGATATAAACTCACAACACATTTTATTAGGGAAACACGATACAACAGATCACTTACAAACATCACACAATCAACTGCATAGAATCTAAGGACATCAATCTGATGCCCTACCTTGACAAACAAACTCTAATACCATACTTCTAAAGGCTTGCGTGTCTTAGCTCAACCTCAAGGAAAGAGGAATACCATCGTCATTTACAACCACGACTTTTGTCCTTATTCTCTTAAGTCTTTGATCCCTCATCTGGCCTGTCCACATCTAGCTTGTACATATCACCTAGGAGGGGCAATCCAATAAGCCATTCCAAGAAAAATTTGTAGCGATTGCCAGCCACTGCTGCATCAGTAGAAGAACGAATGATATCATGAGCGGCAACAGGCGTAGAGCTTTCTTGGATGTACTTTTTCCACCCATCGTCGAGAACAGTAGGGATAACGTGAAGCAAAAGTAAGTCAGAACCATTGCACCTAGGGATAGCCTGAGCGGCAACTTAAGCGGCAGCTTGAGCAGTCTAGTGTTGTTGCGGTCCTGGATATCTCTGGTGAGGCAAATGATCATTTGGACCGACACCACGAATCCTAATGTGTTGCCACCCAGGAAGAGAGCGTACACCAAGCCCGCACCATAATATTCAGTCATGGATTTGTGGGAAAGATCTTCAGTTGTTGAGTTGCTGGGATTAGGATTGTTTGATTTGTTGTGGGCGACTTCTTTTATGGAATTAGTATTGCTTGATTTGTTGTGGGCGACTTCTATTATCTTTGGAGGCTGAAGCACGGATTGGTAGGTCGTGCTTGCGATGAGCGCGGCGACGACCAACAGGGCGTTGCGGATGTCACCAAAAGACTCCTTTTTTGCATTTGAATTCTTCAATTGCGAACGTGGTGATGACTGTTGAGCATCTTTGACTGGTTCTTCCCCAGCTGCTTGATGACTGTTAGCTCCATCGAAATCGTTGTCATCCGGGACTGGGCTTGATGCGGGCGAGTTTGATCTTCCTCTCCCGTGTTTGGCTCCCGCTCGAACGAGGATTTCTTTGATCTCTCTATCTCCTGCTTCCCTTTGCGAGGGAGTTGAGACGTCTAGAGGTGTCGACCCACTGTCGTTCACGGCATTCACCTCTACGACCTCAGACTCCACAGCATGCTTACAAAGTAGGAAGTTCACCACCTGCAATTATTTTCAATTTTCCGGACATTAAGATTATACGAACAAACTTCAGGCATAGACGAGACATCCTTTATTCCAGTAATGATCAAAACAGACCCAATTCGATAAATTCCTTTGCCTAGAAGATCTTTGCATATGGTAGGGACACCAAATCAATGCCTTCATTGAAGTAATGCACAAAGAAAAGCGTGATAAAATTAGGGAATCACGAGACTTACCTCGAAATTTTTACCAGCGGCAGCAAGATGCAAGGCGGTGTTGCCTTTGTGGTCCTTCCAATTGATCACCTGCTCCTTCTTGTGCTGCTTCAGATGGTCTACCAACACAACCACCACGTCGAACCGGTTGTTCTTCACAGCAAGGTGAAGCATGGTCTCCTCTCGAGCAGTCGTCTCTTCGACAGACTCAGGCGAAGCGGCGAGCAATACCTTCATGACATCGACCTTCCCGTTCATAGCGGCATAATGCAAAGGGATTCTTCTCTCCCGTCCCTTCACGGAGCACAGGTGTGGACCCATTGTCAAGAGCTCCCTCGCGATCTCGACATCACCTCGAGCAGCCGCGATGTGCAGCGGGCTGAAACCATCCGTGTTCACCTTTTCCGCAAGCTTTGGCATACGCTTCAGGAGCTCTCGAACGAAATCCAAATGGCCAGCCACACAGGCGACATGCAGCGGCGTGTGACCGGCTCCTTCAAGATCCATCTCCTCGAGGATGAGCTCATTGCTGCTGATCAAGTCTTCCAGCTCATGGACATTGCCCTTCCGAGCTGCTTCTAACATCCTTCGCTCCATTTGATCGGAACTAATGATGGCCTCTCTCTCTTTCTGGGACACCTTTGGACTTGGATATCTGTTAAATTATATCGATCCATTTTATAGAGTTTTTCGAGCATCAAGGAGCTCATTGTTGAATGATGAAATAAGACTAGCAACAGCAAAGTTCCATTCACATTACCACCCATGATAACTCAGCTTTTCAGTAAAATAATGACAATATCAAAGCACAGATCCAACCAGTAGGACCACGAATTAAAGGAACACTTGCATTGAAATCGCGCGGCACGGGTTTGTGGGGGCAAGTCAGTTATTTTGGTCATAAAATCGCTTTTTAAATACATCGGAAATCAAGAAGAGAGAACATCTCGAAAACCCTCCTTAAGAATGTGGCATTTCTCTCAAAGCACCTCCGAGATCGGTGTTAGCCTCAAAGTAATCTCCATAATTTGGTAATTTCGTTTCAATTGAACGGTCAAATCTCGCTGGCGACACAAATGTTCGCCGGACAACGACTACTTGTGTCTCACATGCCATTGTCCACGCCATGGACAGGGACATTTTTTGTCCGAAAGAAATTGCCTCTGGGCCTCCCGCTCCGCTCGCTCTTCCGTCTGTACCACTCTCCGTGCCAGCTAAATAACAGAAAATTCAGTAGAAGAAATTTCTCATTTCTTCATTAGTAAAACGGGGAAATGTACAGAATAGGGACTTTAGTACTTCATATTTAATGAAGGGCAATATTATTGTGCTAGGGTTGTGAAATGAAACGGCACCTTTCGAAGCACCTTTCTATGTCGTTTTGTCTTATCTTATTTTCTTTTCTTGGGGTCTGCTGTTTTGTTTTATCTCAAGAGGGCAAATTATCCAATGTCTCCTGGCGGCGGGAGTGAAGTCAATGCCACGGTCTTCATAGGCTAAAACTATTACGTCATAGTCATGACGTCACTTGCCTCCACAACATTATCACGTGAATTGTGTCGATGGATACAAATTGTTGAACTGCTTTGGGACCCCCATGTCATAATTTCCTTACTTTACGCATATTTAGGACAACAACGGGGCATATTTGTATTTGTGTCGATGTCTATGTTTTAAAATGCACGTCATTTTCATATAAGATCTTTTGTCATTTTCAGAATTACTTTTACGTTGGCGCTAGCCAAATTAGAATATTATCATATCTTTAGGGTCTTGTCCCTCTTATTATTATTATTTTCTTTAGGTGTTGTTTTGACTGTTTCCCCCCTACACTTTTTCATAGGGTAAAATCAGTTCAAATCTTTAGGAAACTTGAACTAAATCATTTACGTGTATTTTAGTTTTGAACCGAATAACGACCCGAACCAATTGGGTTTTCTGTTTTTTTTTTTTTTTTTTTTTTTGGTAATACTAAGAAGAGTTTAGTGACAAATGGAAAATAGTGAGTAAATTGTAATATTAAGAAGATGGCAATTTTCAGTTTGGTTCAGTAAATCGAATTGAAATAAAAAATGGTTATTTTTTTATTATTATTCGAACCAAGTCAAAATACACAAAAATTCAGTTTAGTTCTAGTTTCGGTTCAGTTTTTCTATTTGATTTTGACACCCCAACTTTTCTAAGCCTGTTCATATTTATCACAGGTTGACCAAGCGAGTCAACTTTTGATCCTTGTTTATCTGTATCTTTTTTTTTTTTTTTTTTCTCATTGAGATTCTAGGCGAGTATGTTATTTTGTGTAATGCTATATGCATCCAATTTAACCAATTGTGATTTCATATAAATATCTGCCGAAAGATATTAAAGAGGTAGTATACCCGTCCATTGTATCCTCTGTCAATGCCAATCCTCATTTTTAGTTATTAGACGACACAAACTACAATGAAAACCTAACACATATCGAAAAGGTTCAATAGAGTTGACAGTTGAGCAAATCTCTATTATCTATTTACAGATGGAATTTGTGGTGGCTATGGATGAAATGGCATAGCTTGCCTTTGAGTTGAATTGTTTTGTAGTTTGTACATGGATGTTCCAGTAGTTTAATCCCTTGATTGTCTTTTGACCCACCGAAGGCACATTATCTATAGATCCTGTACCCCAAGCCCATCTAGGCCACTGATCATATGGAGTCCATGGCAGCACTCACACTATCAATGATTTAGATGATGTTAGTCTACATTATATATGGTAGAAACATGCACAGGTAACACTTTTGCTAATATTGAAGCCTGGCCCAAACATATCGAGCTTGTTCACTCTAGTTTGATACACTAGTCCAAACTATAACAAATTTAGCTTTTTGCCCCTTGCGCAGTGACTAGCGAGGATTTATCCATGACCATCACCAGCCTAGAGTTGAAAGAAAAAAATAAAAAAAGAAAAAAAAAAAAATTCAGAAATATTGCAAAAATTATATACATTAGCGCCAGCTTTGCCAAGTAAAATGTTCAGTGTCTACGTTATTGATTTCAAACTAAGGCTAGAAGGACTACATTGACAATATCAAAAGGTTTAGAATTACATTAGTCAAATTGAAAGATTTAGGATTGGTTTGGCCACCATACAATAGGTTTATGATTTTTTTTTTTTTGGTAATATTCCCATTTGTCTTGAGGACAGACTCACTAGCAACTACCAAAGCTTCCACAGCATACAACTTGATCTCTCTATAGAATCGAGCATCCAAAGTTCCAAAGGTGTTGATTTTACTAGCTCTTATTTATGCAATCTCTGGAGTCTTTTAATTGAATATATATAAGTTTTGACACTGTTTAAAAATGTTAAATATGCTCAATTTTGATATATATGTCTCGATTGTAGATTATCTCTTGCTCACTTGAATTATCTTAGGTTTGGTTCCAATAAAAATGTAATCATTTAATTTGTCTCCTTTTTCCCTTTTTAGTTGGGGTTTGTCCTCGTGAAAATATTGTCCCACATCTCTTGATAACTGATCATATATATATTTTTATATTCATATGATTTTCTTATATCTATCAATTTAAATTTTTAGAATGAGATTTCTAGCATAGCACAGGAAGTGGGAGGGACTGATGACTAGCGACAAGTGTAAAAAATCTGACTGCGTTCTCGGTTTTAAAGTATGAATTACGAAGCGTGAAAGTTTCAGCATTTCTAAATGCAATTATGACACAACAAAACTATATCAAATAAATCCTCCCATCTCTATTTTTAAACATAGGAGGCTAGAAGAGAAAAACCCTTAGTTCGGGTTGGTTTTAGGTTCAGCTGCTGACTCGTCTCTCAATCATGTACCGCAGGGAGCTACAAATAATTGGAATTTTCACCTCCAAAAAGCCCTCATCAGATTAACACAAAATGAAAGGAGAAAAAAAAAAAAGCCAGAACAGAAGCTAGAACGTGTTTAGCGTGGTTGAGCTTCTTAAATGTAATTGGCCAGCACGAACCCTCCAATTTCAATAAAGCATGCATGTCGTGCCATAACAAAATATTTGGGAAAATCTTCCCATGGTTGGTGACAGCCATCACTTTTCATAAAGTGACCAAATGACAAGAAAAGAATAAACTTGAAGTAAATCTCCGAGAGAATATCATCAAAATTCACCTCCTGATTTATCGAATGACCAAATGACAAGAAAAGAATAAAGTTTAAATTCCGAGAGAATATCATCAAAATTCACCTCCTCTCTCTCTGTCGATCAACCTTATCATCTCCCTCAATTGCTCAATTGGGGCATGCCGTTCTTTCTCGAGCTGGTTCTGGCCACAGTGTCAATGGCCACCTATTGCTCAGCGGTCTTTGCTGTTAGTCCTAAGTCGCCGACCAATTCTACTGGCTGCTCTTCACCGGCTTTGCGCCGTTCATGGAGTTATTTGAGTGGTTTTGTTCATTACTCTATCTATTTTAATACCTAAGCATTAACTTTCAGTCGAATCTCAATTATGCCTCAAACTTTTTAAATCTTATAAAAATAATTACAAATTTCACTTTTTATCGAAATCGTGCCCCCGTAAGTTCTTCGTCCAATGTTGCCATTAAAGTCAATGTGTCGATTTCATATGCACATCTTTATCTCCATTCATGTGTCATTAATGACGTGGAATTTCAGCTAAACTAGATATTATTAAAACAAAAACCTTTGTTCTTTCTATTTCCTTATGTTCACTTTCTTCTACCTCCTTCCTTGCACCCTCCATTATGTTCTTTTTTCTATGTCCTTGCTCGACCTCCATTAATTCTTCCACCTGCTTTGACAGAGAAATTCATTCTCAACCTCCCAAAGATGTTTTACTTCGCGACCAATCCATCTGGAGAAGCAAAGACCAAATGAATATTGAGAACAAACTCACCCAACAACATCGTAAAATCTCAACTGCTATCTGTGAAGTTACAAACGTTGTATAAATTCTCAACACAATTTATTAGGGAGATACAATACAGCGGATATTCCATCACCACTGTGGTCGCCTTTCGTTGAGAGTTACCCGGCGTCCTACGTTGCCAAGCGTCATCTCAAACAAGATACATAAAATATACAATTTCTTGTCTAAAACACGTGTCATGTTACTCAAACAACACGTATGTGTTGAAAACGTAAATATAGAGCCATCATTCATGCATGCATATGACAAGGAGAGTAACTCAATAAAATCCAAGCATTCGTATCTCATTTTAAAATCCTGACATTTGAACCATTTTATATCAAGAAAGTTACTCAAGTAAATCCAACCACCTATGACACAAGTTCAACCTATCAAAATAGGCACAACAATCTTTTCACTTGAGTAACCTACATAAGATGAATAAAATTTGACCGAAACAATCAACATAAGTCGAAAATGGGCACACTGGGAAAGTGACCATGTTCAGCTTGCGCACCATACTTTGCTGCTTTGGTTCTCGCACCACGGGTTTCGTTTTTGAGCAAGCCGCACATCATTTCGAAGTAACTTATAACATGTTACATTCGTTTCTTCTCTACTTATAAAGTTTATCCCAAAATCTACATTTGCGATACTCGAAATTATCCTCACGTGTCGGCAGTGTGTTGCTTGATAGCTGATTTTACATATGATGCTTATCTGTCATTATTTGCCACTAGCCGGGTACCGTCCTTGATTTCTTTTGCAAGCTGTATTACTAGTCTTTTTGTGTGTACTACGTTGCATGCACAGAATCAGGGATTAGATTAAAGCTATTATTATTATTATTATTATTATTATTATTATTATTATTATTATTATTATTATTATTATTATTATTATTATTATTATTATTATTATTATTATTACTATTATTATTATTATTATTATTATTATTATTATTATTATTATTATTTATTTGAAATCAGATTATTTTTTTATTATATAGCTTCAATTTGCAAATAAATACATCAAGTACATAAAAAAAAAAAAAAAAAGAAAAAAAAAAGTAAGTCCTTTCGTTACTCTCTTGTGTTTGTCCTGTGATTATTATACTGAAAGGGGAAGAGTGGCTAATATTTTATTTAAGATGATTTTGCATATAAAAAAAATGTATTTATCAATGCACTTGAGACTAAATAATATCATTCAAGTGACTGAAAGTGATTCGATTGAAATAACTTTCTTGTTTTGGCCATAATTGATGTGGTTTTAGAGTGCACTTTTTTTGTTTAAGGAAAAAAATGGAAATAACTTGTTCGCTTTCCAAATAAAATTTAATGTATTTTTAAATTCAAATTATCAAAAAAAAAAATTATATGTGAATCTAAATGTCAATATTTATGTACTTTGTAAAATCTCAAATGAAATGGTTGCGATGCTATTTAATTTCAGATTTACTCTTCATCGAAGTTGCATATATGAGTTGAATGACAAGTCATTTAGCGAATGATCATATCTGATGTTCTTCTTCCAAGAACGTTTTGGATGTGGGTCGTCAGTTTTCCTTTTCATCAGCTCTTCACGAGTGCCTCCAACAACAATCCGAACGCTGAGCATGTTCATGTTGCAACTTGTACATGCGAACAATCAGCTCACAACCTAAACGTCAAAGAATGGAAATAGAAATAAAAGGGAATGATGGGTTTTCACCTAACTCTTCTTTGAGAATAATTACCGAATCAGGCATATATTTTGAAAGAAAAGTTAATTGTAAAAAAAATTACTCTTATATACCCTTGATATAGCAAGTGAATAGTTTTTTTTTTTTTTTTTTTGAAAACTGGTGAAGAAAGTGGTTCGGTTTCCATGAAATATGAGTGGTCAAGAATGCTCTGTTATTGGCAAAAAAATGATGGCGCCATTAGCATAGCATATCCCTGTTTTAAATTATGATGATCTCACTTGCGTAGTTATACTCCATAACATAATTGGTGGCTCAAGCCACTTAGATAATTGGTAAGTAGAATCCAAACTATATGCTCCTCGGAGGAAAGTTTGAACTCGTTTTCAACTTTCTTGTGATAAATACATTTATGAAGAATGCCGTAGAATTCCTCGTATCTGTAGGATCTTATAACCATGTTTAGGAAGCTATCTAATCCGGAAGCAGATCCTCTCTTGCCTACCACAGGCCACATCATCCGTGACACACTTTAACGATTGAACCATGTCAATCTTTGTTTCTCTCTCTCTCTCTCTCCATCTCTCTCCCCATATTATTTCTCTCTAATTCTCCTCCAACCCAACACTAACTTATAAAACCGTTGAGATCCAGGCGAGGTCTCGACAGCAGCACCAGCTCTATATTTAGAATAATTAATAATGATTTCATAAAATCTCATAGTGGTGGTGACATGGCGAAGGCAGGGACGAAAGCACGGAGAGATGGAGGAAGAGGCCAATAGCCATCGAGCTAGATCTGACAGCACTGCAGAAAAGTGGGTGTGTGGTTGGTAGCAACGAATTCGCGTCCGTCTTATTTAGTTAAAGATTCTGTAACTTTAAAAATGAAATGAACGCGCCCACTTGTATTTTCAAGGATTGGATGCTAGAAGAGATGAGAAAATCCGTGATTGGGGTTCGCTTTAGATTCGGCAGCTGAGGCCCTATTTGGTAACCATTCAAATAGTGCCAGATTATATTATTTTGTTCTTGAGAGTAGTTTTGGAATAGAAATGTGTTCGATAAAATTTTTTTTTAAGAATAAGTTTCTATTTTTTATTCCTGAAAGTAGATTTGGAACATAATAATTAAAAAAAAAAAGTTGATTCTTGTTATGAGAACAAATTTAAGAATCAAGCCCATATTTTCTCTTTTTCTTTCCTTTTCTTCTTCTTCATCTACCGCCACCACCACCATTGCCATTCACCGCTATCCACCGTTTGCTGCCCACCGCCGCTAGTTGTCGGCAACTAGTTTGGTGAGCTTGCTAGAGGCAAGCTCAACCATCGGCGAGGCTCTCCTAACCTCGCTGGTGGCCAGGTGGGCCTTGCCTAGTTGCTGGTAAGGCACAATCGACGAGGGCCAGTGATGCTCCAGTGAGGTCACCGGCTCTTGTCTGGCCGGACCGGTTACCGGCCACTTGAAGAAAAAGAATATGAGAGATAAAAGAAAAAAAAAGAACAAAAAAGAACAAAAAGAACAAAAAAGAGAAATTATTTAAAAATTAAAAGAAAATGATTTGAAGTAGAAATTTTGAGCACAAGTACAAACACAATTCTATATCAGAATCAGAAATTTTGGATAATTACCAAACGGCTTAAAATGTTTCGAAATTGTTTTCAGGAATATAATCAAAACAAATAATTTCTAATCGGAAATTGTTCCCGGGAAAGAATCGTTACCAAATGGGTCATGACTCATCTCTCAACAATCTACCGTAGGGAAACTATAAATGATTGGACTCTTTCAACTCCAAAGGTCCTCATCGAATCGACAAAAATAAATGAAAAGCAAAAGGCCACTTGAAACTAGAACGTCTTTTAATGAATTGAGCCTTTTGAAAATATACTGGGGCAATACAGTCCCTCCAATGACGATGAAGCCTTGCATGTGCGTCCCACGACAAAACATTCTGCAGACTCTTTTCATGGTCACGGCCATCACTTTATATTTGACTAAATTGCCAGAAAAGTCCATTATTTTCTTCAAAAAAGTTCTCCCGGGAAATATCATCGGAGTTCACCTCCTCTCTCTCCAGTGGCAAATCATCCAGAGAGCCCGATGAAATTGATCAAGGTGTTGCTCAACCACCACGGCCGTGACTCCCCAACAGAGGTCCACAACGTCCTCCTCGTGGTCGCCACCCTCATCGCAGCCGTCACCTTCCAGACTGGGGTCACTTCCCCGCAAAACACTCGGGGTGGCATCTGGAAGGACAGCTCCAGTGACCACCTCCCCCAGCAGGCCATTTACGCCTTCCAATGAGGAACTTTCTTGTCCTCCATCTACCTCATCATCTCCCTTACCTGGGCTTCCCGTTCTTCCTCGAGGTCATGGTGGCCACTGTGTCGATGGCTGCCACTCCCAACTCGCCGGAACAGTTGCAGGACAGCTCTTCACCAGCTTCGTGCCATTCTTGCTCAGGACGCTGGTCCAGATGGGCAAGTATTACGTGTGGGCTATGTCCGAGGAACTTCATCAAGTAGGAGGTGCTGTTTACTTTCGATTAATTAATTAGTTTGTTTAGTTCTAATCTAATATCAGCCTCATCTTGCTCTGAGGATCAAGTACAGTGTGATGACTTTGTGGGAATAATTTAATTTGTCAGAATTAATTTGTTCAATTTGGATCATATCTTCTTTAGGCAATTTTACTTTTTACATGCTTGTGCAAAATTTCTATTTCTAATTCTTTTTCTTTTATATCTTGAATTCACCAAAATAAATGACAAAATCATGAAATATGATTTAGATGTTTCTTTATCTATTTTATATATCATTTTTACATGCTCGAGCCGCCGTCACCGATCAAATTCCTCTCTCTCTCTCTCTCTCTCTCTCTCTCTCTTCGGGTAGTATAGGACCCGCTACAGCAGATCGGGGGTCGCCAGCCTCGGGTAGATATAAGGAAGTTCGACGTTTAGGCTGTCTTTTCATGCTGCGACTGTGACAGCAGAGGTTGAGCTCATGGCGTTGCACGAGCGAGCCCTAGGCCGGGTTCACCGCGGGACTGAGGGAGGAGAGAGATAGTTCGACGGTGTAGTGAGGCGATGTGGCGGAATTAGGCAGCGCAACGTCGGTCGTGATGGCAAGGTGGCTGGTGCACTGGCTTTTGGAGAAGAGTGATGAAATGTGTTTTAGGCTTTTTTAGATGTGTAGGGAAAATTTGCTTAAAGGCAAGTGGTATTTTGATCCGATGGGGTAACTTTATCGGGTAAAGATAATCATTAATTTCTATCCTATCCTTAAAAGTCATTTAATGTACGAACTATTCTATGGATAAATTATATTTTAATCGATGAATAAATTCACATTGCACTTTATTATGATTGATCGTGAATTACACAAAGATTTAGATTGGGTGGTATATTTTCAATTATGAAAATTATTCATAAGAACAACAAAGTATATGTGCGAAGCGTGGTCATGCCTTCCAGCTTCATAAATAAACTATTCTATGGACGGTAAAAAAATGATGATGATTATTGAGCTCATTCCTTTAGCAAAGCTTGAGCTTTTTCGACCTAAATTGGCAAATTACAAAGAATGAGTGCCATCATGATGTTGAGAGAGTTGGCATTAATGATGAGTATTGTGACTCGACTACAAACATTGAGTTAAGATGAAGATTTGTGTGAATATGCGTTTCGAGTTCGAGCGGCTGAAATAAAACTTGACTCGGAATTAATCAGGAAAATTTGGATTGTTGCCACTATCTTTAGGTGCGTGAAAAAAAAAAACTAGGAAATGAACTTCCAATTGTAGCCAGCAAAAATCTTTAAGAACTTCCCTTCAAGGTTCGGTCAACCCCATCTTTAGGGGCCCACTCATCGTTTGAACATATATATTTGAAGTTTGTGAGGTTGATATATATATATATAGCAAAATATTATTGATTTAGGTATACTTTATGGTTGCAAAATACTCAAGCGTGAGAGTGATTGTAACTCTACGATATGTAATTTATTAGTAAGTTTTATGCAACTAACTCTTCCATGAAACAGATATTGTCACTTGAATCAAATCACGCAAAACTCTCGTGCTCTTTATTATTTTTCATTGAATTCTTTAGTAATCTGATTTCTCATGTTTGACTTCAATAGTAAGATTCATTAGCTTTCGCATTTTTTGGTGGTAAGATCGAACAAAAGGAGTATGTATCAAAAAAGAAAAAAAAAAAAAAGACCTGCATTGAATTCGTGCGCATGGGTTTTTGGCCAATGGGTCGTTCATCTGGTCATTAAATGGCTTTTTAATCCATCAGAAATTAAGAAGTGAGAAAAATTTCAAAAAACTCTTGAAGTGGAGCATTTTTCTCAAAGTACCTCTTGATTGGTGTCTGTCTCAAAGTTGCCCATAAAATTGACGACGTGGAATTTCAGCTCAATTAGATACTTAATAAAAACCATAATTTTTCCATCTCCGTTTCTTTCGTTCTTTCTGTCTTCTTGTTTGTTCCTCCATTGCAAACTTGGATTCTACAACCTCGGTGTGGAGTCGCGCAACCCTGATCATGACCCGAAATTTGAGGTTGCAGTTGGGTCTATAGAGTTTTGCTGAAATGGTGGCCGTTAAAAATGCCTTCTTGAAGCTTGAAAAGTTGGAACAAGAAATAAGGGTCTCGAACGAGCTCACAGGAGATTTTTTTGACAACTACCAACCATTGCGGAGGGGTTGCCGGAGGTCGTGGTGCAGCATCAAAGGTCTCAGTGGCAATGGGTGAGGCCCTGTGAAGCTGTGGTGAAGAGAGGCCATGTAAATTTGAGGAGAAGCGTGCATTTTCCCAATGTGTGAAAAAGTTCAACTCAAAAGCCTAAACTAATAAGTACAGGAGACATGTATATAAAATAGCATAAAACTCATAGATGAATGTGGTGAGATACTTTCAATACCCTCTCTCCCTTTTGGATCTGGCATGTGGGGCCATACATATGAAACAAATTAAAGCATGACTTGACTCTAACGCCATATAAAGAATATGCAGAATAAATAATTGTGTTATATATACATGTTCAATAAGGCTATAGAAGATGACTAAGTTAACAAGATATTACAATATTGATTTACGATCAATTAGAATCGATTAATGATATGAATAATCAAATGAGATATATGCACAATCTTGAGAATTAAGGGAGATTTGTAAAATCAAGAGAGATATATGGAATTTTCGAGTTATTGTAAGTAGAACAAGAACGAGGGATCACGATACAAAAGGTCATCCATGTTGTAGTTCCTTCTCTTTCATCATTAAGAGCTTGCATTTGTGCATCCACCTTATTATTATAGGAACCAAGGGAACCTATTGGAGAGATGGAATAGATGTGGTTAAGTGAAGCTAAACTCACTTAGGTCGTCGATAAGCAAAACAGAAATTTAATTTGAAATTGTGGCTTTTGACCTTTTATTGTTATGGCTCATCATCCTATGTCATGTGAAACTAGGGTGTCAATTGGTGAGATTGAATAGGAGCTAAGATAAAAGGCAAATCAGAGAGTTTAAGATGAACATCATTGATACAAATTTGAGCTCTAGCAGCTCCGCCTCCATTAATGGAGGTTGCAAGGAACACAAAAGAGAAAGAAAATAAGGAAATATAAAAAATATTTTTTTCTATAAAAGAAATATCGAATTGAGTGGAAAAGAGACATGCACACGTGAAATTGACATGCAAACCTTTAGTGGCAATATTGGATGAATACTTTAGGGAGCTAAGATTCAAGTACGGAGTAAGAGTTGATGATTTTTTTCATGAGAGAGAGTTTGGGCCAAAATAAAGATTCCATTTAAAGTTTGTGTATTTTAAAGGACTTGGACTTTATTTTTTATTGGTAGCATATACCCGTGTTTCTAATTGGAAAACCTCATATATCATAGAGACAATGTCTTTTCTCTTCAGTTTACTCTTTTCGGTGGAAATATAGTCAATGTGCAAGCCAATTGCCTCTGTGACTTTTTCAAATGATTGCCCTCTGTGGCTGTCACTAATCTCACACTTTTCTTATCTAATTTTCATATGAAGGATAATTATTCTATCCATGATCCAAATCCCATCGAGATGCTAGCAGTTACAAAATCTCTCCACATGAAATGTGTCGCAATTAAGCACCACAAGCCCTTCAAAGATATGTTCACAATCAGAGTTGAGCTCGTAATTTAGGGGAAGACAACCGGCCTCTTTATCTCTAAACCAATCACCTTAGTGCTAGATTGGGTTTGTTAACTTTGAAACTCCTTGCGTGTGGAAATTGGATGAAAGTTAATTTTGTACTCCTAAAATTGTGGAATGGACGGCACTTATGAAAGCACCTTTCTCTATGGTTGATGGAGCTCATAACTAAGTACCATCTTTTTGTGTGGGGAAAAAAAGAGATAAGTTCATATGCAATCATGACGTGAGACTCGTTATATTATATTATAGAGACAGATTGCCTATTTTCTTTGACGTTTGAAAAGCTCGAGGATTTATTGGGTGTTCTTTTTATAAGTTTATTAGTCTACCTATTTTAAAACCCCAATTCACTTAAAAAGCGTCAACTTTCAATTGGATCTCAATTCTATTTCCAACTTTTTTAATTTTATAAAAAATCATCAATATTCATGTTTTTACCGAAAATATGGCCCCACATTAACTCTCCATCCAACGTTGCTGTTAAAGTTTAATGTGCCAATTCTATATGCACTTCACTCCCTCAATGCGTCATTGATGATTTGCAATTTCAGCTCAATTATATATTTTTAATAGAAACAACTTTGTTCTTTCTAGTTCCTTATGTTCTATTTCTTCTTCTTCCTCTTCTTCCTTCTTTGCCACCTCCATTATGTTCTTTTTTCTATTTCCTTGCTTGATCTCCATTAATTCTTCCACCTGCTCTAGCAGAAAATTCATTCTCAACCTCACATAGAAGTTTTACTTCATGCCCAATCCATCTGAAGCAGCAAAGACCAAATGAGTACTTAGAACAGAACTTGTAAAGCTACATCTCAAAATCTCGACCGTTATTCATGAAGTTACAAACCTCATATAAACTCACAACACAATTTATTAGGGAGATATAATACAGTGGATCACTTGCAGACATCACACACTCAACTATAGAGAATCAGGGACATCAATCTAATACCTGACCTCATCAAACAAACTCCAATTCTATACTGCTAAAGGCTTGCATGTCTTAGCTCAGCCTCACGGAAAGAGAAATACCACCATCATTGACAACCAAGACTTTGGTCCTAGTTAGTAGTTACTATTGCGCATACGGCCCAAGCATCGAAAGAGCTCTTCCGAGAAAAATTTTAAAATCATCACCAGCTTCTTCTGTATCAGTAGAAGAAAAACTGCTATCATAAGAGGCAACACGTTTAGGACCTTTTTTCCCCCACCACCAGTGTATTTGATCAGCAGGGATAACGTGAAGCAAAAGTAAGTTAGAACCATTGCGATCATAGATAGCATAATCAGCCAGAAGACATATCGTTCTTGGTTCTCTTCTTCTTTGACCATTTGGGTATTTTTGTATTGTCCGTTCTTTTTGTCTTGGATCATTTTGGTGAGGCAAATGATTATCTGGATTGATACCAAGAATCCAAATGTGTTGCCTCCCAAGAAAAGGACGTACACCAGGTTCGCGCTATAAGTTATTTTGTCCTCTATTGGGTGTGCAGGGGTAGGGGAAATATTGACCTTGGATTGCCCAGAATTATTGTCGGTCTTGTCATGTTCCACAACACTTGGAGGCTGAAGCACGGATTGGTAGGTCGCGTTGGCGATGAGCCCTGCAACGACCAGCAGGACCTCAATCTTGCCCCACTTCTTTCCATCATCTTGCCGAGGAGCATTTGAGACTAGTTCCCCATATGATTGATGACCGTTACCTGCCTCGATATCGTCGTCATCCCTCGAGACTGGTCTTGAAGCTCCGCATTTGGCTCCCGCTCGTACGAGAATTTCTCTGATCTCTTTGTCTCGTGCTCCCCTTTGCGAGTGAGTTGAGACATCTAGTGGCGTCAAGCCACTCTCGTTCAGGGCGTTCACCTCCACAACCTCGTAGTCTAAAGTATGCCCACGAAGCAGGAAGTCGACCACCTGCAACTCTTTCCCATCTTTGTTTATCCTCGTTATTTTTAGACATTAAGATACTATAGACTTTTTTTTTTTGCATAGACAAAACAACTTATGTTCCCGTGATGATCAAATAAATTCCTTTGCATGAAAGATTTTTGCATATGGTAGGGATACCAAATTAACCCAGGAAGAGTACCAAAAAAGTTTTAAATTTTTGCATTGGTATCAATTCAGTCGTAAACTTTTCAATTTAACCAATTCAGTCCTAAACATTTTAATATTGGTATCAATTCAGTTCTAAACATTTTAATATTGATACAAATTCAATCTTAAACCTTTTAATATTGGAATAAAATCAGTCTATCAGGCCAATTTTGGCCCACCAGCGTTGATGTGGACGCCGATTGGTGGCTGGACGCTAACGTGTCAATTGTTTTTTTTTTTTCCTTTTTCTTTTTCTTTTCCTTTTCTTTTCTCCCTTTTTCCTCCTTGGACTATTTCGGCAACTAGAAGCGAGGGTTGCAGCCCTCGCCAGTAGCCCTAGGCAAGGCCAGGCGAGGGCTGCAACCCTTGCCGGTGGCTGGTGAGGGCTTAGTGGCCCTCACCCAGTGGTCGGCAAGTCTCCGGCTTGGAAGCCCTTGCCTCTACCCTAGTGATAGCCGCCATGGCCTTGCCTAGATCCGAGCGAAGCCTCCTCTTCGGCAGCCTTGGGAGAGGTTGGGCAACCCTCGCCGGTGGCCCTAAGAGAGGCTAGGCGAAGGGCGGCAACCCTTGCCGGCGGCAGGCGAGAGCTTCGTAGCCCTTGCCAGTGGCCAGCGAGCCTCACCGTCTAAGGAGAAAGAAGGGAGAAAAGAAAATAAAAAGGAAAAAATTCAAAAAAAAAAATTAAAAAATTGCCACATTAGCATTTGATCACTGGTCGGTGTCCACATCAGCACCGATCAACCAAAATTGGCTAGATCGACCGAATTGGTACGAATGTTAAAATGTTTAGGACTGAATTTGTTTAATTAAAAAATTTAAGACTAAATTGGTACCAATGTAATAGGTTTAAGACTTTTTTGGTACTTTTCCCAAATTAAAATCCTCATTGAAGTAATGTACAAAGAAAAGAGTGATAAAATAAGGGAATCGCGAGTCTTGCCTCGAAATTTTTGCTAGTGACAGCAAGATGCAAGGCAGTGTTATCTTTGTGGTCCTTCAAATTGATCACTTGCTCCTTCTTGTGCTGCTTCAGATGCTCCACCAACCGAACCAGCACTTTAAACCGATTGTTCTTCACGGCGAGGTGAAGTGCGGTTTCCTTCCGGCGGTTTTCTTTTCAACAGACTCAGGTGAAGTGGATAGCAGTATCTCCATGACATCAACCTCCCCGTGGATGACGGCATAATGCAAAGGGATTCTTCTCTCCCATCCCTTCACGGAGCACAGGTGTGTACCCACTTTCAAGAGCTCCTCCGCGATCTCAACATCACCACGAGCTGCCGCGATGTGCAGTGGGCTGAAACCACGCGGGTCCACTTTTTCCGCAAGCTTTGGCATATGCTTCAGGAGCTCTCGGACGAAATCCAAATGGCCGCCCACACAAGCGACGTGCAGCGGTGTGTGTCCGGCTCCTTCGAGAGCCATCTCCTCGAGGATTTGCTCATTGCTGCTGATCAAGTCATTCAGCTCATGGATATTGCCCTTTCGAGCTGCTTCTAGCACCCTTCGCTCCATTTGATCGGAACTAATAATGACCTCTCTCTCTTCTCGGGACACCTCTGGACTTGGACATCTATTAATCATTGATCCATTTTATAGAGTTTCTGAACATCGAGAAATTCATTAGTGAATGATGAAGTAAGACTAGCAACAGTAAAGTTCCATGCACATAACCACTTATGATAACCCAACTATTCAATAAAATATTGACAATATCAAAGTACAGATCCAACCAAGTAGGACCACGTGTTAAAGGAAAACCAGCGTTGGAATCGTGCGACATTGGTTCGTATCAATTTTTTTGGTCATCGAATGGCTTTTTAAATACATCAGAAATTTAAAAGCTGGAAAAATCTCGAAAACTCACCTCAAGCGGGGCATTTTTCTCAAGGCACCTCCAAGATCATTGTTCGCCTCATAGGAAGCTCTTTAATTGGTGATTTCGTCTCAATTGAAACACCCTAATCTCGCCGGTGGCATAAATCTTCGCCTGACGACGACTGCGTGCATGTCCCAGGCCATTATTTGCGCCATGGACAGGGACATTTTTTTCCCGAAAGAAAATGCCTCGGTCCTTCCGCTCTGCCTCCTCAGCCGTCCGTGCCACTCCTGACTTCAGCTTCATAACAGAAGATTCGGTAGAAGAAATTTCTTTTATTTTTATCAGTAGAACGAGGAAATACATAGTACAAGGATTTTAGTACTTCATTTTTAAGGTAGGGCAATTTTATTGTCCTAGAATTCTGAAATGAAACGGCACCTATGAAAGTGCATTCCTATGTCGTTTCGTTTCATCTTATGAGGGCAGAGAGCGTGAACATCTCCCGTCGGCGGGAGTGAAGTCAATGCCAGGGTCTTTGCAGACCAAGTTCCATCATTGTCGGTAGCATGACCCTAGGATAACGTCATATTCATGACCCTAGGACAACGTCACTTGCCTCCATGTCATTATCATATGAATTGATTTACGAAGTTCCATCTTGTAGAAGCATCAAATTGACGAGTTCCTGTAGACAAATTATTGAACTCCTTTGGGACCCTCGTATCATAATTTATTTGCTTTACATATATTTAGGGCAGCCATAGGTGTATTTATATTCGTGTCGATGTCGATGTCGTTTGATTGAGAATGCATGTAGTTTTATATAATGGCATTGCTCTTACGTTGGCACTAGCCAAATTGGATATCACGTCCTTAGTCTTGTGTCTCTTTTATTATTATTATTTTTTAGTTGTTTTAATTATTTTTCCCATAGACTTTTTCATAGGGGTGTAAAAAAAAATCAGAAACAAACTGAACAGTTTGGGTTTGCATTAGTTTTTAACCGAATAGTGACCCATACCAATTTGGTTTTCTTTGTTGTAATATTAAGAAGAAGTTTAGTGACAAAGGAGAGAGATTGAATAAATTGTAAAGTTAAAAGTGTTACGGAAAGTGAGCGATTGAATAATAACATAGACAAAATAAGAAAATAAATCGGACATCAAATTTACGTGATTTGGTCATAAAGATTTACATTTATGGAGAAAGCGGCAATAAATTTTACTACAAATCAAACAATACAACGAAAGATTATATACTTAAGTCACTCAAATACTCTTAATATATTCCAAATCTCAATTACATTTAATAATGCATGCAGTGTTTAGCCTCAAATTTCAAGCTAACTAATCTCTTAATCTCACCAAGAAATTCACAAATCTTATCACAAGATTTCACGGCTAGAAATACTAACTTGATAAATGTAATTTACGAGTTTCCTTTTCATGTCTTCATCCACCAAGCACTCGTAGACAAACGACGCTTCAAGTCTTTTCTCTTGCTCTGGACATGGACTCCACCACGAAGACCACACTGCTTTCGATCAACAACAGCGTGCTCTTGCAGCAAAAAGAACAAATATATATAATATAATATGCAAGGCGCGTACTGTGGCCAACTTCAACTCGGAATAGGAAACTTGGACACTTCGGTTAACAAGTCCAACTTAAAGTTTCCTATTTTGTTCCTCGGCCGACTCAGGCAAGGAATTTCCGTGTTTGTGCCCGATCAGTAAGCCCATACTTCTTTGAAAATCAATTTCCACAGTCAAAGTCCAAAAAAACTCTCTTGGACTCAAACTATTTTGTGGAAGTAACAGGCCAACTCCAAATCTTGAAAAACAAACTGGTCGTGTCCTGCTTTGCTCGAAAAAAATTCGAGATATATTTTAGAAAAAAAATAGGGCTGATTTTCAGTTTGGTTCTGTCGAACGGAATCAAAATAAAAATAGTTATTTTCTCATTATTTGAATTGAGCTCTCTTGGAAATGCTATCCACATCCGTTTTAACAAATTGTGATTTTATATAAATATCTGCCTAAAGATGTGTAACCTGCTCTTGTTGCATCAACATTCTCTTTGACTCAAACGTGGAAGTAACAGGCCAACTCCAAATCTTGAAAAACAAACTGGTCGTGTCCTGCTTTGCTCGATTTCGTACATCCATAAATCATTATCTATTTTGAACAGTTTTATTTAATAGGTTCAAATTCGAGATATATTTTAGAAAAAAATAGGGCTGATTTTCAGTTTGGTTCTGTCGAACGGAATCAAAATAAAAATAGTTATTTTCTCATTATTTGAATTGAGCCAAAAATGCACGATCATCCGATTCGGTTCATTTTATGGTTCGGTTTTGACATCCTACTCTTCTAAGCCCATTCATATTTATCATGGGTTGACCAAAAGAGTCAACTTTTGATCCCTGTTTATCTTACCGATCAAATTTCTGTCCTTTTTTTTTTCCTCATTGAGATTCTGAGCGAATATGTTATTTTGTGAAATGCTATCCGCATCCGTTTTAACAAATTGTGATTTCATATAAATATCTTCCTAAAGATGTGGGACATTTAAAGAGGCAGCATACCCATCCGATGTCGCCTCTGTCAATGCTAATCCTCATTTTTAGTTATTAGACGACACAAACTACTATGAAAACATAACACATTTCAAAAAGGTTCAATAGAGTTCACAGTTGAGCAAATCTCTCTTATCCATTTACCGAAGGAATTAGCGGTGGCCATGGACGATGAGAACACCAATGAAATGGCATAGCTCGCCCTTGATTTAAATTGTTTTGCAGTTTGTACAAGGATGTTCCAGTAGTTTAATGCCTTGATTGTCTTTTGACCCACCGAAAGAACATTATCTATAGACTGTACCGCAAGCCCATCTATGTCACTGATCATATGGAGTCCATGGCAGCACTGACACAATTAATGATTTAGATGATGTTAGTCTACGTTATTTGTAGTAGGAACGTGCATAGCTAATGCTTTTGCTGATACTGAAGCCTAGCCTGAACATATCAAGTTTGCTCACTCTAGGCTTGATACACTGGTCCAAACTGTAACAAATTTAGTTTTGCACCCCTTGCTTAGTAGTTGGTGAGGGTTAGCCAATGACCGTTGTTGGCCTAGAGTTGAAAGGAAAAATGAAAAGAAAAAATAGTGAAAAAAATTAGAAAAATTATCCACATCAGTATTGGCATTGCCACATAGAATGTTCAGTGTCCGCATCATTAATTTTAGATTAAAATTAGCTGGAAGGACTACATTAATAATATCAAAAGGTTAAGGACTACACTAGTCAAATTGAAAGGTTTAGAATTGTATTGATAATCATATAATGGGTTATATGACGTTTTTGGTAATTTTCTCATTAGTCTTGAGGATGAACTCAATAGCAGCTACCAAAGCTTTTGCATCATATTTGACCCCCACCTCTCTATAGAACCGAGCATCCAAAGTTCTAGAGGTGTTGTTAAAGACCTCGCATTCAAAGTCTCAAGTTACTTGTATTGATTTCAGAGCAACCACATAGGACGACAAAGAGAAAGAGGCAAGTGGCCTAATTTTTGCAAAGGAGTGTCACAACCTTCCTGGAGATGAACCATCAAGGGGAAGGCTAAAACGGAAAACGCTTGCGTTTTGCATCAGCTCTCTCAAGCCCTACCAATCGCAACCTGGTACTCAATTAAACATGCAATTAAACCTACCTATTGGAGTCACCACAATGATGATGACAAAGACACATTTCTCCTTTTTTTTTTTCTTCTGCCTCTCAATGGCTCGTGAAGTCTCTTCTTATAGCAAAATTTCCATCACTTATTGGAAAGTCACGAATCTTGCCCCTTTGATGGTGGGGATTGCTGAATTTTAGTCCTGATTTGTGCGTCAAATCCCATCCATCCTTGTAATGCTGCCATGGATGCGTCCATATTCCTTCACCATTATATACAATCCCACGGCCAGCTCATTCCACAAGTATGAGCTTCTTGATTGGTTCCCTTAATTTCCTCTCCCTTCAGTTTTTCCTATCGGCTATTCTTGGTTGTATTGCCTTGCACATGAACGTCCAATATTCGGCCGAGTGTCATTATCTTCACAATTTCATTCCAGCAGCCCGAACTTTCCACAAACGCTATGATTTCTTTCCTTTATTTTGTCCGTTTTCGCCAATTTCTCTCAATTGCCACACCTTCCCTTCCTGCTTTTACCAATGCTACCGTGAATGTGTCCACATCATTCACTATCATTTTCGTCTTCTTCTCTTTCCAAACTCCGCTCGATCTTTTGCTGATTTTGCCTCCCGCCGGCCATATCTTCGAGTAAAAATATCCATTGTTCTCTTGTCTGGCCACGATCTCTTTCTTGATATTGCCTCCGAAAATCATGTCAAATAATAATCCATTTCATATTTCGTGGGCCTGATTTTCTTCGGGATCACTTACCTTCTTCATTCAGAGCAACAAACGATTTTCCCCATGCGATTTTCAATCATAGGTCGGCCAAAATTTGCTGGAGAATATTTCCTGATTGATTGGTCTCTTTCCTTCTTGTGGATAACCGGCATTCACTTCTCCCTCTTGATCTATTTATCCATTTTCTCACATCATGGGCGAGATTCATAATCGAGCACATTCCGAGGACATTTGCTAATCTATGTGCCAACTGAGAGTATTTCATGGCTTCTTGCATTGAAGCATAATGAGGCTAGCTCATATGAAATCACTTGGGAAAATTGTCAAAAAAAGTCTTAAACCTATTGCACTTTTACTAATTCAATCATAAATTTTTCAATTTTAACAATTTAAATCTAAACTTTTTCACTTCTCACTAATTAAGTCAATTTGGCTAATTTTGGTTGGAATTTACTGAATGTGGATCAATGTTGACGTGACAATTTTTTTAATGATATTTTAATAATGTTTTGAATTTTTTAGTTTTTTTTTTTTTCTTTTTCTTTTTTTTACTTTTCTTTGATTCTTTTTTTTTGGGCTTGGAGTTTGGCCAGTGATGGTGGTTGACTGACCCTCATCGGCCACAGGCAAGGGCCGGTGACCCTCGTCGGCATAGGCAAGGGCCAACCGACCCTTGCCAGCCTTGGGCGAGGGATTGTGAACCCTCCTTAGTGAGGGCGTCACAGCCCTTGCTCAGAGTTGGTGAGGGGCCCGGCACCCTCCCCCACACCGGGCCTCCTTTTTGGTTGGCAAGGTCAGTTGGCAACCTTAGGTAGCCCTCACTCAAAAACCCAAAAGAAAAAAGCAAAAATAAAAAATAAAAAATAAAAAGAGAAAATCATAAGAAATTCAAAATACTATTAAAAAATTTCCACATAATCGTCTATGTCAGCAATTTCCAGTCGAAATAAGACTAGCAATAGCAAAGTTCCATTCACATTACCACCCGTGATAACTTAGCTTTTCAGTAAAATAATGACAATATCAAAGCACAGATCCAACCGGTAGGACCACGGATTAGAGGAACGCCAGCATTGAAATCGTGTGGCATGGGTTTGTGTCAGAAAGTTTTTTTTGTAATAAAATGGCCAAAGTAAGCTCGAATACTTCTCAAAGCACCTCCGTGATCGGTGTTTGCGTCGAATTAAGCTCCATAATTTGGTGAATTTATCTCAATTGAACCCCCAATCTCACCAGTGACAATGATGTTCGCCGGACTGCTTTTGCATCACGTGCCATTGTCCACCCCATGAACGGGCGTTTTTTGTCCGAAAGAAATTGCCTCTGGGCCTCCCGCTCCACTTGCTCCTGTCCGCACCAATGTCCGTCGCCAGCTACATAACAGAAAATTCAGTAGAAGAAATTTCTCATTTCTTCATTAGTAGACCGAGGAAATATACATTATAGGGACTTAGTACTACATTTTATAATGAAGGGCAATTTTATTGTCCTGGAGTTGTGGAATGAAACGGCAATTTTATCTTATATTTCTTTTTCTGGGGTCAGTTGTTTTGTTTAATCTGAGGAGGGCAGAGTCTCTAATGTCTCCCGGCCGCGGGAGTGAAGTCAATGCCATGGTCTTCGTAGGCTAAAACTGTTGTGTCATGGTCACGGCCCTAAGATGGCGTCACTTGCCTCCACAACATTATCACGTGAATCGATTCCCCTGGTCGCAAGCATCAGACTGAGGAGTCACTGGATACAAATTATTGAACTGCTTTGGGACCCCCAAGTCATAATTTCTTTGCTTTACATATATGTGGGGCAGCAATGGGGCGTATTTGCATTAGTGTCGTTGTCTATGTCGTTTGATTTAGAATAAATGTTGCTTTGATATAAGGGTCTTGTGTCATTTTCAGAATTGCTTTTCTGTTGGCGCCAGCCAAATTGGAATATTATCACATCCGTTTAGGCCCTATGCCTCTTTATATTATTATTATTATTCTTTTCAGTTGTCGTTTTAATTGCTTTTCCCTTAGACTTTTCCATATAAGTGTCAACAGTTCTATGCTTTCTTGTTGGCAGCAGCCAAATTGGAATATTATCGCATCCCTTTAGGGTCTTGTGCCTCTTTATATTATTATTTTTTTCAACTATCGTTTTAAATACTTTTCCTAGACTTTTCCATACAAGTGTCAACAGGTCTGTTCGATTTAGATTTGACTCACCAAATGAACATTATCAGTAGGCAGCAAGCTCGTTTAGGCCACTAATCATATGTAGTCCATGGTAACCACTCACACAATCATTGATTTAGATTATACCAATCTACATTATCTGTAGTAGGAATATGCACAAGTCACACTTTTGTTTTGGCCCGAACATATCGAGCCTACTCACTCTAGGCCCAATACACTAGCCTAGATTGTAACAAATTTAGGCCTCACGCCTCTCACCTAGAGATTGGCGAGGGTCAATCAATGACCCTTGCCAACCTAGAGTTAAAGGAAAAAAAGAAAGAAAATTAATTAAAACAATCAGAAAAAATTTATAGAAAATTTGGAAAAATTATTTATGTTAACATTAGTTTAGCCACATAAAACAGTCGATGTCCACATAATGAATTTATTAGCAAAATTGGCCAAAAATACTAGATTGGGGAATTGCGAAAATATTTAGGACTAAGTTAGTAAAATTAAAAAATTTAGAACTAAATTAGTCACTATACAATGGATTTATGATTTTTTTGGCAATTTTTACCTTTTTTTTGCTTGAGTATGAACTTAATGGCAGCTAGCAAAGCTTCCGAACTTTGGACTCAGTCTTGAACCGAGCATCTAGAGTTCCAAACTATAAAGTATCAATACTTTCCGGGAGCTTTCATATTGTGTTGAACACTCCGACACATCTTAAACATTTTTCGATATTTAGTCAACAAGTGTCGAAAAATCCATCACTTGGTCAACTCTCCCGATGCTCTTTAACGTTGTGGCTTTTGAGCTTTGTTCGCTTACCATCCCATGTCGTGCGAAAGTAAGGAATCGAGCGATGAGATTGAATGGGAGCTAAGATAGAAGGCAAAGCAAAGAGTTAAAAGATGAAAATTGTCAATGTAGATTTGAGCTTGAGCAGCTCCATCTCCATTAATGGAGGTTGCAAGGAACGTAGAAGAGGGAAAAGAAAATAAGGCTATTTTTTTATCAAGGATATATCGAATTGAGCTGAAATTTCACATCACCAATGAGTCACGGAGGATTAGAGACTTGCACACGTGAAATTTACATGCGGACCTTTTAGTGGCAATATTGGATGAAAAATTTAAGTGTCGCGATCTCCCTTTTTGGTGCCCTTTAAGCGCAGGCGAGCAGTGGCCAATGGCTCACTAAGTTTATTAGGCTTAATTTGGAATCTCCCAAGCTCACCAACTCACAATTTATGGTTCGATTTTTAACATGCAAGTCAATTTTAAATAAGAGTCGCCATTAATCAATTGGGGTGGGTTGATTAGAAACCCAAGTAAGATATCGGGAAAAATATTTTACTCCTATACAATTAGATAAAATAATAACGGAGACTTGATTACACTGATTAATCACTAATGATTTTTACCTAATTTTGTTTATACCGGAGGTAGTTTTTGGATTTTCAAGGACTTTCCATGCATTTGTGCATAATAAAAACCATATTTTAGGCTTTTTCTGATTTTTAGGAAAATGTAAATCATTTCTGGCTTTTTCTTTTTTATATATCTTCTTAAAAATATTTTTTAATATGAAAATAATAATATAATTTTATATAAAATAAACGGACCTGGGTCGGACTCCCGCATTCGACTCGAGTCTCGGCCGGCTCGGGCAAACGACCTGAGTTGTCAGGCCCTCAACGGAACTGGGCCGAACGTACGGGCCCAGTCTAGAACAAAATAAGCCCTTACAAGCCTAATTCATCTCAGTCAAAAGACCAACCCCTAAAGACCCGACCGGATCTGATCCCAACCCGGATCCGACCCAGCTCCCTCTCGCGTCCCTGCTCCTCGCCGAGACGGAGATGGTTGGCGCGACTGTCGTCAGTCGCCTTGGCCTGGCTGAGGGCATACACCGGCGACGCCTCAACCGACCCGAGCCGAGCGCTTGGCCCTTGCCTGGCCGGCGATGCCATGACGACGGCCACGATGGGGAAATCGTCAGTTGCCTACACCCCCGAGACCAGTGGCCCCCACGGACGACCACGGCGGCCCTCCCCCCTCCACAAGTTGACAGCCTCGCGGCCACCACGTCAGCGTCGTTGGGATGCCTCGACTGCGCGAAGCGATGCCCAGACAAGTCGACGCCGGCTGAAACGTAAGTCACAAGAACTGGATCTCGTTCGGGCATATCATCGAGCAGTTAAAGCACACTACAAAAAAGAGAGGTTTTTGGCTCTACTGGGGCTCAAACCCAAGCCGAGTCTCTCGCCAGACAAACAAATACACACGTGGCAGCCAGAAAGAAGAGAGACTGGGGGCGGAGTTCGCGCAACCGGGCAGCCACGAGCTCCGGCCTGACATGCTCAAAACAGGGGAAAAACAGGGCTGAGGTGGCTCACGTTTGGCTCAGTCGGTACCACGGCGGCTCGTTGGCGTGGTCCAGGTGCGGTGGTCGTCAGTGGCCTCTCTCTCTGACTTCATCCTCTCTCAGATCTCTCTCTCTCTCGCTCACAGACCTCTCCTCTCTTAAATCTCACAGATCCCTCTCAGCGATCTCTCCCTCTGCGGTATTCATTTTTTTTTTTCTTTTTTTAGTTCCTTTCTTTGGCTCGCGTACGCCGTGTGTAGGGGGCCGGTCGTCATTAACCTCCGCCCACCCGCGCATAAAAGGGGGCCGAAAAGGGAGGTCGCCATAGTAAGATTTGAGTACAGAGCGAGAGTTGATGATGTTTTTACGAGACAAAAAGCTTGTGCATTTTGGAGGAACTAGATCAAATTTTGTATCATACACTTACGTTTTCTTACCGGCTAAACTCACATATTAAAAAAGGCAATGCCTTTTTCCATTAAGAGCTATATTAAGAAAAACTCAAAATTGATACACATGTGGTAAATTTATCTTAAATTAATTTTTTATAAAAAAAAATCCTAAATGATTACACTTGTAATAAATTTATCAAAAATTAAGTTTTTAATCTTTAAAAATCATAAACCGACATATTTATCACAAATTTAACTTTCGTTAATTTTTGTAAAATTAGATTAATATTATGAAAGATTCTAAATTGATACACACATGATAAAGAGAGGGTAGAACCCTAAAGTGATATATTCGTCAATATCATTTGTCATCCAACTCAGCAATTTGATAGTAAAATTTAATTGAAACTAACGGACGATAAATCTGTCATAAGCATACTATTTTGAGTCTTTGGTCGTTAAAAAATTAATTTTGAGTAAATTTGTTATATATATATACTAATTTTTCTGTAATATCAACTCTTTGTTTAATTAACTACTTTTGATGGAAATAAAGTCACTGCACTAATCAATTGTCTCTGTGACTTTTTTTCACACTTCTTATCTAATGTTTGTGTTGAGAGATAATTATTCTATCCTAACCATAACCTGAAACCTACCAAGATTTTAATAGTTAGAAAATCTCTCCACACATGATATGTTACAATTAAGACAACAAGTGGTTCAAAGATTTGTTCACGATTTGAGTCGAACTCATGATTTAGGGAAAGAGAACTGACCTCTTTGTCACTAGGCCAAACATCTCAAGTAGATCGCGTTAGATAACTTTAAAATTCATTGTGCATGGAAATCCGATGAAGAAGATATGACAAAGAGTTGAAAATAGGAAAACAAAGGAAATGAAAAATATATATAGAACCCAAGAAGAAAATGACGTGTGGCTTTATACGATAATTTCAAACTCTGAATTCTTAAGTATTAGCTAGGTAAAAATATTGTAGTTTATAATATTTTTCTTCTCATCACATGAAATAGGCAACGGGACACCATACACCTTTTCGTCCTTTTGTTTCAGTGATCATAAAAATTGCCAACCCTAATCTTATCACATTCTAGTAACAAATAATTCAATAGAAGAAATTTCTCATTTTTCTTAATTAGTAGGAAGAGGAGATACATATTATAAGGACTTTAGTAGTTTATTTTTAGTGAAAGTTAATTTTGTACTCCTAAAGTTCTGGGATGAACAGCTCCTATAAAAGTACCTTTCTTAATTGTTGACTGAGCTCATAACTAAGCCCTACCTTTTTGTTTAAAAACTAAAAAGTTTCATGAGATAAGTTCACATACAATCGTAACGTGAGACTTAACCTGTTAAATGGATGGGTCGGGTTGGATTTGGTTGGGTCATAAATGGTCTTACTCGAATCAACCTATTTAACATGTTTAAGACGCATTTATTATAGTGCAAAAAAATTTATCCATGTTCGACCTGATCCATGCTCGACCTATTTAATTATACCTAAGAAACTTATTTCTTATGATTTTTTAAAAATGGTATTGATAAAATAATTTTATGCAATACAAATTTAATCGATGATTTTTATAATTTTTTGAAAATTTATTTTTAAATCGAATTTTGAAATATTTTTTAAATCAAATTTTTTATTATTTTTATTTTTAAGAATATAATTGTTCTTTTTCTCTTTTCTTTTTATTTTTCCTCTTCTTTAGTCAGCCATCGGCCATGACAATGGACGACGACCAGCCACAAGCGAGCCTCTCGCTCGCTAGGCTCGCCCGACACTAGTGAGATCAAGGCTTGCTAGATCGATGAGGCTCGAGCCTTGCCAAATCGCGAGGCTTAAGCCTCATCATCGTTGGGTGAGCTTGCGCCTCGTTGGATCCAACTAGCTGGAACTCACCTAATGCCAACGAGCTTGAGTTTTGCTGGATCTGGCAAAGCTCGAGTCTTGCTGGATTTGGTGAGCTCGAGCCTCACCTAGTTGATCATCGACTATCGCCATGCTAGCCAACAGTTAAGGAATGAGGAAGAAGAAAAAAAAAAAAAAAGGAAACGAAAAACAAGAAAATTGAAATATAAAAATAATTATAATTTCGATTTTTATATAATTTTTTTTATACTATTAAAGAGGGAAGTGAGAGATTTTGAGGCTTTAGTTGAAAATGGGTTCTAAGTCCAACTCATTTATCTTAAACTTTCAATTTTTAAATCCATTTAACTAGTTTCTTCAAAAAAATAAGTAACCCATACATGACCCAGTTATGATTTAAATGGGTCATATATGGGTCTAAGACCCATTTTGCCACCTCTATGTGAGACTCATTTATTTTATGGGGATAAAGTATCTATCTCCTTCAAGATTCGAAAAGCTTGTGGAGTTATTGAGTGGTTTTGTTCATAAGTTTACTATTTTCATGCCCTAAGCACTAACTTTAAGTTGAATCCCAATTCTAATTCGAACTTTTAAAATCTTATAAAAAATTACAAATTTTCACTTTATACGGAAGTCTCGTCCCTAAATTCTCTGTCCAATATTGCAGTTAAAGGGCGATGTGTCAATTCCATATGTTCCAACAAAAAAAAAAAAAATCATATGCACATCTCTCTCTCTCTCTCTCTCTCTTCACATGTCAACGATGACATGGAATTTCTACTAAATTAGATATTTTTGAATGAAAAACCTTTGTTCTTTCTACTTCCTTATCCTCTCTTTTTTCTTCCTTCCTTGCCACCTCCATTATATTCTTTTTTCTATTTCCTTGCTCAGCCTTCATTAATTCTTCCACCTGCTCTAATAGAGAAATACATTCTCAACCTCACAAAGATGTTCTCTTCGTGGCCAATCCATTTGAAGAAGCAAAGACCAAATGACTACTGGGAACTGAACTCACGAAACCACGTCACAAAATCTCAACCGCTGTCGGTGAAGTTACAAACGTGATATAAACTCACAACACATTTTATTGGGGAAATATGATACAGCAAAACACTTGCAGACATCACACAATCAACTCCATAAAATCTAAGGGCATCAATCTAACATCTGACCTCGGCGAACAAACTCAAACACTACCAAAGGCTTGCATGTCTTAGCTGAACCTCAAGGAAAGAGAAATACCATAATCATTTCCAACCACGACTTAAGACCTTATAACTTTAGATGGTACATATTACCTAGGAGGTGCAATCGAAAAGCTGATCCAAGAAAAAATCTATAGCTGCCGCCAAGCACCTACATCAGTAGAAGAACCAATGATATCATGGGGGGCGTTAGGCACATAGCTTTCTGGGATGGACTTTTGTTACCCATTGTCGTGAACGGCAGGGATAACGTGAAGCAAAAGCAAGTTAGAACTGAGATAACTAGTATAAGCACCTAGAGGGGGGTGAATAGGTGTAAAATAATTTCTCGAGATAAGAGAGCAATACTAAACAGACAATAGAAATGAAGTTCTCCTTTAGTTAACAAAACCAATTATGAATTATAGTGGTTCGGCTTATTCGAAGCCTACGTTCACTCTTTCGCACTGACAGCCCACCGGCTGGATTTCACTATGAACAAAAGAGTTGTTACAGCAAGACTCTCCCTTAATTTCACAGTGTAGATACTCTACCACACTTCCTCAAGGTTTCTCAAAATATAGACTCTTTTTTGCGTACAAGATTTCGCTCAGTAAATGACTTGAGTAAGAACAAAAAGCTTCAGACTTTGGAATTCTTCTATCGTGCACACTTTCGAACAACTGGAACGTCTTCCTTATATACTCTTTTATGCCATCATACCCATTGGCACTTACCAAAGGAATTCTTCCAATCTTCCTGTTGGACATAATCAATTAAGAAGATCATTCGAGTTATTTAAGGAACACACCGATAGCCCATCAATCCTGCTTGCCCATACAATCAGGATCTTGGTTTCCATAAGTAGAATCTTCCACGTATACTTCGCCAATCATCGGATCCCTAATCTCTAAATCAATCATGATCAAATAAAGAATTTCGTTAAGTCATATCCAGCCAAGAGATATTCTCCAGTCGATAAGGTCAAATCCTTAACGAAACATCCAGTTCTGGATAGGCATTCTTCGACGGATTAGAAACTGTCAATGAGAATAGACTTTGAGTCTTGAGTCTGGCAGTCCAGAGGTCTTCAGACTTTAAATAGTAGAGTCTGCAAATCTTCATACTAGACTGATGGAAACGTTTTGTCGGCTTCAAAATGCTCCAGGAAGATTTCTCCAACAATCCCCCCCTTTTTGATGGTGACAAAACTATCCTGCAGATTTGGATAGCTTTGACCTGCAAAACATTACTCAGGCAAATATGGATATCTCATAAAAATAAATGGCTTAATGATAACACTAGAATCTGCAATCACAGAAAATAGGTTAGTCTTGCATATAAGTAAAGCCATTCATAAGATATCAATAATACTTAATATAAGCAGTTAATCCAAAATCCAAAATCCAGTCCACATCCAGACACAAAAGTCAAGTCTAACATCAAAACAAATAAAAAGTTCAAGTTCAAAAAGTTTAAGGTTTAAAGTTTCAAATCTCGCATCTCTCCCCCTTTTTGTCATCATAAAAAAAAGTTGAGATGGAAAGAGAATGGAATCAAGAATGCTTGGGAACATGAACAAGCTGGAAATCTCCCATTGACTGGACAATGCCTTCCAGCTTTTTCAACTCTTCCTTTAGTTGAGCTACCTCTTCACCCTTAGCATTTGCTTGAATCTGAAGAGCAAGGGCTTGGATTTGATCATTCAAAGAAACTGAAGAAGCTTGACCTACATTCTGCAAATTCTGAACTTCACATCCCAGTATATATTTGACCCCACATTTCTAAGAGAACATCAAGAATTTTGTGAAAATCTGCTGAATTATCAGTCTACATACTGGCTTCTGCACGATCAGATGGAGTAAAGGCAGACGATGGCAAATCAGCATAGTCACGCAGATTTGGCGATGAAATATCATGTCCCTACTCAGGAAATTGAGAGGCATAGATGTCCTTTGGATCTGCTGGAGAGCGGCTGACTCCTTTACTGGTAGAAGGTATGAGGACATTCCTCCTTTCTCACGATCTCCCCCTGTTTCTATGCTTTCAGGTGGAGAAGAGTGTTCCTCATGCTCTCCTTCCTCTTGATCTCCTCTTTCCTCTTCTTCTTGTTCTTCTTCTTCTTCAAATCTTTCCTCCTCTGCATCTCTTTCTTCAACTTTTCTTTCCTCTCGTTTCTTTCTCTTATGCTTCCAAATCTTCTCTTTCTCCAGTCCTCTATTCTGTGTCTTTCTCTTGTCGTTCTGTTGATTCTGGAACATAACGACTCAAATTCTTCAATGCCATTGCAGAAATGGTGATGTCTTCCTCAACGATGAGAGCTCTTCTTTTCTTGGATGGAGCAACTATGGGCTCATTCCCTTTTCTTTTTGTTGGCGAAGAGACTTGATGAGTTTTGACAGGAGTTTTCTCCTTGAATTTCTCCAATGCCTTGTTGAGTTCCTTCAGACGCATTTTAGACACCATTTTCAGTCCCACCACCATTTGATCATAAGATCGAACACAGAGAATTCGGGGAGGCTGAACATTCAAATGTCTGAATAATTTTGTCACAAGAGCTGGATAAGGAAGTTGACCCTTGTCCTTCATCACTGCTCTATACATGTGGAACATTATAGTGTGAGGAAGAGAGAATTTTTTCCCAGCATTGATGGCATACATCAGTTTTGCCTCTGAGTTTGAAACGTTAGCCTTTAAAGTAGATTTTGGTCTGAGGCAATTAATTACAATCTTGTGAAGCAGAATGTTGAATGCACTCATCCTCGAGTAGGAAACCTTTCCCTCTATCCTTCTATCCTTAACAAGTTCCAACGTAGTACGAGCAATAGAGACATTGATAGGTTGATATCTCCCTCTCTCAACCCCAATCACATCAGCCAACATATCTACATCCACCACAAAGTCTTGATCTCGGACACTGAAAGAGAATCTATTCGCATCCAAGAAATTAAGATTTGAATAGAAATATGCAGTTAGTTCAGTATAGGCTTCTGTAGAGTCAGAACAGAACTGTTCAAGTTGAAGAAGACTGAATTTTTCCCTCAAATAAATGTTCACAGCATCAAGGAAATCAAAATACACACTTCTAGGGTTTATCACCCCACGCTTTAACAACTTAGAGTATAGATGCTTTTGTTCCTCTGATTGAAACAAGTCTGTCCTTTTGCCCCGAATTTTTGCCGCAACACCCATTCTCGGTTGAAACTGACTATACAACTTGTCATCATCATTCCCATCTATCTAATTCAGCCCTTCAACACGAGGATCAATTGGAATATTTGCCATTGCCTCTTCTGCTGACCTAGCAGGGGCAATTCCCAATCGTTCCATTGTTCGTAAAAAAAAGGTTTCATTTTTGTACTCTTTGTCTTTCAGAAATTCGTCAATGTAGTTCAAAGGAGTTCCACCCCTTTTCAAAGCGCAATAAAGCTTGTAGGTAAAAGAGGGCTTAAAGGATCTTACAGGTTCTGCATCTTCGATTATTTCTTCCTCTTCTCGATGGGCAACATCTTGTTGTCTAGATGGAGAAGATGAACGCTGCTGAGAATGTTGTGGGTTCTACTATTGACTAGGAGACTCTTCTTCCTCGGTGAGATCAAAGTGCGTAGGCCCCTCACGCATTTGCTGCAGTCCCCTGTTCGCAATCCTCAAAGACTTCCTTTGAGACGACATCTTTCATAGTCTTTGAAATATTCCAAACTTGACTTTCCCAAGAAAGATGACAACTTTTCGAAGATTAAACAAGAGAAGAAGACAGGAGTGGAAGATCGATGCTTTTTAGAGTTTTTGGAGTTAAACGAAGAGGAACCGACAGTATATAGGTCGGGCAAAGAGAAGCATACGAACGTCGTAATGGAAAGTAAAAAGATGCCCTTTAAAAATAACTACCTTTTTCAAAATTAGATAACCGCCATTTAAAATTAACTCTATTTTTGAAAAAGAAAGATTGCACTAATCACGGAAATTGAAAGTAGTAAAAATCCATTATAGATAGATGATCGTACAATTTCGAGATTTAATATGAGAGAGAATAACTTACAATAAAAAATCTTGATTGTCTGAGTCTGAGAGTCTCTAGACTTTAACTTCTTCAAACCTCAAGATGTTGAGTTTGGAACGAATGATTTCAGATTGATTTTTCTCCAAAGGCTTTGTAAATATATCCGCCAGTTGGTTCTTTGAGTCAACAAATTGAATCGAAACTTCTCTATTTTGAACATGGTCTCTAATGAAGTGATGTCGAATCTCTATATGCTTGCTCTTGAGTGAAGAATTGGATTTTTGGTGAGATTGATTGCGTTGGTGTTGTCACAGTTAATCTCAGTGCATGATTATGCAATTCCAAAGTCTCTTAGCTATTGTTTTATCCACAGAGTTTGTGAACAAAAATTTCCAAGAGCTACATACTCTGCTTCTGCTATAGAAAGAGCTACTGTATTTTGCTTCCTTGAAAACCAAGACACTGTCCTGCTTCCTAGTAGTTGACAGGTACCTGAGGTTCTCTTTCTATCAACTCTACAACCAGCTAGATCTGCGTCTGAGTATCCAAGAAGAGTAAAGTGTCCATTTTAGGATACCAAAGACCAAAGCTTGAAGTTGATGCAATGTATTTGATAATACGCTTTGCAGCACTTAGATGAGATTCTTTTGGGTCTGCTTGAAATCTAGCACAAATGCAAACACTAAACAAAATGTCGAGTCTAGAAAGCGCAAGATAAAGAAGTGAACCAATGATACTCCTGTATAGCTTCTGGTCAACTTTCTTTCCTCCTTCATCTTTGTCTATCTTCAAAGAACTTGACATTGGTATATCAATCTTTTTGCAATTATCCAGTCCAAACTTTTTGACAAGATCATTAGCATATTTTTCTTGATGAATAAAAGTCCCTTCCTTCAATTGTTTCACTTGAAGTCCAAGAAAGAAGGTTAGTTCACCCATCATGCTCATTTCAAATTCATCTTGCATAGACCTTAGAGAATTTCTTGCACAGACTTTCATTAGAGGATCCAAAAATAATATCATGAACATATATTTGTACAAGCATAAAACTTTTGCTTTCTCTTTTGATAAATAGAGTAGTATCTACTTTACCTTTGACAAAACCATTTTGAATTAAAAACTTACTCAACCTGTCGTACCAAGCTCGAGGTGCTTGCTTTAAACCATATAAGGCCTTTTTTTAGTCTCGAATACGAGTCCGGGTTTCCTTGGGTCTTCAAACCCAGGTGGTTGTTCCACATAGACTTCCTCATGGATAAATCCATTCTGGAAAGCACTTTTGACGTCCATTTGGAATAACCTAAAATTCCTATAACAAGCAAAAGCAAGTAATAATCTAATTGCTTCTAACCTTGCTACTGGTGCGTAAGTCTCATTAGAGTCTATCCCTTCTTCTTGTGTATATCCCTTGGCCACGAGTCTTGCTTTGTTTCTTACAACCTTTCCTTTCTCATCCATCTTGTTCCTGAAAACCCATTTAGCTCCAATAATAGATTTACCTTTCGGTTTAGGAGTCAACTTCCAGACATCATTAATACTGAATTGCTTGAGTTCTTCTTGCATGGCTTCAATCCAGCTTTCATAAGATAAAGCTTATTATATGCTTTTTGGTTATATTTCAGAAATAAGAGCCACAGCACTAGACTCTTCGTGCCTTTTGGATCTTGTGCGAATTCTTTCATTAATGTCACCTATAATGAGGTCTTTGGGATGACTGGACTTATGCTTCCAGTTACTGGTTGATTTGTCAGGTTGATGATTACTTCCTTCATTTGACTCTTCAACAATCATTTGTTGCTGGTCTTTCAAAGTCTGAGTTGCTTCTTGAGATTTAGACTTTGTAGAGTTTGGAGCATGTTCAGATTCTTCAAGATGAGTCTGAATAGATTCATTTTGCATAAAATCTTGGAATTTGACATTTATTGATTCCTCCATAGATTGAGTCTTCTTGTTGTAGACCCTATAGGCTTTGCTTAAGGTAAAATATCCAAGGAAGATGCCTTCGTCTGATTTTTCTTCAAACTTGCCAACTCGATCATTTGCATTTTTCAATATAAAGCATTTACATCCAAATAAATGAAAATATGAAACAATAGGCTTCTTTTCTTTGAATAACTCATAGGGGTTTTTTTTTTCTTCAGAATAGGCCTTAGAAAAACTCTATTAATAATATAACAAGCTGTAGAAACTGCTTCAGCCTAAAATCGTGAAGTGATGTTACTTTCAATTAAAAGAGTTCTAGTCATTTCTTGAAGCGACCTATTTTTTCTTTCCACAACTCCTTTTTGCTCTGGAGTAGATAGAGAAGAGAACACATGCTGAAAACCATATTCATCACAAAATTTTGTAAAATCTTGATTTTCAAATTCACCTCCATGGTCTGTTCTTATACTTGAAATAACATACATTTTTTTTTTTTCATTTTGGACATTTTTTAGCAAACTTTTCAAAGTAAGAAAATGTTTCAGACTTACTTGCTAGAAATATACCCAAGTAGATCGTGAGTATTTATCCACAATTACTAGGCAATATTTCTTACCTCCAATGCTCTGAGTTCTGGTTGGTCCAAAGAGATCCATATGCAGAAACTACAGTACACGATTAGTGGAAACTTGATTTATTGGTTTAAAGGAATTTGTTACATGCTTTCCCAATACGCATGGTGTATATAGATTAGACTTTTGGTATGATAGATTGGGTAGACCACGAACAAGCTTCTTTGCTGAAATTTTGGCTATCTGCTTCATTTTAATGTGCCTAAGCTTTCTGTGCCATAAGGTCGCTTCGTCTTTGTCGCGACCTCTTTTTTTTCATCCGGGAAAAGAAAGAAAAGGTTTAGGGGTATTTGCCTAAAGAAGCGGACCAACGGCCCTAAATTAGGCGTGGGCTCTCCCAAGCCCATATCTCGCGCGACATTAGATTTTGAATTTTAATTCTTAACAACCTAAGTACTTCTAGGAGTCGCCACTAGCCTATTGGGGTCGGCTAGAAACCAACCGAGACACGGAGTGTTGTCTCGATTTCTACGCAACCAGAGATTTCTAGGAACGGGGACTTGTTTACGCCAATGTTTCTATTAGCGTCCTTGCGGTACCACTAACTTGGAAGGTTGTTTATCTAAATGGCCACACAATCTTGATTACCAATTATAATCTTTATGAAACCACTAAGTGTCAATGCAAATGTTTTTGTAGGTTTTTTTTTTTTTTTGTCTAAACTAATCCTAACATAATTTAGAAAAGAAATTTACACTCAAATTATTGAAAAACGGTGCGGTAAATAAACATCCAAGAAATTGAAATGACTTGAAAGTAATGCGGAAAAGAAAGACCCGATACAAGTCGGGCAAATAATATTACATGGCCTTGTTATCACGCCCGGAACAGACCCCGTGAGCAAAATGAGAAGTTAAATATGCATGAAATTACTCTAGATGCATGAAATTACTCCAATTAATCTTAATCTATGGAAAATAGATTATTTACAAAAATTGTTATAAAATAACAAAATAGCATTAAATTAGGAAAATGACATTTTAAAATTAGGAAAATTCCATATATGTCATTTCTATCCTAATTTAATGTTATCCAACATTTTTTATATTTTTTGAAATTTTCAGATTTTTTCTCTTTTTTTTATTATTTAAAAATATTAATAATGATTCCTTAAACCGATCTATGCTAACATGGAGTAACAAATCACATGAATATCACAACGATTAAGCTCAAATCGACCGCTTCGAGATTGGAGCTTGGTTTCAACATTTTATCGAACACTTGGTTTGCATCAAATCGCCTCAAACGGCTTCTTCGGGTCATGTTCGTGGCCTTCAATCTCGATCCATAAGCAATCTCATGTGAATGAAAAGTATCAATGATATACTACTACATGCAAAGAACGTGTTTGACTAGAAATTACAGCCTAGAACATGCAAAAACCGAACTGAAAACGGCCTCCAACATGCGGGTTGGGGCTGTTTTGCAAAACTGGTGATGAACCCAAGTCAAACAGCCATGCCAAATGCTCAGATTGAAGCTCCGACAACCATCACATACCATATCTATATGAAATATTACTCCATCTAGATGAAAATAGGTGACACTTACTTTCAAATGCAACAAACATCACCGAAAATGATCAACCGAACGCATCAAAATGAACTCTCCAAGAAGCATTCATGCATGGTCTATGCTGGCCAACCATGTCTCAATGTGGTTTTTGGCTCATGTTATAGATGGTTTCATGGTTCACAAGGAGATTTAAAGACTAAACCGGGTTGTCCTATGCATCATTAGTATTCCCATGTAACATTCATCGAAGTCACAACGACGAAAAAAAAAAAAACATGCGAAGGGGAGTAACAAATCAAACATGTAGGGGGCATTGAAGAGGTTTTAAACACTTGGAAAAAATTTAGCTTCAGAAATCAGTTCTTCGGGCTAGTTTCCTTCTCGATTTTCATGATCAAGACATGTTCAAAAGCGAACAAAATTACATCTAGCATTCTTACCTTGCTTCCTAGTTCCTTTTGCAAGTGATTCTTGGCCAAGGAAACCACGAAATTGTCCTTTGGAAGCACGTGGAAATTGGTTCCTTCAAGCTGAGAGTGAGATCTGCAGAAGAAAAAGTGACAACGAAGGTTTTCGTTGACTTCCAAAATTAGATTTCCAAACCTTCCTTGTTGGCCAAGTTCAAATCAACCAAAACTATATGTATTATAGTTTGGGTTGTAAGTCATGGCTTTCCTCATTTTTCTCTCAAGTTTCTCAAAAGCACTCGTCTTTCCTCACTCATGAACAATCAGGCTCAACACCTAGAAAAATTTCGGACTTTCTTGGCCGCCAGGAGGGCACTGTTTTCGGGGGGGCTTTAGGAGGCCTTCCCGATCTCCGTTTGGAACGTGCGACCTACGTTTGGAAAGATCTTCGAATGAATTTTCACTCTCTAGTTGAAGGTTTTGGCTAATTTTGGCCACAGGTGTGTGAAAATCTCCATTTTCTCTCTCCAGGTCGGTCTGGAATTTCTGGGCTTTGGTTTTCTGGAGTTGCTTCTGAGGGCTCCTTTGGGGATCGATTCCGAGCTCCCCTTTTTCTCTCTCGTCTCTTTCTTTTTATCCCTTGAAAGACCTTTCTTCAGTGATCTTATCCCATGAATTGAGGGATTTTTGGTCAGCTTTTTGGCCCCCTACCAAGCCTGCCAACTGAGCTAGTCCACCCACTCTCCTGACTTAGCCAAATTTTTTTAATTCTGCAGCTGTTGAGTGTGCAGGTTTTGCTGCGATTTTCCGGTGCTTTCAGGAGCTTACCCTTGGCCAATTTCCGTCCACTTGCACTGATATATACGGTCTTCCATCACGTGCAAAGATCGGGCTGGTTAGGCAGCTGAGGAGGATATGGTGGGGCCACCAAATTGCTTACTCAGCAACTCCGGATTAAGACCAACTCGTGGACTGAGTTTTGGCTGCTGATTTGAGTGCTTTAATCCACTAATTTGGCTGAGTTTTTGATCAATTAGAAATCTCATGTATAGTAGTTTAAGATCTTGACCATTTTTCGCAATTGTGCCCACCCAATTTTGCAAAAAAGTCCCTCAAAGTTGGCCATTTTCTTATCAGAAAATACCCAATTCAATACAAATGTGGTCTTTTTGGCTCAATTTGATTGATTCTACTTGGCCCAAATTCAATTTCAACTTAATTGATGACCAAGATGATGATTTAAGGGCTTGGGCGCAAATTTTGCAAAATTTGCGAATTGGTCCCTCAACTTTTGGAAATTGCATTTTGGCCCCAAATTGTCATTTGAATCCAATCTGACCTCCTAGGCTTGGCTAGTCACATTTAGATCATTGGCCACAACTTTTTTTTTTTTTTTTTTTTTAATCCTTTTTTTTTCCTTTTAAAAAAAAAAAAAAAAATTTAATTAATCATATGCAATAATTTGGGCAAAAATTAGGTGTGTCAAATGCTTGAATTGAGATTAGACATTGCGATTCATCTGGTTTCACATCCAAGAGGTAGATATTTCCATGTCTTCGACCCATGAATGACTGAGTAGAATTTTTACTTGGTTCCCGAACATATTCCCTCGTGAAAGTTGATTTTGAAAACCGGTACGCACGGTGGCCCGATGCGAAGCGGTGTAGTTGAGTCATTCCACTAAGGAAACATTGCTGATTGTGAGGTTTCCAATCTTTACAGATTCCGAATCCCACAATTCTTCCTTTGCTGTATCCTCCAAATGAGACTTTTCCTCCATTTACTTGAATGAGCTTTATGAAGCAATTTGAATCTCCTGTCATATGTCTTGAGCATCCACTATCCAGATACCATTTTACATTTTTCTCGATAGTGACCTGCATTTAAAAGGAGACTCAAACTTTCTTTGGTACCCATATTTTCTTGGGTCCATTGGTGTTAGTATGATATGCAGTTTTTGCCAATACTTTCTTAACAGATTTTCAAACCATAGGACATTCTTTCTCAAAATGATATGCACTATTGCACTTTGAACATCTGAGAGCATTGTGACCTATTAGTTCTACAAAGACTTTTTTAAAATGGTTTTTGTAGGCATCTCTTGTCGGTCTTTGCTTAATTATTTCCTTCACTTTAGGAAAATCAATTAAAGGAATGGCTTCCACAGTCATTCCCAAACCAGATTTATTGAAATAAGGTCTTTGAGCGGAAAGAATTTTCTCAAGTTTCTCAGATCCTATTGAAAATCTTTTGGAAATATTTGATATGTCATTTTTAAAAATACGTTTTTTTTCAAAAGATTATCTTCACTTTCTTTAAGAGTAGAAACATACATTCATGTCTAAACATTTCACCTTTTCTTTCAAAACATTTCCCCGTTGTTTCGGTGTAGAATTTTTCTTTTTAAGTTCGAAAATCCTTTTAAGAGAAGTCTTAAGACTAAAACACAACTCATCAATGTATTTAGAAACTTTAATAGGGATTTTGAAGTTACTCACCTCAAATTCACTGTCCGAATGCCGAAAATGTCCGAAGTTTGAATCTGAATTCGATTGTGCCATCAAACATATATGGGCATAATCATCATCACTTTCTTTACGTTCGTATCACTCAAGGTTTCTGCTTTAAGAGCATTTCGATACTTTTCAGCTTTTCCTTTCTTCTTCCTCGAAGAGGAGGGCTTGGGTTTGATGTGTCCATTTTTCTTACATTCAAAGCGGACTACATCTCTATTTGATTCATCATCCTTATCGAGACTTAGTCTTTGCTTTTGAAAACTTTGTTTCTTTGGATTGAATCTTCTTCCTTTTATGTTCAGCTTTCTGAATCTTCTTATCATGAGAGCAAGCTCCTCATCATCCATATCGTCTTCAGAATCCGTAACATCGAATCATCATGGATTTTAATGCAATGGATTTCTTACCTTAGGATCTTCGTCTTCATTGATTCGTTCCATTTCATAAGATCAAGAGTTCCAACCAACTCATCAACAGATAGTGGCATAATTCTTGGTGTCTCCCTTATTGAGGTCTTTATGTGATTCCAATCCTTAGAGAGTCCATGCGGTAGCTTGTTTACTTTCACGGGATCATAAATTAGCTGACCTTGATTTTCAAGACAATTCACGATTTCTGTAAAACGACTAAACATGTCAGTTATAGATTCTCCTAATTTCATTTTGAAGGCTTCGTATTGACCGAGGAGAATGTTGATTCTTGTTTCTTTCACTCGATCGTTTCCTTCATAGGTAATATGTAATATATCCCAAACTTCTTTCGCTGTAACACAAGAAGATATTCTATTACATTCAGTAGGTGACAAAGCACAATATAAAGAATAAATTGCTTTTGCATCAAGAGCTTGTCTCTTGGTTATCTCTTCCTGAGTCATTTCACTAGACTCAACAGCTTCTTTTCCTCTCTCTGAGATAGGTGCAGCTTTAGGAATGATTCCTTTTTCTACAACATCCCATTCTAGAGGATTCTTTGATCTTAGGAATGCCTTCATCTTGTTTTTCCATATGTTGTATTCATTTCCATCAAAGTAAGATGGTATGGTATTGCTTTGCCCTTCTACCAGCCCTGTAGCTAACATACTAGCCATGGATCTTTAACTCTGAAGTAAAACACTTCAAACAAAGTGAGTACACAAGCTCTGATACCAATTGAGATAACTAGTATAAGCACCTAGAGGGGGGTGAATAAGTGTAAAATAATTTCTCGAGATAAGAGAGCAATACTAAGCAGACAATAGAAATTAAGTTATCCTTTAATTAACAAAACCAATTATGATCAAGGTAAAGCAAAGAGTAGGGAAGAGAAAATGAACACATAAATTATAGTGGTTCGGCTTATTCCAAGCCTAAGTCCACTCTTTCGCACTGACAGCCCATCGGTTGGATTTCACTATGAACAAAAGAGTTGTTACAGCAAAGCTCTCCCTTGATTCCACAGTGTAGATACTCTACCACACTTCCTCAAGGTTTCTCAAAATATAGACTCTCTTTTGCGTATAAGATTTCGCTTAGTAAATGAATTGACTAAGAACAAAGAGCTTCAGACTTTGGAATTCTTCTATCGCGCACACTTTCGAACAACTGGAACGTCTTCCTTATATACTCCTTTATGCCATCATACCCGTTGGCACTTACCAAATGAATTCTTCCAATCTTCCCATTGGACATAATCAATTAGGAAGATCATTCGAGCTATTTAAGGAACATGCCGATAGCCCATCAAACCTGCTCGCCAATACAATCAGGATCTTGGTTTCCATAAGTAGAATCTTCCATGTATACTTCGCCAATCATCCGATCCTTAATCTCTTACTCAATCATGATCAAATAAAGGATTCCGTTAAGTCATATCCATCAAAGAGATCTTCTCCAGTCGATAAGGTCAAATCCATAACAAAACATCTAATTCTGATAGGCCTTCTTCGACGTGCATTAGAAACTGTCAATGAGAATAGACTTTGAGTCTTGAGTCGCGGCATTCGGAGGTCTTCGGACTTTAAATAGTAGAGTCTGCAAATCTTCATACTAGACTGATGGAAACGTTTTGTCGGCTTCAAAATACTCTAGGAAGATTTCTCCAACAAGAACCATTGTGAGTGTTACGATAAAGCGAGTGATTGAACAATAATATAGACAGAAGAAGAAAATAAATCGGAAAGTAGATTTACGTGGTTCAATCGTAAACACCTATATCCACGGGGAGAGCAGCATCGAATTTCACTATAGATCAAGCGATACAAGGAGATTACACACTCGAGTCACTCAAACACTCTCTTGGTGTTTCCCAAACCCCAATTACACCTAATAACGCACGCAGTGTTTAGCCCCAAAATTCTTTTAAAATTAATCTCTCACGAAAGAATTACATGCAAATCTTATCTCAAGATTTAATCGGCTACAAACACTAATTCTTCTCAGATGTAATTGCACGAACGATAAACAACAAGCCCACTTTCAAGCACTCGATATTTGGTGCTTCAAGTTTGCTTGCATCAACACCAAGCACTCATGCGGCGCTTCAAGACAATTTGTGATCACCAAGACATCCCACGAGAACGTGCATATATTTATATATGCACTAAGAATTCAAGCCG
>CM024530.1:18223620-18312609 GCA_014182385.1 Eucalyptus viminalis | reverse complement strand
ATAGCACTTTTTATTTATTTATTTATTATAAAAGTAATATTGTTAAAAAAAAAAATGGCCCCAAACTTGGGCCAGGGCCATTAATTATGCCTAGAAGATATGCTACTCTTAAAAATGTGTTTTTTTTCTTTTCGAGTTTCGAGTAGGTGGATAATGCGTTTTCCTTTAAACTTCTTTTGTTGACTTTCTTAAAATAAAAATAAATGCGCGAGTCTGAAAGCCTAAATGATCAGTGTAATTGGGCCGGAATTTATCGCTTTCACTATAGCCGAGATGACAAGTACTTGTCAAGACACTAATTAAGCATACTTAATTTCGAACGATCACACATGACATGAGGGAGATCGTTGAATTAATTTCTCATCTCTGCATGTGGGCAACTATTAAGGCGGTCCGAGAATATTATCTCCGTCGAGACTTTCTTTGGGTTCAAGATCACACTTTTCAAAAATTTTTATTTTATGTTCAGGGACCGCTTCAAATACCATGATTGTAGTATATCTCGGGAATGTGAGAATATCCCAAGGGTTGGAAAGGGAACTCTGGATAGACGTGACCCTTTTCAAAAGCATGATTGCTAAGCTAACCAATACTTCATAGGAATCCTGAATAGTAAGCAATCCTCAAAGAGAGAGTCTGAAAGTGACTTGGATAGAGGCAGCGGCACGACCTCTTTCTCACTCTGACTTTAAGAAAACACAAAAAAGGAAAGTTCCTCGTGGTCCAAAGTTAGGTTGACGATGGACCTTTCCCCAACTTCCCCCATCCTCCCACGACGTCCGATGGCTCGCCTTCTCGCAATCCAACTCAACGCACCGCCAAGTCTCCATAGACCATCGCTTCCTCAGGTCACAATCAATCCTAAATTTGTACGGAAATTAAGTCGATCTTAATTTTTTTTTAATGTAGCCCCACTTATTTGTGTAAAATTTTAATGAAGCCATTTGACCAATTGCCCTGTTGTCAATGTGCCAAGTAGGACGTTGCATTAGCAATTTTAAGAGGCAATTGGCTGAAAAAATGGCATGGACACTGGTACAAAGGTTTAGAACTATAATGATAAAATTTAAAAATTCAAAACGGAATATACATCCTTATAATAGGTTTCGAAATGATTGGGTCATTTTTCCATGTTTTGAAGTCCCGTAGCTAGGAAGCAAAGCGGAGGATAACAAAGAAGCAACTGGGCTTTTTAAAATGGATCCATTCCCCCGTCTTAAAATCCTTACAAAATCTAACTGGGCTCTTGGGGAGATATTCTCTTCCATAAGCACCTTGAAAATTTGTACGCTGCAGGATTCCGGAGTGCCCGAAATGGTCCAAAATTTTCTATAACCCGCAAGACATTACACCGAGTTAGGGGGAAGGAAACAGGCAACGCCGGGCAGGGCAGAGCGGGTTTCAGCGTTATCATGACGACGGTCGACCACCGTGACGACAGATAAAGACCCCATTGCTATGGTCACCGTTGATAACGGACGACAACAAAAGCGGACGCAGTTGACAGGAGAAACGACGGTCGCCTGACTGGTCAGAGATCCCGATCGAGAGGCCGATGTCAATCTACTCTCCTCAACTTCCTTTTTGTGAGGTGGCCCTCCCAAACGACAACGTCCACCACGACAACAAATGAGATCATTGTCTTCAACGGATCAAATTTTTATTCATCGGAGTACTTGAACAGTTTTAAAAAGATTGTTGTTGCATGCTTGATATTGAGGCTTATCATACATTCATTACGCCATAACTTTTTTTCTTTTTCAATAGAAGAATATTGTATCAAACCGCTTATCAGATTTGAGAGAAAATCTTAAGAGTTGCCGCGACAGGTTTAGGACAAGGTTTGATTATCCATACCTTCGTCCTGATTTCCTAACGGCCTAAGGCCGGACATCAATGACTCGCATCAGAAGATTCTCTCAAGAGGAGAAAACCTAGCAAGAATTTCTGTCGTAATCCCTGCTTGGGCCTTGCATGTTGCTATGAAGGAAAACAGCAAAAGGAACAAACTGCTGAACTCTAATGTTGAGACCAGCAAGAAGCCCCCCAGGCTCCAGATTCATCGTACCACTGTGCCCAATGTTAGAACTTCATTTCTTCACCAAAACAAATGAATAGATTTGTTACTTCACAGACAGATAAAATCCTAGCCAGCACATGTATGTTGGAGTGGTGACCGGATCAAGCATGACATCAAGAGCACCAACCAAGCGAATCATGATCAACTCCTGAAACCTACGACTGCTCTAGTATGAAAGAACACACACCTGTAAGACTGTTTAGCCCGAGCCATAGTTCAATCAGCCATCAATATAAACGAAATTATTCCAGTTGCTGTGCCCATCAAGGTTTGGCAAATAAAAGTGCTAGCCTATGGCCATGCCCGTGGATCTGCAAAGATTCAGAGACTTTTTACAAGCATCGGTACCCGAATTATTAAAACTCCACGGGATGGTGCCTTCCACTTCACACGTTAAGACTTGTGAATCTTGAAGCCGAAAAATCTTGGAACATAATTCTGCACTGCCTTTTGAGGCTTTAGGTGCCCATACGTCATCAAAAATAGATGAGGAAATGTTGTTCCAAAAATATGCTCCATCAATGTCTTGTTCAAGTTAAATTTCTCAGATGAAAAATAGAGGACACAACAAACTTGTCAAGTATTGTAGGCAAATATGGTGCATAAAACCAAACTAAATAAACAAAAGACAGACTAGAATCAAACTTAAAGAAATCACAAAATATATATATTTCCAATCTGCCATATTGGCCCCTAATTATGGGGAAACTACAACCGACTATCTGCCCTATAAATCATAAAGCAGCCAAATATACCAGCCATAGCAATGGCGGCTATCTCCCCTGACAACTCTTTTAACACTAGCAACTTACTTGCAACACGTTCCTAGCAGGAAATTTCTCATGCATTTTTTTTTTTTTTAATATCAAAGCAAGATCCTCAAGTAATCCGGAACTCTACTATAAATCCGACTTGCTAGCAAGTATAACCTAGAAGTTGGCTACAAGATAAATCGACAGAGCATTCACCATCCAAGACATGAAAATCATGCCCAAATGCATGACCATAGAGTGAGCCTCAACCAAAACTTAGTGTAGCATCTAACTCTTAAACAGCTAAAATTTCAATGGTCCAGTATATGCTTAAGATCAATATGAAACAATCCATCCAGTGTTGGGGTTCTGTATCTTTAGTGAGAAACTTTACTGAGAGTGATGAAAAACGTTTCAGGACAAGCATGTCCACGAATTGGTTGTAAGCAAAAAGAGTAGCCAAAGAGACAAAAAAAAATGGCATTAGAAATAAATAAATAAAAACAGAGAGAGACCAGTTTCATTTTATATGCTTAACAGGCCTATCCCATCAAAGATCAACAGTAGTCGGAGAAAGAGACATACAGCCAGAGAACAACTTTAAAACAATCAATCAGCTTCACAAGAAAATGTCAGGGTGGCCAGTCTGCAGTTGTACTGTCTAAGAACTACTGCTGACATTGCCTGGCTTTTTTTCATCCTCTATGTGCAAGGCTTTTTTATTCAGCAACCTTTATATATGTAAAGCACCTACCAAGTGTTCAAGCTTGACAATTATGTAATCAACCAACACTACATTATGACTGAGCTTTTGGTTCTCTAGGCCCCCTACACCTCTAATAGATTTATGACTTTTTACCTATAATTCAAAAAGAAAGGACATCACAGATTCACAAAATAATATAATCTCGTGAGAAGAAATTCATAAAAAATTCTCACGTGAAAATAAGGATACTGCCTTGGTACTTGGACCGTGGATAATAAATATCTTCACATTTGGGACAGTAGATCTTCACAGTCTTGATCGAGGAATGTCTGATTGACCAACCGGAAGGCATGGTTGACCACAACAGTAAACTCTAGGACATCTGCTAAAATCACAATTCCTGTACTTCTCTAACTGCATCAGATGCAATTGCAAAACATTAAAGAACAATAAATTGCATGAAGAATTGATATTTCTTTTTGGCAGATGAAGAAAGTACACTAGGGTCTTACCATTGCAGCCATTCCCTTGCTAGTCAAAATGTACCTAACATGAATTAGACCATATAGCATCTCTGCTGCTGATTCAACTAATTCGTTTGTTCTTCAGTGAACATATCACCTGAGCATACATTTATAAGAGAAGATTACAGACAATACCACCCATATCTATAATCAACAATTTACCAGATGTTAGTCGGCATCTCAGTTACTGAAAAGGTTGGTTATAATAGAAGTCATTCGTTCATTAATATTTAATTAGAACTTCAACATTAAACTTAGATAATTACTTTGAAAACTATAAACCAACTAAATATTGAAGTCAAAAGTGAGCATACACTTATACCAAAGGTCACAAACCATACCACCCATTTCTATCAGGTGACTGACAATTCAGCAGATGTCAATCAGCCTTTCAAATACTGAAAATTTTGATTACCTCACTAAAAACTATAATACAACTAGAAGCCATTCAAGCATTAATATTTAATTTGAACTTCAACACTGAACTTAGATATTTCCTTTAAACCTATAAACCACATAAATATTTAAGTCAAAATGGACAAGATGCCATTGGACTAATAGAACAGCAACCCTTCCAGATGCTATAAAACAGATGAGCAACGCAACTAAGAAGCCTTGGCTTTTCTCCAGCGCCCTCCGGGAATTTAGGGGTGAACTAACATCTTCAATCCACACCCCGTAGGGAGATCACTCAATTATACTAGAGAGATCTTATGGTTAAGAAAGAAGCAACTTTTTCTCCATGAAATATTTACAATAATTTCCTGATGCTGAAGTACAAATAGAAGAGTAGTTGGGCCCGTTTGGTTCAACTTTGGGGAAATGGCTTTGCATTTCCCCAAGTATCTTTGAGTGAATGGGCATTCTGTGAAGGCAAGTGCGTTTGGAAACCCAATTTTTTGTGTATATTTTGCAAAGCTACTTCAAGGTGAAAAGAAAAATGAAAAAAAGAAATGAAAAGGGAGGAGGAGATGCAGCTGCAGGGGAAAATCGTGGGGGAGCGGCTGGTGGAGGTGGCGCTGGCGCTGGTGGCGGTGGGGGAGGCGGCTCACCTGAGGTCGCCGACCTTAGGCGACCCCCTGGGTCACTCGACCTCGGTGACTGCCTGAGGTTGCACGGCCTCAGGTGGTGTCGCCCGACCTCATGCCACCTCGCTTGAGGTCGCACGACCTCAGGCAAGGCTTCTCGGCAGCCAGATCTGGCCCGGGGACCAGATCTCCCCGGCAGCCAGATCTGGCCCGGGGGCCAGATCTCCCCGCAGCCAGATCTGGCCGCTCACGGCTGAGCACCGCCCCCGCCGTGGTGGAGCAGCAAGTTCCTTGAAGAAGACGATGAACAGTATTTTCGAGGGCCAAGGGGAAAACATGGGGTAATATTGGAAAGAAAAAAATTCATTAAACCTCATAGTAGCATTCCGAAAAATGCTGAAAGCCCAAAAGTTCAGCATTCTAAATGCTAGCATTTGGCCAAGGGACACCTCAAATGCTGAACCAAACACCTAAAATTTTTTTCCCAAGGGGCTTTCGGGGCTGAAATCCCCTTGAGAATTGCTAAACCAAACGGGCGTTATCCTGTAGGCTATAACTGAGTCAGAAGCAAAGATTTGTCTATTCCTTTGAAAATGATGGAATGGCATCTCAAGAGGTATTACAGATGTAAATTGACACCACTAAATAGAGAATATCCAATCTTCTCCACCATTCAAATAACTTCGAATCCACAATATCTGAGTTAATAGTCCAGTCCACAGATAAAACCACCTTCAAGCATAAATATGTTCTCAATCTCAATTCATAAAGGCGAATCCTTAAATTAACTAAATTTTGACCTGAGGTAATAGAAAATGCAGTCCTTAGTTGTTTTAAAAAATCTTTAATTGACAAGTGTTCTCCAAACAAAGGTCACTTACAAATGGGTAAAGAACATTCCCTGCATCAAGATAAGCAAGATCTACACGTTGCTACACTATATATTCACAAAGCCAATGTAAAATGGCATTCAAAAGCCTATTTAAACGCTTGGAATAAATAAACTGAACTCTTGGCCATATTCAACAGAGTACTTTGTTTGCATATACTCTTGATTGCTATACTAAAAAGAGCTTTCTCCCGATCTACTGAATATGAAAGTGGTCCTTTCTAGCAAATCCAAACTTCATTATTCTTGTAAAAGAATGTTGAAACGTAACTATCCATTTTGCAGCCTCTAGCAAATTCAACATGGAAGAGATGTCCAAATGGTAGCCACTACTGCAGTGATTGAATGTAGCATATACCCCTAGAATTTAAGCACTGAAAATGGAGGAAGATTCAAAACAGACGAGGAGATCAATGTCAAGATAAAGGTCAGGATGAACTTACTATGAGAGGATTCAACATCCAAGATTAGATCAAGTGCATAGTCATAGTATGGAACTTGACTACTCAACCCACAAAGGTTAAAGTCATCTTGGATGTATTCGTCGTCAACTTCACAAAAAATTCATTCCCTCAAGTTGCAGAACCATGAAATCCATGATGTGTCATCTCCATCAGAACCACTGACATCGGACTCTTCACTGTCTGTTTCATGTTCCTCTGTTCCAAAAGGACATGCTGGTTAGTAATAACCAAACAAAACAATAGAAGCTCTCTCCCCTCCCTAAGAAAATCGTACAATACAACCAAAGCTGTTTCTTCATTCTGTTACTTCACACTACTTAATATGAACTTCAGAAAGCTCAATAAAAAGCATGATGTCGGCATCAATCATTATTTGGCAAAAACCCAAAAAATAAAAATAAAAATAAATGAATCACCAGAAGCATGAACCATAAGGGATATAATTCACTCTGAAGAAATACTTTAGGGGTCAGATAAATGACATTGAAAATTAGACAGTAAGATTCAGAATTGCATATGCGCCATAATGTCCCATAGGAGGAAGCTAAAGGAGCCGATTGGATAAGAAAGGCCTCCGTTAAGTTAGAAAGAACAATGTCTCAAACAAGAGGAAAATTTTGCATAGATAACATAGATTAACTGCACAGAAAATTGACAGCAGATTCACGTTTAAGGTGGAAAAAGACAAAGGCTAAAAAAATGCAGGATAGGAATTGTTTGTAGAAAAACAAAAAGGTTGAACGAAAAGAGCAGTCCAAATCTTTTAAACTAATTTGACACAATAAAGAATATGCCAATGAGTACAAAAACCACATCTGAAACAAGGCAATCATGAACCTTGTATCTACCAGCATTGAAGTAGAATCTCTCAGTCATGCAGTGGATTTCTTAAGAGGCGGCGCTCCTAAATGTCGACTAGCTCAAAAAACTCCACAGTATAAAACTGAAAAGGGGCTAACAGTAGGGAACTACGAGAATGAGACCAAAAGGTTCTTTACCACCAGCCACCATACACAAGTAGAAAAAAGAATAAGATCAAAAAAGGGAACTTTCCTACCATACAAGTGAACACGCCAGCTCTGATTGATCTTTAGTCATGGCAGTTTACTCCATATAATCAACCAAAATATTTATCGAACAACAACTGACACCAACTTAGATCGCTCAGAACAACTGAGCGTGCTACACATTGCAAGCTAACACATAACAAATTCAAATCTAAAGCATCTGGCCAAAAAAATAAAAAATAAAACATCCTCAACGAGTTAACCCTTCGGTAAAAGGCAAGCCGACATTTTTCTTCCCATCATCACCTGATGAGCTAGAAGGAAACCTAACAGGGTTTATCGACCTCCACCACACGCGCGCACACGCCATCGATCGCAATGCGCATCGAAATGTCAGGGAATAATAGCCAAACGGAAGCTGGAAATGGCATTAAACCCAACAGATCCAGGGCTCGAGGCACGAAAATTGCCCCCCAACGAGAACCACCGCGGACCTCACGCGCCGCGCAAAATCCGCCGCCCGCGAACAACAAAACCAACCGAGACGCCGAGAACAGCCACAGAGAGAGAGAGGGAGGGGGAGAGAGAGAGAGGAAGCGAAGCTGACCATCGGAGCACTTGCTTTTGGACAGGGGAAGTGGCCGGGCGAGGGTCGCGGGGTGATCGAGGTGGGAGGACTTGCCGGCGGAAGTGGAAGGGACGGGGATCCTCTCCTTGTCCTTGATCTCGAGGTGGAAGGGGAGGACTTCTCGAGCTGCTTGTCCAGGGCGTCGTTGATGATCCTCCTCCGATCGACCACCTCCGACTTCGACGAGCCTCCGCCGCCGCCGCCGCCGCCTCGGTCCCTGTACATGTCGATCCCCACCGCCGGGCGGCCGCCGCCGACGATCACAACGGTGTGAGCAGCTACGACGACGTCGGTGGCTGCGTCGAGACGGCGTGCAAGAAGGGGGATGCGATGCTCCTGGGCATCGGGAGGAGACGATGCTTCGCTCTGAGCTGGACCTCGGAGATGGCGAGGCAGAGGCGAAGTATCAGAGGAGAGAGAGAGAAGGAGCGACGGAGGAAACTAGGTTTCTGGAGAGAGGGAGCGCAGAAGACAGGGAAGGGAACGCAGGGTGCTGCATCAACCCCCCACCAGCTTACCCGCAGAGAAAAGTACAGGGGAAATGACCAATTTGTCCAATTGCTTTTGGACATTCTCGAAGTATTGTGTTGTTTCCGACAAGCAATCATTCCGGTAAAAGATTTTTCCCAAATAAATGGATTCTGAGGTGTTGTGACGTTATTGTGAGATAATCTCATGATATGTTATCACAATTTCTTTTTGTACTTAATTAGGTTGAGGGAAAATTGAGAATAACAAGGGTGTAAAGTGACTTTATCTTCTCATAATAATGATACGAAGCGGACATTATTATTTCAAATAAGCCGTGTTAATCTCTAATAAGGACTTAAAAAGATTATGACAGCTTTGAACAAGGGTCTTGCATCACCGGTCACAAGTCGACTAGAGTTTTCGACTAGTCAAGGCGTTTTTTTCCTCAAAATATAATCTTTTTTATTTTATCTTATCTTTTTTTTTTAATGAGGACTCGCCTTGCGCAAGCCGAGGGTTGGCTTGTCGACGCAAGGCCGTCCCTCACCTATGGCAGGTGAGACGGCTCATGCCCAGCCCTTTCTGGTGGTCGGCCATCATTTGAGAACGGCCACTAGTGAAGAAGACAATCAAAGAAAGTTAAAAAATAATAAATAATAAAAGAAAGAAAATTTCAAAAAAAAATATGTAAATGACGAAAATGCCTCGACAATCGGAAAGCAGTCCTTATTCAAACCGAATAATTGCTCGGAAATCTTATTTAAAATAAAAATCTACTTTTTTAGATCATTGTTTGATAAAAATTATAGCACTTTAAACTCTTATTCAAATAATGTACATTTTAAGCCCTTATTTAAGAAAAAAATTAAGGTATTTTCAATCCCTTATTCGAAATTTTCCCATACGTTAATGCGTATATAAGCCAATTTTGAGGTAGTGGCAGCTGCCATTTACCTTTTCAATTTTGCAATTTACCCCCTAATTCAATGAATTCATTCACAATGTACAGCTTCGATGTCAGCTTCAAGGGCACTTTGGTCACAACTCAAATATGTGATGGGATGTGGAAGGTATATCAATCATAAAAAATACATACATAAAATGAGGGAATAATTAACATTCAAATAAATAATCAATAAACATTAGAAAAAGAAAATTGAGAGAAAAAAATAAACAAGAGGAAGATGGATGAGCATTTGCAAAAACTACCATTGCCGTGGCCGGCACGACACAAATTCCGCATCGCCACCGGCCGCACCACGGCCATGTAGCCCTCCATGTGCTCGTGGAGAAAATGAGAGAAACGTATGAAGAGACAAGAGTCGCTACCAAGGCTATGAGGAGGACCTCCCCAAGATTAAAATTGCCCTCGTTGGGCTAGTGCAACCCCAGGCAACCGGAACGCCACATGACGACCAAGGCAAGGGCGTCCTTGCCCTCTCACTCTTGAAACTTCCAAATAGAGGGCGACCACGAATTGTCCTTGGCCGCAATGGTGGAGCAAGCGCCACTTGGGGAATTCGCCGTGGCATTGGTGGCCTTGGTACGAAGTTTTCAATGGCCGTGGCCGAATCCCACTGTTGCACCGTACCCGCGTGCGCATAGCGGGGGTCGATCGACACATGCGTTGGCCAAACGCGTCGCCCGTAAGATGGCAAGGGAGAGCTCACGACAATGACGGGCAATTATGTTACGTCCTGAAGGAGAGACAAGATGTGACATAGAACAATAGAATCTAAGATCTATGGTGGTTAGGGTATTTTAGAAAAGAAAATTACAAAACTTTTTAAGGAGCAAAATTGTGGATTAAAAATTGTTGGTTTTAAACATCGAAGCTGCAAATTATGATAGAAGTGAAAAAGCTAGGGCTGATAGAATTCAATCGAAAATCGAAAATCCAAACCAAATTTTCGTGTATTTTCGGTTGGGTTTGATTTGGACAATAAAATAAAATAATGCTTTTATTCTAGTTCAGATAATTTTAGTTCAGTCTTGGTAACAAACCAAACCGAAAATCGTCTCTCTTCTTAATATTACAATACACACAATTTTTTTCTCATTTTTCACTAAATTTTTATTATTTCAAAAGACAAAACCAAAAAATCAATTCAAGTTTAGTACGCACCCCGACCATGGAGACTGGAAACCCCAGTGAAAGTCACAAAGGATCCTTGAAATGTTCCCTTTAAACAAACCAAGCGCCCGAGCACGCGCTACGCAAATGCGGTTGCTTTTCACGCTCTTTGGAATTGGTTGATAAGATGAGTAAAAAAATCATGATTGGTTCATGATCTTTGGAACTAGTGGACAAGTTAGCATGCATTTCGCTTGCCGCTCTAATTTTTTGTCCTTTCTTTTGGCGCAAGTGATGATGGCTTAATTTACAATATGGGATTCCAACGAAATAATAAAAGGATAGAAAGATTAAGGACATTTTTTTTTTGTGAATTTCGGAGGGAGCACTATAATCAAAGTTGGCTTTATATTCGATATAGATAAAATTTTAGAACTCGTATCATATTGAATTTGTAACGTATGAATCACATTGAAAATGGCAAAATTGTCTAAAAAGATCTTAACTTACTATACTTTTATCAATCTCACCATAAATCTTTTTAATTGTGTCAATTAATTCTTAAACATTTTTGCGTTTTTTTTACCAAATAAGTCCATCCGGTGAATCTTGATAGAAATCTTTGGCGTGGATGCTAGCTGCCTAACATGGAGCGATCAATGCTCACGTGACAATTTTTTTAAAATTTTTAATAATTTTTTTCGAATTATTTATTTTTTTCTTCTTTTTTTCATTTTTTTTTTCCCTATGGGCGACAAGGGGTGGTTTAGGCCTTGCCCAGATCTAAACAAGGCACTGCCATCGGGTAAGGATGAGCATGATTTCAAAGTGGAATCAAGAACTAATAAGTTCGAATGTGCTCCAATCCAATTTTCGATTCCAATTTTTAGGGAAACTAAACCGGGGGAATCGAGAATTCGAGTAGTAATATATCACCAGAACATGGCACACTACTTTATATTCTAAAAGGCATCAAAAGAAACTAGACTTATCGTGACGATATCAAATATTCAATGACTCATCAACGCATCTTTCCATGAGGAATGCCTTCCAAATAATACTAAAGAAATGCTCGAGTGGTTGGTCAAACTATGCACTCCCAGCAAGATGCAAGCCAACGGACGATGCAGCACGATGCAACCAGTATTTCCAGGAATTTGCCAAGAACAACATAAGGAAGAAGTAAGAAACAGAGCACAAAGCTTATGCAAGAAAATAAGGGTGCAAATGGTAACGCTTGCTTCTTTTTTTTTTTTATGCCCAGTGGAACAAAACAAAAAAGTGTTTCTGTTCCGTAACAATTTTGAACAAAAGCAACGCATTTAACGCTTTTGGTGGAATAAAATGCAACCCAAAAACACGCGTTGGTAAATTTTATTCTTTTTGTTTCTTTTAATTTTTTAAACATTTTTATTTTATTTTTTATTTTTTCCTTTCTTTTTTTTTTTTTCTTTTTTCAGCCGGTCACCTGGCTCCGGCGATCGGCCGACGGGGCCAGCAGCCTTGCCCAGCCATGGCGAGGCTCGCCGGCCTTGGCGAGGCTCGCCGCAGATGGGGGCGAGGCCGAGCCTTGACGGCCGGCCGCCGGCCATGCCGAGGCCGGCGACCGGCGAAAGAAAAAGAAGAAAAAAAGAAGAAGAAAAGAAGAAGAGAAGAAGAGAAGAAATGTTTCTTCAAGAAATGTTCTCGAGCAAGAAACAACAAAATTGTTGTTTCTTTTTTTGTTCTTATTTCGTTCCGAAACAAAAAACAAAAAGAACGTAAACGCAACCAAACGCTTTTCTCGTTCTTTTGTTCCCGAACACTTTCCGTACGTAAGTGTGCCCTAAGGTTTCTCCTTCCATCCTTCTAGTTTCGATTGAACTTTGCTCAACAGCCAAGAAAACATATCTCTTTTAGATCTTCCCCAGTCAATTGGTATCCCTAGATACTTCCCACAATGCTGTAAAACTGGTACACGTAATTCACCAGCTAAATTTTCCTGAAGAGAGATAGGGCAAGAGGAACTAAAGAAAACTCCAAATTTATTGCGATTGATAATTTGTCCTAATGCCAAGCAATACCGGTTTAGAATATTAGAAAGGTTCCGACACTCCATCAAGGTACCATCAAGAAAGAACACAAGATCATCACGAAAAGAGATGCGATAAAGTAGGGCACCATTGATTCAGCTTGATGCCTTTGAGCGAGCCCATATTCATAACATTTATTAGGAAGGATAAGAGATTTGCAATTATGATAAACAAGTAAGGGATAAAGGATCTCCTCTCGCCTTAGCCCACGAGTTGGGTGAAAACTCGGTAAATACTCCCCATTCATTTTGATAGAGAAAGATGGCGTGGAAATGCACCGCATGATTAGATGGACCCAATGAGAATGAAATCCCAATCAAGTAAATAATCTCGGAGAAAGTCCCATTCAACACGGCCATAAGCTTTCTGCATATCTAACTTGAGAATTGCTTTAAAATGCCGCCTCTTTGCCTTGTCTTAAGCTGATGAATGACTTCTTGTACAATTAGAACATTGTCCCGAATCTCTACCAGCAACAAAGGCGCTCTGTTCCTCGGTAATCAGCATAGCAGCAGGGGTTTTAATCGATTAGCCAGCACTTTAGAGAAAATTTTGTAGGCATAGTTGCATAAAGCTAATAGGACGATACTAATCCAAGCTTTCGGGGTTTTGGGGTTTTGGGGATTAGAGATAGAGGTAATGTGCCGTAAAGAATTGCTGCACTCGTTCTCGTGAATGTCCACTTTAATAACTTCCCAATGTGATTGATAAAATAATCCATTTAAACCGCCCGGCCCGGTGCCTTGAAGCACCTAGTTGAAAAAAGCAACTTGAACTTCTTCAAGAGTGTGGTTGAGCGAGGAGAGCCGCATTCATTTCGCATCAACCATCTCGGGTGGGCATTGTCTCTTAAAATCCGAGCGTAAGGTCTAGGCCCTCGGGGGTTATAAAGCCGTGAGTAATAGGTGGTAGTCATTTCTTTGATGAGTCCAAGATCCCTAACCCATTGCTGATTTTCATCCCTCAAGATAGTAATTTGATTGCTTGCCTTCTTTTGAAGTGTGGTAGCATGGAAGAACTTGGTGTTACGGTCTCCCATTGTAACCAGCTTTATCCTAGATTGCATCGCCCAATATTGCTCTTCCCTTTGCCATGCTTGTTGAAGTTATGTTTTAATCCTCTCGTTGCCGAGATTGATTCAAGAAAGTAGGTGGCTGATTTGATAAAATTTGTAATCGGTGTTCTAATTCCATGGCTTGTTGCCCGTTATGGAGAAAACGGGCGACTCCAAGTGGACAAAGCCGTAGCAACCGCACGAAGCTTGACCGAGAGAGAGAGTCCCTTCTCGAGAGTAAGTGGCTAAGAGGTTTTAACGACCGATTAACATCCGGGATCCTGGTTCCAAAAGCTTCAAAGGTAAAGTGTCTCTTTCGTCGACTCAAACAAAGGTTTTGTATAAATAACAAGTGGGTTGTGATCCGATCCCTACCAGGAGAGCTGCTAACACTTGAGCATTCGGGCAAGAAACACACCATTCAGCATTGTAGACAAATTTAATCCAAGCGCTTCCTTCACCAAAGCTTCCCTGCCTCTATTATTGGACCACGTGTAAGCACAACCATGAGAAGGCAGATCCAACAAACTGCAATCATTGAAGACCTCTCGAAAAGAAGAAAGGTGGTAAGAGTCCACTGGCCGAGAGCCCATTTTCTCCCATCGGTGTAGAATTTCATTAAAGTCGCCAAAGCACACCCAAGGTAAGACATTGAAGCTACTAAAATGACGCAAGGTCTACCAAAGATGCCGACGGTCATGAAAAAACCGCAGTGCATGAATACAAGTAATTCGCATAGATCCGGCACGAGATATCCTGCATAAGTAAAATCCAAAAATGCAGAGAGAGGAGGAGAAGTCTCGGCGAGAGTGAGCCCTCGCATTCCAAAAAGAGCTAAGCCACCCGCGCATCCAACAGCTAACCAGCCTCGTGATGCAAAAAAATCGGAAGACCGTTTCTTGGGAGCGGGGAGGGCCTCATCAACATTTTTCGTCTCCATAAAAAATAACAGTCAGGCTTTTCCTTTGCCAAAAGGGCTTTTAAGGATAGGACTCGGGCTGGGATTGCCTAAACCCCGATTCCAACTTATAATTTTCATCACCGATTTGGTGACTCGAAGTAGGCCGCCCACCGTCGCCCGTAAACATCTTCGCACGCTCCATAATTGGCGTGTCCAACAAGAAAGAGTCATCATAGAGTTCCGAATGCCCTCCCGGTAAGTCATAGGGAGTATAGCGCCCGGGGTTTCTTATGAAAGGACTTATCTTACTTGTCGGTCGAATAGTTTTTGCCTTTTAGCCTAATGAGTTGATGTTGGGCTCTGCACTCCTTTCAGCTTCTCTCGTAGCTGGAATTAAAGCGGTGTTTAAGGTGTGTTGCACCGAAGGAGTGATGCTAGAGGTGTCGGCCTGTCTCGTGGTGCGATTGAGTAGTTTTCTATGGAGAGGAGATTGCAATGTGAATGGGAGGTAAAAGAAGAGGAAGAGGGTGAATCTCAAAAGGGGAGGAGTTTCATGTATGGTTTCCTCTCTCTCCTCCTCCATAATTGATTGGCCAAAACACCGGCAAGAAGGGTGGTCGTGTGCTTCAACTTTGTAGCTTAACCAAAAACCGTAAGGAGTGTTGTCGCATTCGTGATCATGTTCTCCTCAAAAGGGGATGGAGGGGCAGAATCTCGTATAATGGCCCGCCGGCCCACAAGAATAACAAAAGAATGAGGTAACCTTTCGTATCAAAATCCAACCACGGGAGTTTGATTTCTGGAATTTAATTAGTCGACCTACCTTCAATGGTGCAGATAAATCCAACTCAACTCGAGCGGCAAGCTTTTTTTAGAGCGAAACCGCTGGCAAAAAATGATTTAACTTGCGCAAATGTAGCCTACCGTGCTAATAGCCTTGCGGATTATATCATCGTACAACATTCCAAAGGTAACCCACCACTCGAACCCAAAATGCACATGTAGAAAAGTCATAGCAAGGTGCAGGGAGTGTTGGCTACCCATGGTTTAAAATTTATAAGATGTCCCCAGAATTGCCAAGGTCCTCAGGTCGCAATTGCTTTTCAGCTTGAGACTTGAATTTGGCTAAATAAATTCCCGCTTCTCTTGTATGATTTCCGCTTGGTCGACCTCCATGCTCGCTTCAAGACTGATTGAAAAGCTGGGAAATTAAAGGAAGGGTTGGAGGGGGACTTTACCACCAACAAGAGTTTGCATTCAACCGGCACCAAAGTGCGGTGTTCAACTCACCACTCTTCGATTGCTTCTGTGCATAATTGGCCCAGTTTTTGACAAAGTGCAGTGATCCGAGATGTGAATGATCATCTTCATAGCCATCAATGAAAGTGGATCGACTTACCGATGAAGGTCGGTAGCATCAAAATTATCGACATGCAGATGGAGAAATAGGGAAAATCTGAAGGGAAAGAATGTGTATGATGCTACTGGCGTGGAAGAAGGAAGATGATGTATGAATGGGTTAACAAATTAGCCTCGTAGACAAGAAAAGGAGGAGATGATGAAGGATTGCCATTCGCATGGCATGTGTGGAAGCAACCGAAGATTGCGAAAAGGATGAACGAAGAAGAACTCTATCCCGCATATAGAGAGGAACTCAACAAGACGAGAATTACCAATGTGTGTTAACTTGCGATTTGACCCCCAAAAAAAGTATTGACATGCATAAAGGAAATTAGCTACCGTCCGAATTACTATTCAATGGTGACATCCATCACCATCCATCGGGCCTATACCCCAAATGCAATCCTCCTTAATCGAATCAGCTCAAACATTGTAGGTACAAAATCTAATAGACAAATAAGGATAAGAACGATAGGAGTGCCATAAAGTGTGTATTTGAGTGTTATAATTTTTTTTCGCTCACTTAACTGCAACAAATTTAAAAAATTGATCACTTAAGTATTATCAGCGATTTGTCTCACTTAAAAATCTAATGTGGATATGAATCATTATACATGATTTCACAAGCACTAATGCGAAATTTTTTCTTTCTTTTTAATATTTTGAATTTTTTATTTCTTATTTTCCTTCTTAAGCACTGACGAGGTCATTGGCCACCCTTGTCGACCATGACACCCACACCCTCGACCGCCGAAGGCCCCAGCGGCCATGGGCAGCCTTGCTTCGGGCCTTTTGTGGTCAAGGGTGGCCCTCGCCCAATTTGGGGGAGGGTTTTGTAACTAGCAAGGGCTGTTGGTGACCCTTGTCAACCCTAAGAAAAAGTTAAAAAGAAATTCAAAAATTTCAAAACAAAATTTAAAAAAAAAAATCTATGTAGGATAATTTGCTTGAATTGTCAATTAAGTGATGGATTTTACTCCAACATGACACTTAAAAAATAAATAAAAAGTTATGGTATTTAAATGAGCATTGTATGAAAAGTTATGACAACCTTTACCATTTAATGAGACTTAGCATTGGGTAATAGAGACTGCGATGATTAGAGTTGAGCAAGCAAATGCAACATTTTCAACACAGGTGGCCTATTTTAGAATACTACCCGAGGAGACTCTAAAACGACTTGAAGAAACTTATATGGCGAAGGACCCTGCAGCGGGTTCCTCGTTCACGAGCGATTGCGAATCCCCTTCATTGTCCCCGGGAATGTTCTTTCCAAGTCCTGAATAATCGACATTGCCGTATTTCAGCTTTTGGACTGAACTGGTTTCACATGATGCTTTTGGCATTATCGTTGTATTTGTTGACGTCAAATATGCATATCGTGCTAACATTGGTGTCTTGTTATAATTTATATCATTCTATATCGTTGGTAGATTGAGATAAATTAACCTACAATACATCATCCGGTAAAAATATGCAATGGGAAATTTTCATTTTTCTTATTGCATTCAATTTCATTGTACTTAACTAAAATGAAATCAAAAAAGAAACCTGTTAAACCATGGAACCTGTCACATGATAAATTCCAGGGTATGAAAAAAATAGATTATATATTCTAAGAAATCTGTTCTGAATGGTAGGTTTTAGATTTTCAGGTGATACTTGTGAGGAACTTAAAATCGTTCATCTCCTATCATTAGGTGTTGTCAACGGCTTGCCGGCTCGGCCCGGTTTTTTGAAAACCGAATCGAACCGAATCAAGAAAAATCTTCCAAACTAAACCGAATGAGATCCGAACATTTGGTTCGGTTCGGTCTTCGATTTTTCAGTTTTTTGTTTTTTTTTTTTGGTTTTCAATTCTTTCTCTTTTTATTTTCAATTTTTTTTTATTCCCTAAATCTTCTTCTTTCCTTGCGTTCTTCTCCGTCCCCCATCAACCAAACAGTAATCAGTAATAACATCAAAATAAACAAAATTTATTACATAAATTTCAGCTTCGGTTTGTCTTGGTTCAAACCTGACATTGCAGAGCCGTGTTTCTCCAACTTTTTGTCATTGGAGTGGAATTTCTCTGCATCTTCCACGACGCCATTCCACTGGCACAGTCCGACACCGGAGCTTTGTCCACCAACCAATGCAGTACAGGAGGCGGCGAGTACGACACCTCGGAGCTGTTCTGACTCTGCTCTTCATCCCCCTCGCTTCTGATGTTAAAAATGCAGAGCTTGAGCTGCTCTCCCGCCTCTCTTCCTCGATCAAATCCGCAAAAATCCCCGACTTCAAATGCAGAGCTTGAGCTGCTCTCAGTGCCTTCGCTCTTGACACTCGAACCCTCCTCCATTTCAGGACCCTTTTCCTCTTCTGCCTCTGCCTCAACACGACCAGGAGAAGCATGAAACATGGAGTTGTTCACTACCATGCCATTGTAGCCAAGCCTCCTCGAGCGCGACCCACTTAAGAAGCGAGCCCAGGAATGCAGCTTCCGGAGGAACTTCAAGACCAAGAGGCTGAGAGGGGATGGAGAGGTGGAGTTATGGAGCGCTCTGGGCGAAACAGGAGAGGACAAATTTTATCGGTTTGTGGTTCGGTTCGCCTCGATTCGAGTTAACTGATAAAACCGAACCGATAAAAAGATTTCGGTTTTTTAATGAGAACCGAACCGAAAAAAAATCGAATTTTTTCGGTTTGGTTTGGTTTTTAGTTTGGTTCTTGACACCCCTACCTATCATCAAGCATGTGGGCGAGGCAACCTTGTCTAGATCCAAGTGAGACTAGCCTTGCTCGTGGTTGGTGAGGCCCTAGCTCGTGGTTGCAAGGGCCTAGTGACTCTCACCAACGACAATAAGAAAAAGAGTAAAAAAGGAAAAGAGGAACAATAAAAAAGAAAAAAAGAAAAGAATATAAATAAATAAAATATCAAAATATTATTAAAAGGTATGCACACTAGTATTGGTCATGTTATGTAGGATGACCTGTATCCACGTTAATAATTTCTAATCAAAATTGACCAAGTTGACTAAATTGGCAAAACATGAAAAATTCTATGACTTAGTTGATCAAATTGACTAAATTGCTTGCCCGATTTATTCGTTCCAATACTTTGTGATTATTTGCCTCATAGTTATGTTTTGTTACAACCCTACTCTTAGCCAATCATGTTTAGGAAAACTACCTTTTCTTATATGCCTAGGAAAATGAAATGTGCATCTTAAATCAATAACTTGGAAAATAAAAAATAAAAAGGACACCAATCTCATTTATCTAATAATCTTTATTATAGTGATCAAATTTTGCTTGGACTAGCTTTCACACAGTTGGATTAGTCCACCCCCTTGGTTGCGGAGGGAATTTACATTTAGGCTGCGTTTGACAAGCGGGATAAAATTCAATATAAGATATGATTTATCATATCTTACGTTTGGTGGCTTACTGAGACGGGATAAAGTCGGATATAAGGGAGATATGGCATACGATAAAATTATCCAATTTGGGAGGTAGGATAAAGGTTGATAGAATTTCTAATGTCCATAATATAAAAGTTATTTTTCTCGAATAACAAACTTATTAAATTAAAAAAATTAAAATTATATTTCAATATAAATAATATTTAAATTATAATTTAAGAAATAAAAATAAAAAAAATTATTTTTAATTAATCCTATTTTAATTTATATATTCAACTTTAATTCTATCTTATAACAATCTATAAGTTAAATATTTATATTTATTATATATTTTAGGTATTTTTGTATTGTAGGTATGTTAGTACAGTTTACTATTTGATAAATTTTATTAAAGAATGATGAAAGGGGGAAAAAGAAATAATATAAAAATAATATAAAAAAGAGGAAAAATAAAATAAAAATAAATTAATGAATAGTATAATGAGAGATTTTCACTATTTTCGTTTATGAACATTTAGATTCATTTATATATGCCGTTTATATAAAAAAAAAAATCTATATGATATGATGTGAACATATTTGATTTTAATATTGTGATTCACCAAATAATTGATAAAATATATAAAAAATCACATGATTTCATATCATATCCTATCTAGTCTTAAACATAGCCTTATTGTACTTCCTCGGAATGGACTCAAGTTCACAATAAGAGGAGCAAACCTTTTGCTTTTTAGGCCAACGCCTTGTGGGTAACCAACTAATAATTGAAGCCCTCTGTATAATCGTTCCGAAGAGGCAACTAACAGCAATATGCACGTGCAAACGGTGAGGGATCTATAATTCTAGTCCCCCTTGGTATTGAAAAAGTCATGTACTTTACGATGTTGAGTTGGACAAAAGAAAATCTCCTGAACTAATTAAGCCTTGGACCGAAACTTGTCAAATGGGTAGATCAGATCGAAAATGGTTAGATTCAAACTAACCAATTTTCATTTTTATGTAATACAAGTCTAGCAATTTATACTCGACTTGACTTGTATTGTTAAAGCACTTTGCAGTGAGCGCAATATCGAATGGTTGTATGATCAATTTTGACAAGTCTATTCGAACCTAAGAGTTTTGTTTATACTTATAATTTATGAATCCCTTGTATCAATTAGTAATGTCCAATTACACGATATACATCTCGACACATTGGGTCATGAGATGAAGTACCTAATAAAGAATCCATTGAGAGAATAGTGAAGACCGTATTTGTTGATTGAACCAAAACTTTTAACCAGTCAAATTAGAAAAAAAAAATTGTTCTCTAAATTATTTCACGTTTCAAAGTAATATAAAATCCACCTAAAAACTTATGACCAACATAGAATTATTTGATGGCCCATCTCGGTGAGTTTATGTGAAATACTAGTCAACGCGGCACCGAGCGAGGGGAGAGTTGTACGGACATGTTGCTATTGGGCATCGTTTCTCATTGATTATCATTTGAACAATGCATTTGTTATGCGAAAAACTTAATGATAAGTGAAAATGCTTTCATAAAAAATGAATACGACTGCTTTCCCTTTTTTGGGTGATATTTGATTGGAAATATTCTAATATTTGGATCTTATTGGAAAGTGATTTCAATTTCATAATTTTATTTTAGGAAAAATCAATTTTTTAATATTTTTTTTTACATTTTATTTAACAAATAGAATGTTTTTTTCTCTTTTTCCTTTTATATTATTTGAAATTCGAATTTTTAATTATTTTTTATTTTCTTTTCCTTGTTTTTTTCTTTCCTTTTCTTTATCCAACTTCCTTCACTATGACCTACAGGTTATGAAACATCAATACTCTCCGAGAGCCTTAATCGTGTCAAACATTTTAACATGTGTCCGACACTTTTTGATACTATCGAACACTCTTCAATACTCGATCAACAAGTGTCGGAAAATCGACACTTAGTCAACTTTCCAATATTTTTTCGATACTCAAGTTGGAATTCTGATATACGAGTTTTCCACACATGAAGAATTTTCAATAAATAATGGATTAAATTGTATGTATGTGAAAAAAATAAAATTAATGAATAGTGAAAGAAGAAAAATCTAGTATTTTCTTCTCTTTTAACTCTCACTTCCCATGATACACAATTTACTCCAAGATTTATTTATTTATTTATTTTTCTTCTCTTCCAACACTTTTGACATGCGAGTCTAGGAGATGAATTACTTGTTTTTTCCTCCAAGTTTTATGAATTATGGGAATGGAGTTGAATTTGTCAAATTGAAACAATGAATGCTATTAATAATTCACCTCTAATTTTGTTCTCTTCTCTTCCAACACTTTTGACACGCGAGTCTAGAATATGAATTATTTATTTTTTTCCTCGAAATTTTATGGATTTTTGGAATGGAGTTGAATTTGTCAAATTAAAATAATGAATGATATTAATAAATGGTGGATTAATGTTTTTAGTGTAAATTCATTCTAGAATTTTTTTTTATTATTTATTTATATGTGAATTCGAATCAAATTAAGTTGATTGAAATAATCATTAAAATGATAATTTATTATGCATAAATAAAAATGTACATTTAACATATAACATGTGCAAATGTGTTGGAATTCTTTTTTTTTAAAAATAACTTTTTCGGTGTATTGTGCCGTGTTACGTGTCGCGTGACAGTGTTGGTGCTACTTAGCTTGCCAGTGATGACCACAAATGAGCTTGTCAGCCCATGTCATGGGCCCATGGCCAGTTGGTGGGCTACCGACCGTTGCCGAGGCACATTGCTGGTAGAAGTATAAGAAAGGAAAAAAGATAAAAGAAGACAAATAAAACAAAGAAAAATAATAATAATAAATACTATTTTAGAAAAATAATAGTTAAAAATCGAATTATAAGAATAGAAGTTTTATTAACCAAGGACCATAAGATTAGGAAAATTCTTGGGAAAATGTTTTTTGATTCTTTCAAAGGGGCAATTATTTATCTGAAATTAAGTTTTGATAGGAAAACATTTTATGTTGACTAGGAACATATTTTTCGTTGACTCATTCATCAAAGCGATTCAAACGTCGGAAAATGAGGAAATGCTTTTTTTGGAAAATGTTTTCCGTGAAACAAACAGACCCAACGATTCGAGTGGAACTACAATTTATTAAGGGTATATAATTGTATATTGTCAAGGTAAATCGAGACTTATCTTACCAAAAAATTAGATATCCTAAAAGGTCCCATGCTACATTTTTATTATCTCGAATCTAGAGTAAATTGTTGCTGTAATTCTTAAATACGTGAACTCATCATACTAATTAAACGTCACTAAATTGATACTTAATATATCAATTAAAAAAAGGAATATCATTACATAAGATCCCAAGTTTGTACACCTATAAAAAAATCTCAACTTTGTACACACCCGACACATTTTCTTGAAACTAATTTTTATGTCATAAAAAACTACAAATTGATACATTCGTGACAAATCTATCTTTCGTTAACTTTTGTTTAATATCCTTGTTAAACTGCTGACGGGGCAATGCACGATGTGGATCTAAATGGAAATTCAACATAAATGGCTTTTTAAATGATGTCGTTTTTTGAGAAAGCTGAATTTAAACAAAAATGAATTGAGATTCGAAAAGGGCAGAATTGAATCTGCTCCTCCTATCTCTCCCAAATCACCAAAATTAGGATGAAATTGAGGCAAAATTAGAGATTTCAGCAAATTTCTATAACGCAAGGGAGCCCTTATCTGGAAGGAAAGCTATTGGAGATGGCAATAATAGAGAGGAGTTGCTAATGCTGTCTGCAGCACTGCAGTACGAAGGAAGTTATGACTACTATTTTGGGATTTTTTAAACCAAAAAATTAGTCGGGATAAATTGTATGTTGAGTTGGAAATTTTTGTGAAAACGGAAAATTAGCTCGGGGATAAATGTGTCAAAGACGTATTGATTTGAATTTTTTTTATGTTATTATCTAATTAAGGAAAAAAAAAGACGTCAGCAATACAATCGTTAAAATGCTTGTCATGCCAATCCTACTCAAAGAAACATGTTCCCTTTAGAGGATTATTTTATGACTTGAAACTCAGGAGACGAGTTAAATTAATTCGAGTCAGCATTAACTTGGCAAATCATCTCATCAGCTAAAAGCCTGCCTGGTGCAGAGAGTTTCATCATTGTGAAAATGAAGGCAAAGGAGAGTTCAATTCACTGTTTCAAAATGTGAAGTGACAATGCACGCATTTGGGAAAATACCTAATCAGTCTTAAATGCATTGTACATATATTAATTTATTTCAGTTTTAAACTTTTTAATTTAATTCGAAACATTTGTGCAAAAGTTCCAATATAATCCTTTCGTTCAATTTTAGTCGAAAATTACTAACATAATAGTTCAATAATTATCGGCTATCCTACATAATACCCCACTAGGTCAATGATTTCTTGTAAAAATTGATTCAAAGAATTACATTAAAATTTCGCGTAAAATTTTATCACTAAGTTGACAAAATTGGAAGGTTTTATTAATGAATTGACATTCGTACAATAAGTTTGAACTAATTGAATAATATTTGAAATTGTCTCTCGATACACATTACAATACAATACAAACTTTTGAAACCGATTTGAGCATTTGCACCAAAGTTTTGGGGGATTTTGCAATTGTGAAATCTCATGAGAGAGCTCTACCATATGCATTTGCAATTCTTATAAAAAGAAAAACACGTGGCGAAATTCTGAGATCGTAAATTCAATCTATAGGTGCACGTGGGAAATGTAGATGTACTAAGTATGACACGGCACGTATGTGCACATTTTTCTTTCAATCACATGTAAAGCATATATTTTCTAACTTCCACGACGACTATGACAAATTCAAACCCCACTAAAACCTTTTTCAAACCCATGAAAAAATAAATCAAATTTCTAAGCCTTTACCTACCAGTCAAATCTTGAGAATGTCAGCTAGCAAATTAGTATAGTTTTGTCATTTCGTCGAAAATGATGGTGACAAAGACCACAATCGAAAGGACTAAAAACACTATAGATAAATCAATCAATTATAGTCATTGGTAATCAAACAAATAATAATTTTGAGAAGTGTCATCCCTAAAAGAGCAAATTGAATTAAAATAAAGATAGATAAGAAGCTCTAGGATCACTGACTAGGTACGAGCCTAGAAATGAGGGAATCGCTGTGAGCCAAGTGGCGCGAGAAGGCCGGAAGTTGTCGCTTGCTCGAGCCTAAGGTGGCACCAGGAAGAGACGGAAGGTGGGAGCGGTTAGTGGTTAGGCATTAGCTCCAACCGAAACATGCCTAATCCCACCCATACACTCCTAATTTTTACTTGCCCTAGATGGTTCCTAATCGAATCCAATCCTTCTAGTGAAAGCTGCTATGTTCGACAACGCATTGCTCGCAACATTGATACAAGATTCTTTTGCCTAGACCCCGATCGACTAGGCCAGGCACCTTGTGCTTTCGTGGGTGACTTCAATAGACGTGCAAGTGTGAGGATTTGAACCATATATTGAGCGGAAATATGAGAGTTACCATGTATTGATCCGGTTGAATTGAGCCGTGCTATACTTTTAAGTTATAAGTAGTGCTCGAGGGTGCAAAATGGTTTTGTATACACTAGTAGGTGAAAATACGACACCGCTATGTGTTATTCATAATTTGTAAGCTACATGATTTTATAATTTTCAACCACGATATATCTTGTATGGCCAGAGCTTATTATCATGTCATGGAAGCTTTCATGATCATTTACTCATCTAGCAATTCTTGTTTTAATAACCTGATGACACACTATTCGCATGGAGAAAGCTCAATTATTTCCCTATTCCACCACTAGTAAGGTGATATTGCCCATCTAATTCTTTGCTTTCTCCACATTAGACTAGTTTATCGAGTCATGAGTCCCTATATTATAACTTATTTATCACAACCATAGTAAATAGTAATTTTTGAAAGCACAATATTGAGCGGTGTCTAGTGAGTTTCTGAGAAACTGCTGAACATGTATGAAAGGATGAAGGAAAGTGTTTGGTGCTTGAGGCGAATTAATTTTGGAATAGAAAGAGAGTTTGCCATTGAGGCATTAAAGAATGTCATATTAGTTACCACAGAGAATTGGATAAAGCACTCACTTAAGAGAAATTCTCAAATAATATTAGCTCAAATCCGTATGCTTCCAATTGACAATGCACCTTATATATATTGACAAATTAAGACTAGGAAACACCAAATTAAAAAACCACTTGCATTAAGAAACCAACTTGAACTTAAATACATATTCAGAAAAAGAAATTTCTTCAAATATGGCCCGTAAAATTTATTTCTTACTTTCTTTGTTTTTCCTTACTCTCTTGATTTAGATTTAGACCTGGGAGCTTTGCTCTCCCCATCTTAGACTTGTGAGCCATTCTCTCCAATCTAATTCTAGATTTAGGAGTTCTAATAAATAAGTACACCGCCTTCAATTTTAATGGTGTTCACGGTAGCTTCAATGTTGAATCTATGCTCGTTTAACTTGTTATTGTTAAAAGTCTTGGTGCCTCACGCTTGCTGAATGTCTCATTCTCACAAGTGTCAAATCAAGGCCTATTTAAGATTTATGTTATCTTCGTACAATGATGATATTGTGGACACCAAATTTAGGCGCACATAGCCAAAAGGTAGAGTCGTAATAGAGATTCCGGTGTGCATTTATTACTATGATGTATGATTCGGTAATTGACTGCTATTCCTTTTGGCTGGATGTAATTGCAGATCTGTTCTTGAGAAATGAACATGCGATTATCTGTACTAACCATGTTATGGTGATATCTTTGGTTTGTTTTAGAGCTCTAAGGGCTTGCTTTGTAATGGTAAATCTTTGAGGTTTCCTATGAATCCTTTCATATATCATTCAAGTAGTGAATTGAACTTTCTTTTGATCAAACAATATTAGGAAACTTCGTTCAACAAGGAAATCCACGAGGCTTTAATCAGGAAACAAACTCAAACTTGCAAAGTTACCCATTTAAAAGGATCAACTTATAATTAGAGGATCTACTCATATTAGAAAAAAAAGAAAGACACTAATTAATGAGCCTACTAAAAATCTATGCATCGACCTGAACCTGAGTACAACTTTTCAGCCTAGACCTAGCCGAGGTTCTCCAATTTCTAAAAACTCCATCTCGGACGCCTTCTTTTCTTCATCGGACCCCTTCTAGATAGCGATGTGGCCGGAATCTCCCTTCATTTGGCACGAAATGTCAAATAGCCTGATGAAAGTTATCAGGTGGAGTCGTGAGTTGATCGCCAATGGATTCAAAGTACAATCCTCTGTAAGGTATAAAAGTCACGGCTCCTCAGTTTTTTCATGGGCAATTTTCAGATCAATTAGCGTCTCTCTCTCTCTCTCTGTTTCTCTCTCTTTCTCTCTGTCTCTCCATGTTCGTGAGCAAACTGCACATCAACCGACTCTGCTGCCGTGAGTCTCACAGGAATCGAGCCCAAAGCTACAGACCCACCAAGAAAAACTTCACCTTTCGCGCACTCGCAATCGCGCTCGCATGGATCACTCCAAGAACTCCGTCTTGAACCTCACCGTCCTCTCCCTCCTCTCCTCCGCCGTCATCCTCCTCTGCTTCCTCTCCGCAACTCGCTTCCCCCGCCCCTGCCCCGCCCCGAACCCGGTAAGTCGCTCGACCCCATCAAAGCTCTCTAAAATGTCTTCCGGCGTCGCTCACTCCGATCGTCTTCCAGGCCTCGGTGCACGCTCCGGCGGACGGCCTGGGGTCCGCGCTGGCCCGGGCGGCAATGCCGGACAAGACCCTTATCATCGCCGTCGTGAACAGGGCGTACGCAGAGCAGGGCGTGGAGTCGGACAAGACCATGCTGGGCCTCTTCCTCGAGAGCTTCTGGCTCGGGGAGGGCACGCGGGGCTGCTCGACCACGTCCTGGTGGTCGCCGTCGACGAGGCCGCGCACCGGCGGTGCCTGTTCCAGCGGCTCCACTGCTACCGGCTGGAGACGGAGGGCGTCGACTTCGGGGGAGAGGCGGTCTACATGTCGAAGGGCTTCGTGAGGATGATGTGGGCGCGGACGCAGTTCCTGACGGAGGTGCTCCGGCGAGGGTACAGCTTCATCTTCACGGTACGCACGGCCGCGGTCATTGATTGCGTCATTGATTTCTCGATCTTCCGTTTCGAATTTGAAGAGATTAGGGAGGAAGATCGATCGCGATCCGTTTCTGCTTGGCGGATATACTTCACCTGTATTGACGGCAATAAAGAAGGCTGGAAATGGAATTAAAGCTGAGATCATACATTGAACCACATTTCTGTAAAAATTCATTAAAGGAGGAAAATGTTAGGATACATAAGGGTTCTAAATGGATTAATAACGTGACATATAAAGAGATGTATTACGGTTCTCGAATCATTTTTTATTTATTTATTATGAAATATCACATATATCTTGGCTTTAGTATTGCGACATTAGTTTAACTAGTCGTCGGTTGAGTGTATGCGCTAGGTGCATGCTCTATGATTTTTGGTGACGTATTGAAATCATAGATAATTGCTTTGAGCCGACTATCTATTTTAGTAGGACTAATTACTATTGAAAGAACTGCATTGCTCAATGTAATGTTTATTTTTATGGGCGGTCGATTTTAAATTAGGAATGTTTGGAATGACTAAATTGATTTCAAGTTTCTGGAATCGAAGAAGTCAAATTTCGAACTGACCCTTTGTTTCTTTTTGTTTCATTGTTGTTAATAATTCATCTTTATTTTTATTATTTGAAATGTATGAATATCCCATAAAAAACAGTCATGATCAAATAAAATACTTTCAACGTAAGAAAGTAGAAAGTGTTTTAGATATATAGATTTAGGTTTGATTTTAAACCGATTCCCAGGTATGAAACCAAACAATCTAGGTCTAGTCCCAATTTTTTTGCTAGAATACGGCTTTGCGTGAATTGGCCCGGAACCGGTCGTATGAAACCTGTTCGATTAGGTTCGTGGGTTGAACCGGCCTGATTACTCAGCTTAGTGGATTTTCATAATTTTTAACTTTATTTTGTTGGAATCAGAAAAAAAAAAAAAAGCTATAAATATCATATTTTAGATTGTTTGAGAGTGGATGGCAATCTCCAAATCCCTCCTTTCCCTTTTATTGATGGCAAAAATGAGTTACATATCTAGCGAATCTTTCCTAGGGTTTCTCCACGTCTGTTTCAGACTAGCAACTCAAATTGTCAAATTTCACCTAAATTAAACTAATACATGACAATTAGGTAAACTGGATGCACCAAACTGCTAATTCAATATTATTTGCTTAACCATATACCTTCACGCTTCAAACCAGTCTTACTTAAAGTCAATTTTGGCATTTTTATTTGTCTCTTTTTCTAAATTTTTCCATATTAATCCAATATTATTTTATTGTTCTATAATAGGTTCAAATTTCACATGATCATATGCATTGTTGCGTCAATATGCAGTAACATTTTATCAAGCAACGTTTCCCTTTTCGCAGGACACCGATGTAATGTGGCTGAGAAACCCGTTCGTAAGGCTGAGCCGCAACCAGAGCGTAGACCTCCAGATCAGCACCGACCTGTTCAACGGCGACCCGCGGCCGGAGAAGAACCTCATCAACACCGGGTTCTACTTTGTGAGGTCGAACAACAAGACGGTCGCGCTGTTTGAGACGTGGTACGCCCAGAAGGACAACGCCACCGGGAAGAAAGAGCAGGACGTCCTGCAGGACCTCGCGCGGGAGGGCGCGTTCGGGGAGCTCGGGCTCAACGTGCGGTTCCTGGACACCCGCTACTTCAGCGGCTTCTGCCAGGACAGCAAGGACATAAGGGCCGTGTGCACCGTGCACGCCAACTGTTGCCGGAGCATAGGCGCCAAGACCTTGGACCTCACGGCGGTCCTCCAAGACTGGAAGCGGTTCCGACAGTCTGACAAGGAGGAGAACACTGCCGTCGGTGGTGTCAATGGAACCGCGGCGCCATACAGATGGTCCGACCACGTCGGCTGTTCGAAGTCATGGAATAGGGTAGGGAACAGCACCCCGATTTCATAAGAAGAGAGAGGGGTCCGATTCGTTTAACAGTACCAAAATTCGAGAGGAGAAACGTTTCTCATGGTGATTATCTTCCTTTTTGTATATCCCACCGGTACATTCAGTCGTGCAATGTGTTTGGAAACTCACCAGTCAGAATTCAATCCATCGCTCATCTACGTCAAAAGATGCAAATTCGGGCGACATGGCACTGCGCAACGATTTCACTCGGGACCCTTTTGCATTTTGATCTCGAAGACAGCCTTTTGATATCGTAAAAACCAAAACAGAACAGGCATTTCACCAAGATTTTGAACGCTATCAAGCTTGCAATATGACACAGCATTTCATCACGGATGCGGCAGTTAAAAAGGGTGTAGTCGCCCACGTGGGTAGTTAAATTTTTCCATGGGCCGACACCAAGTAATCAATGTACAAGTCCCACTGACAATTTTATCAGTCAGGACCGTGTGCAGACAGCAGGAAATGGAACCGTCTTGGAAGGATTAGAATCCACATCCAAGAGCTTCGGCTCATCCACATCTAAAGTAAAAACCAAAAATTAACATGGGAGGCAGACGGCGAGATCAAAGCTACAGAGAGACTACAAGATCAACGCGCATAAACCACTGCAGGTATCTTCAAGACTGATGTGCAAAGAATCCCTCCAGGCATCAGACCCACATCAATTGGAACATCTGGAGGTCCATAAAAAAGCAAAGCTCGAAAGGACTTTGCCAAAGCGTAAATGGTACACTGAGCTGACATGGAAACCAGATAACAAGCTTCTCAAGCAGAACAGACAGGACCAGGTAGAGAGAGAGAGAGAGAGAGGACCAAAAGATGAAGTGTGTTAAGATAAGCTTAAATTATCCAACAAAGGTATTACCTTATGCATATTCCAGAGTCCCCCTATCACTAAAGACATCAAACAAAAAGAGAAAAAAAGAAAAAATCCCACTGCAAAATAGATCTATCTTAGCTCTCCTAACAATCAAATCCTACATAAAAACCAAAGCTTTTGCTCTTGCTCAGCTTTGTCCAACTCCAATCACTAACCCCTGATCTACAATCTTCCCTTAACCCTCTTGATGAGCGACCATCATCATCATCATTAGCCAACAGAAGCGGCAAGAAGCAACAGCAAAGTTCAGAAATTTTTCATCTTCCCTGCCTGTCGCCAATTTCGAATTCAGGCTTCCGGAGTAGGCATCCTCTTGGCCTTCTTTTTCCGCTCCGTGACCGCCTTGGCGAAGGCCTCGACGATCCGCTGCTGCGACTCGAGGATCATCTCCGTCCGCTTCATCTCCATCTCCATCCGCATGCTCTCGATCTCCCGGGCCATCTCCATCTTCATCTGCTCCATCCTCACGAACCCATCCCCCAAGACCTTGATGGCCCCTACCATTTCCTCCAGCGGGTCCTTCTCTCTCCCCCTCTTCCCCATCCCGCTTATTTCCCTCGCGACCCTAGCTCCATATCCGGCCGCGCCGCTGCCGCCACCGCTTCCTCCGAAATTAGGGCCGAAATTGGGGCTAAAATTAGGGTTCGCATCAGTGGCGGCAGGACCCATGTTGAATTTCTTGTCGAACTTCCGATAATTCACTCCTGGCTGAGCTATGCTCACTCCGGTGGGGATCTTGATACGGAACCCGCCTGCTGCCGATTTGCTCCCGCTGGCGTGCTCGGTCCCGATCCCGTTGTGGTACAAGGCATGGAGGTTTCTTGAATTCGCGGAGGTGCCGTTGTTCTTGAACTTGTGATCGAACTGGGCGCTGCCCAGGAACTCGCTCTCGTCGTCCTCCTCCTCGTCGTTGAAGTTGTCGTCGTCGCTGTCGGCCTTCTCGGCCTTGGCCAACGTGGAGGCCGGGTTCAAGGAGTTGGAGCCCTTCTCCATGGAGTCCATGCGCTTGAAGTGGACCCAGGAGGAGATGAACCGGGAGACGGGGATCGAGCGGGCGCGCTGGAGCTCGGTGCGGTACCGCTTCCGGAGCTTCTCCATCTTGTGCCGGCACTGCACGGCCGTCTTGGCCGGGGACGCCGAGGGGCAGCTGGAGGACACCGCGTCGGCGACGTCCTGCCAGTGGTTGGCCTTGAGGTTCCCGCGGCGGAGGGAGTACCACTTGTCGCGGTACGCGTCGATGAGGGCCACCGTCTCGTCGTGGGACCAGCACGGCGGCGGGAGCCGCCGCGGGTTGGTGATGGCCGGCTGGGCCAGGGTGATGGTGGGCTGACCCATGGGCGGCGAGGCCGGGATGGCCGTCGACGTGGGGAGGGGGAGGCGAGGACGCGGGCGGCGGCGAGGGGGAGGGCGACGGGGTGGGGAGGCCCGGTGGGGGAGCGGCTCCGGCGAGTCCTCGTGGGGCTGCGGGGAGCCGAGGGGCTGGACGGGGTCGGGAGGAGGGGAGTCGGCGGCGGCGTCGGCGGCCGTGGCCATGGGCGGCGGCGGGGGGTCGTGGAGGGGTCAGATCTGAGCAGATCTGGGGATGGGAGGAGGCGAGGGGGCGGCGGAGGGGCGGCGGAGGGGCGGCGGCGGGGGAGGTGAAGGGAGGAGGAGGCGGCGGCGCAGGATAGCGAGGGGAGGAGGAGGGGAGAGGGGGAGGTGGGTGGTGGAGAAAAAGAGAAAGGCATGGTGGTGGAGGAGGGCGGAGGAGGATAAGGTTAAAAGAGGGGTGGGAGAGGGGGAGGGGGTGGGCGTTGGGTGGGTGGGGGTAGGGAGGCGTGTGCGGCTGATCTTGAGATCTAGAGAGAGAGAGAGAGAGAGAGAGAGAGAGAGGCCACCGCTGAGGTGGTGGTGGTGGGGGTGGGGGGCGAGGCTAAAGTGCGCGGGGTTGGGCCGTGTGCACCGCCACGGGCAGGGCAGGAGGCGGGGGGCGGGCGGGGGAGAGGGGTCCACCCTCCTGGCCACCCTCCGTGAAGATATGCATTGATGACGTCGGCGGCCACGTCCGCCGCCCGCGGCTGTGGATGGTGACGTGGTCGGCATTTTCAATGTGGTTGAGGTTGTGGTGGTGGCGGTGGTGGTGGCCTGGTCTGGTGGCGAGGCGAGAGAGAATGCTGAGGGGGGGGAGGGATGATGAGTTTTTGGAATGAGGGGGTGAGGTACACTAATTTCGATCGTGGGGTTTCCGTGAAAAGAGCTCCTCCTCTTTGTCCTCTTTGTTTTTTTTTTCTTTTGTTTTTTTTCTGGGTCGATGGAGGATGATGATGGTTCCTGCGATTTTATAACGGCATATTTTGATCTGGAGTTGGATTTTGCCAAAGAAAAAAAAAGTAAAAATTCGGAGTTGGATAAGTTGGCCATTGGAGCGTCCAAATGACGGAAAGCCCAGAATGAAAAGAATAATGACGCCCCCTTTTAGTTTGAAAGGACACGTTTGCCCTTCCGATTCGGTGAGGTTATGCGCTTTAATTTTCAAATTGCGGGGGGCTTTACGAGTGCTCCGTTTCGCACGTCCGCTAGCGAACACGGCGAATCCTGACCCTCAATCCGCCTCCGACCCCCAACAAACCCCCCGTCCCCGGGGCGGCCGCCGCTGTCCTCGTGGCGGGGCCCACCAGCGTTGACGAAGGGACCGTCCCACCACTCTCTCTCTCTCTCTCTCTCTCTCTATATCGGGCGGCAAACAATGGCCCGACGCCCATTGGCCAAATTTTTGTGAGCCTGGGAAAGGATTTTGAGAAACCGCCTCGAAGGAGGCCGAAAGCGTTCGTCTTTCTCGTCGTTCAAGTTCGGCAATATTTTTTTTTCTTTTCCAAAATTACCCTCGCTAATTTTTGGATTTTTCGATTTTACCCAAATTTATAACTGTTCCTCATCTTCCCTTCGTGAAGTCAACCGGCGAGGCTAGATCTAGTTGTTAGTAGTCGGTGAGGTTGCGCAAACTAAGGGATTATCACCTGGGGTTGCATGACCTCATGTCGCGCGCGACCCTAAGCAACTCTTGTTGTGGGTCGCTAGGGGTCACTTAAAATTGTGCGATTTCAGATAATAGTCGTTGATGCCAAATCTTGATGGCCGGCTATATTAGAGAGTTTTGGTTTTTTTTTTTCTCGCTTTTTAATAGAAGAAAGAAAAGTCAATCGCAAGGATGTTTTTTTTCCAAATACTATTTAATCCAAAATAGCTTCATAATGGATTTTTAACTTATAATTTACACTTAAGAAAAAAACTACTTTAATTTACACTTCGTTTATTTTGTAAAAAATAAATGATTTGAAAATTATTTTCTAAAAGACCAGTACTTGTATCGTTTACGAAGTATGAACATTTTTACATATGAATTGTTATAGATAATGAAAAAATTACCAATTAACTAATTATTTTAAGTAATGAAAACATTAATTTGCAAAAAATATATATAAATAATTTATTTTTTATGAAATAAATGGAGTCATAAAATACTTCGTGGTTTTCTTTAAACTTTTCTCCGGAAGTCCCAACAAATGCGATCTCCAGGCGGTGCGACCTCCATCCAGAGTCATGAAATCTTGTGAAGTAGATTCTATCCCTTTTACTCCAACAGGAAAAAAAGAAGAAGAAAAAAAAACTCCTATCTCTTTTAAGCTTGTCCTTTCCTTCTTTCTTCTTCACCGGACATGGCCAAAATTTTCCCAAACGAGCAAACCGAAGCAGAGCAAGCCAGGATCCAGAAATCCGCGAAATACCGAAGTTCATCGTTGGAATCTTTTCAATTAAAAAGAAAAAAAGAAATACCGAAGTTCAGTGTTGGAATCATTTCAATTAGAGTCGTGCGATTTCAGACGATAGCCTGTTGGCCCCAAATCTTAACGGCAGGCTTTATTAGAGAGTTTGAGTTATTTTTTCCCCCTTTTTTTCTAAGAAAAAGAAAAGTCCTTTGGAATCTTTTCAATTGAAAACAAAAAAATTAACTCCCCACGAAATCCTTGGAAATGGGGGACCAAAGAAAGGGATGAGGGTTAGCCACTGAATCAGAACCTCTCTCTCTCTGAGCTTCTGCAATGGAGAAGTAGAAGAGCCCGAAGTCATTGCTCCTTCGTTTGTCCCCGACCGTCCGGTCATCCATCCACGACCTTTCCTTCCGTCGCCGCTGAGGATGATTTGCTGACCACCAGCACCAGCACCAGCACCAGCACCGACCGCAGGAGTGCGACTTGATCGAGGAATAGAAGTCGAGGAGGTGGCTAATGGCGGAGACAGTCGGCGAAGACCCAGGTGCAGTGACCTAGCATTTCAGCAGTCATAGAAGATGAGCAGTGGCCGAGTGAGGGCAGGAACAGAATTTGATAATTAAAGAATGGCGGAAGCAATTATGGAGAACGTACAAGTTTTGGAAATTGCATTTGTAAAATGTTGGAAGTCAAGACAAGGAATTTGACTTTGCCAAAACCAATTTTCCTTCCAAGTGATTAAAAGGAATTACGTTGTTTTTTGGAATTTACTACCCAGGAAAGTTAAGCACACCGAGACCTATTTAATTTCAGGTAGACCCTCTACTAAAGTCAATAAGCTATATAAGGAGTTTGTAATTTATTGGAATAGTTGATAATTTCTAAATGCTTAGAATAAACGCTAGTGAGTTAATAATTCACTAGACAAACGCACCAATCGCTTTTTTTTACCAGCATTATGTAAAATTTACTGATCTAACTAGAAATTTACCTACATGTTTTTTTTTTTTTTTTCGAATTTTTCTCCTATGGACCTATAGAATTTTGTGGGCGTGTATCGAACAAAGACAAGGGTTTGTCCAATACTAAACAAAACGACCCTAATTTTCCGATCCTTTGAATGGGTAAAGTTGTTTTCAAGGTGATTCGACTTAGTGACGACGATCATTAGGCATTGAGCAAGTGTTATTGTAACAAATTACTGCTTTGGTCGATTGCTTGATCGAGCCCGGCTACTTTGCCATGAACTCGAATATGCCTTGGTAGAAATGCCCACGACTTCATCCTCTTATCCCGTTCAAAGGTAGATCGCCTTTGAACGGGAGGGGCTTGACACCTCCCGGTGTCTGGTCCCTCCTCGAAAGGGAAGCTGGCGAAAGAGAGATAAAACATAGTTCTCGCAGAAGCCGAGAGTGCAGGAGAGCCACTCGCCCATCGAATGTAAAATATGGTTTTTTTTTTTTAAGTCAAAAAGTCGAAAGAAAAAAAGAGGAAAGGCAAAATGAAAAGTTGAAAAGTCAAAAGTAGCAACTGCTCCGGATAAGGAAAAGAAGAAGGAAAAGAAAGAAGGTGAGGAAGAAATAAGAGAAAGGGCCAAAAAACGGGGTTTTTGTTGTAATATCAACGTGTAGAGGTTCTTGTAAATTAAGTCAATGTGAAAATACTAAAAAATTGAATGGCAAATAATAAAGATATTAAAGATTTACATGATTTGATATGACTATTCAGAATTATAATTACTTGCATATTTGAATTTTTTTTCCATATTTAGCTTTAAGCTAGAATTTAAAGAATTTACAAATAAATAACTCCGATTGAGCAGGCGGCTCACTTTCTCAAGGAGCCTACTGGCTTTTTCTCGTGCGGCGCTGTTCACTGAGCAAGCCCTTGATTTTATTTTATTTTTAATTTTTCTTCTTTTGTGCAGTTTCAAGGAGTCAAACGAATTGTCCCTTTGTCGACCGACCAATCGCAGAGCACAAAGGAGACGTTCATTCTACGGAGCTAAAGAGGATTTCTCTTAAACGCAGTCTTCGATAGTTTCTTCAATAGAAAAAACTAATATCTTCATGATCAAATATGAGAACTTATCCAAGCGCGTCATATTTCGTAAATGGCTCAAATTGGAGACATGATCTAATAGTTTTTGTGCCAGAAACATCTTGATGAGCTGGATTTACTGCACATCGCAACCGGTAAGTGATATTGCTCTTCATTCATGTAAAGTAATATTTGGGGCTAGGGCATACGAGGTTTGTTTAAGGAGGAGTAAGCTATAAATATAGATAACAATGATAGTTTATGATATCGTGAAACTGTAGGATTCTATGAAGTTCTGTCACGCCCCGAACCCCGAGACACGTGAACAACCCGCCATGGTCATGCAAATGCGACATTCCCAGGTAATGTTGCCGACCCCAATTTACTTTTTTTTTTTTAATGCGCAAGCGGAACGTACTAAGAAACCCCTTACAAAAGCATACGGGATAGGACAGCAGGAACATCAACTCAAAATCAAACAACATACTTTCATATAACATCAACAATCCAGGGCTTACATACATCAACCGGATCCAGGGCCTATACACCAAAAATGGGTCATAGTCTATGCACATCAAAAGAGGGTTACCCTACACAACAAGGATCAGCCCACCAAAAAGAAGAACGGTCCTGTAACTACTAAGTGGACTCGTTCGACGATCCCACATCCTCCACGTCTGATGGCGCAGGGTCCGGAGATGATGGGTTGTCCACCCTACCATCGGGAAGGTTAGCCACACCCTCTCCTAGAAGAGCATCCATCACAATCAGGGGAATGTCAAAACTGTCAAGCGGACCAATCCTAAAACCATTGGCCCCAAAACGGAACCAAGCCCTATACTTATGGGGCACCCTAACATCTTCCGTCTCCTAGATCCACACGGTAGCCCTGATTAGCTCATAGACCCAATGGCTCCCAGGATCAGGGGCGCTACGCACCTGCTCGATGATCTGCACTGGGAGGCCATTCTTCTCTGGGGGTCCCGCCATCTACGGTCTTGTAATGTTTTTCCCCAAACCGGGATGAGATTTTGTCTCAGCAAGTTCACCCCTCCTAAACCCCTATTAGAAAGTAAATACGCCCCCAAGTAGCTTAGCCACAACATCAAGAAGACTTACCTCGGCTTAGCCCTCATCCGCGTGTTAGCACAATTTATATAATTCAACCACGTACAATTATGATAACTAACCAACCATGGCACAATCACATCATCAAAACAATTCAACCACTTGGATCGTCTCAGCGATCAATCGACTCGGCCGATTACATGTCATTCTAGCAAATCAATCATTGCTCTCAATCCCCGCCCTATTAGAAAGGTTTAACAAACAGTGGCAATCACGGCTCCACTCGGCACGACCTTTAATTAGGTGGTCCATCACGGCCTCACTAGGCACGGCCTTTCCTAGGTGGTACATCACGGCCTCACTAGGCACGACCTCTCCTAGGTGGTACATCACGGCCCTATTAGGCACGACTTCTCATAGGTGGTTCATCACGGCCCTATTAGGCACGACCTCTCATAGGTGGTCCATCACGGCCCTATTAGGCACGACCTCTCATAGGTGGTCCATCACGGCCTCACTAGGCACGACCTTTCCTAGGTGGTTCATCACGGCCTCACTGGGCACGACCTTTCCTAGGTGGTACATCACGGCCTCACTGGGCACGACCTTTCCTAAGTGGTACATCACGGCTAATCTCCCATCAATTTCCACACTTAGGGTTTTCTAAAGAATCCTCATAAATCGCAATCACACTCAATTCATCACAACCAATCATCAATTTCAAATTCTACTAGCACAGCAACGATCGGCACGAAATTATGAGCAACTAGGGTCAAAATAAATTTTCGAGTTTTTTTTTTAAATATATATATTTTAATGAATTTCGGAATAAGATATATTATTAAATAATCCAGCAATTTCGAAACATTTATTTAAATCATAAATAAACTCCTTTAAGTCACATCAAGGTTTATTTTAAAAATAAACATACTTAACCATTAAACTAAACACACTTTACCTTAATTAATCACCTTAATATAATCCACAACTAATTAAGCCAATCTATCCACCTAATTTCAATCAACTTAAGCTAAATATACTTAGGGCATCATTATCTCGCTAATCGCGGATTAGTGAGGTAAACTCACCAGAATCACTTTCCGACAAGTCTCCGGCGAAGAGCACGACGACGCCGACGACAAACCTACACGGATCAACACCAAATGAGCACTAATAGGGGACCAAAATGAGCTCGGAAGAGGCTAGATCTTGCTGGTTTTCTTTCCAGCAACTAACCGGGCTTGAAAGGCGACGGAACGGCGGCTGAACGGGTGGAGGAAACGGTGGAGGAGAACCGGCGACAGCTCGTGCAACGACCGGTGGAGGCTTGAGCGAACGATCAGCGGCGACGGGAGCTTCGGCGAACGGTGACCAGCAGTGGACGAAGAGACGACGGTGCGACGGGGACACGACGAGCGCGCGCGAGGCTTCGCACGCGGACGAGCGGCGACGGCGACAGCGTGCGACGGCGAAGGCGACGACGAAGGCGAGCGGTGGCGACGGTCGAGCGGCGAAGGCGGACGGAAGGGGGGGGGCAGTTTCCACTGGTTCTCTCCTTCGGTTTCCCTCCCAATCTCTCTCCTCTCAAGCTTGAAGATGATGGAGACAAGGGGGAAGTGACATCCCCACTTTTGGTGAGCCAATTGGCTTGTGACACTTGTCAAGCTCTCCTTGAATTTGGTCTCCACCATGACATCACCTGATGTCATGTCATCCCACTAATTCAAATCCTCAATAACATCTCCCAATAGGTTCAATTTCCTTTTCCGCCGGGGTCCAAGTCCTTGTACATTCCGTTACTTCAATTTCCATCAATTCTCTTCTAATTGAGTCCAAATTAAAGTCCACAAAAATTATCCCATGATCCTAATAAGATGTGTGACATGACCGAACTTTCGACTTCTAAATTCAATCCCAATTTTTACGGTTGAATTCAATCCGGTGCGATTTCAGCGCCCTAATCCACCGAGTAGCTTTTGGGGAAATTTTCTTGCATCCGACCCGAGGGTGATCGGTCCCCAAGTCTGACGCGACAAAATTCCTTAATTACTTCACTCAATAGACTAGTTCTCTCGTGAGTGGCCAACTCTGAGAGGCGAACTATATGCATAGATGAATTGCCCGTCTCAATTGACTGAAAATAAAAATTGAGAAAATCGGGATGTCACAAGTTCAATTTGAGCTTACGATTTGCTTGAAACAAAATTTTGAAATTGGTTGCAAGTGATGAATAACCCATGACCAATGGCTTTCTGACCCAATTTTGTTGATTTTCGGCTCGATTTTGGCTAGGCCAAGTTGTGGGTCTTCTAGTGCTACGGAAGATCTCTCTCTCTCTCCCTCCTAGTTTTTTTTATATACCGTAAGAGTTATGGTGTGATCAAGTTTCTCATTTAAGCTTCGTGTTGCAGATAATTTTGAATATCCGCTTCCGTTGAAAGTTTTGTTAGTGAATATGGGTCGTTTTGTTAGCGTTTAAAATTAATATATTTGTTTTGTATTTGTTGTAGTATTTTATCTAATTTTGATGTTGATTCTCATTTAATTGAAAAGATTATAAGATCATTGGCTTATATAGCTATGGGTTATTGGTTTTTGGGCATTCCCCGATGAGTGGCAGTGTCTCTTTTTTGAATTTGTAAATCCATATTTCGAAAACAAAACGTATTAGTTATGTTATAAGTTAAGAATGTACATATTTCTTGCCTAAATTGAATCCGAATTTACTACCATTTGTGTATTAAATATGAAAATATTATCTTTGTATTATAGTGATCGACTACAAATGGGCTTATGGAATCTTTTGGGAAAGATTCATGAGAAGTCCTTGACTTTAAATATGGTTTATGAATGATTACATACTGATTTGTCGATTGGTTTATGAAATGGAGTTTGAAATAGTTTGGGAAATGTATCATGATATATGAAATAGTTTCTAGATTTGACTTTATGAATTTTGGAAGATGTGGATTTGTGTTGATACTCAATATTGTTGTGAGCTCAATGAGGGGCTTGTAGATATGCATACTAGTTTTGGATATCCTTGTGAGTCAAGCTATCGACAATATATGTGGAGACCATGTTACAGGAAGAACTTGGTTCACTTGTCACGGGGCGCTATAAGTTATCATGGTTGATATTTGAACTCGAGATTGGTCATTAGAATAGACTATTAACATGTGTGATGAGATTGATTAGTGGATTGAACTATTGATTTTTGTTTCGATGTTATTGAATTAAATGAATATGTTATTTTGATCTTAAGATTTGTTGTAGTTTGGATTTGGTGTAAATGAGTTATGTGTGTATTTTAAATGTACACAGTGATTGCTCGATCTGCGTAGAAGAGATGTATTACATACTTAGTTGTGGTTGTTCCTTTCATTCATCTTTTGTGTTTTTAGGTTTCTCGACTAACGACAACTAGGGCGAGAGTATCGGAAGAGAACTTTTGGGAGTTGTATTTTGTATATGGCTTAAAGGAGCTGTATATATAATTGTTAATAGTTTGTTGGGTTGTTTAAGTTCTAAGTTGTACATATTCTTTTTGATCAATTATAAAAACATTGATATTGTAACTAACTGTAGTTTTATTTGATATGTATGTATGTATGTATGTATGTATGTATGTATGTATGAATGAATGATTGAAGATATATATGTTTATAGCAAGTTGTTGGTTGTCCTTTGAGATTGCGTCCTTCGAGTAGAAGGATGGCTGTGTTATCTCCTACTTTCGTTAGTCTTGGGGTTTGACACTTGCAAACTCGTTTAAAACTTGAATCACGAACAAGGGTTACAAGGTGACACATGCAACTCCCAGCTTGTCGTGGCAAGGCTTATACTCATGGGGAGCTAGCGAGCCGTGCTTCAACCCCTTGGTGGCTTGGGGCAAGATGATTCAAGAACAAGGTTACATGCATTAACGGTACTGATACAATGAGTTTCAAGACTTTACTGCACAAGGCCCGGCCGAGCGATTCTGAGTACCACATATCACTCTGGATGCGGCCTTGTTTGGCCACTGCTTGGCCCTTGCATGGACTGCCTTGGCCTATGCTTGGAGCTTTACAAAAATTCATACACTTGTTTACTACTTCAACCACTTGGACAGTGAGTTCAATCACAAAAGGCCTAATGCAGTTTACCCACACAAACACCTCTTTTGACAGCTCTAACCACCACACACCTAATACCACCATCTAAACTTGCAGACCCCCAACCATTCATTCTCCACCTAAACAGACAGCAACGTTGGCATTGTGTGATCACAAATGCAAAGATCCTAAACTCCAAACCACCTACAAATCCATTGCCCATCTTGAACATAACCCATGCTAATCAACCGAGGTAACAACAGCATTGGGAACACGGAGGCAGTAGTAAATCACAAGCCATGAAATCAGGCCCCTGAGTAACAGCTTCTCTCTCCCTTCGGTTTTGTTGAAGGTCAGCTTCCACGAACTTCGTCATTCACAAGAGCAGAAAAACAATGCGCCGGGAGCATCCATCAACAAATGGATCATCAACCTACATGAAGAAGTCAGAGTTACCACGTTGCAAGCACATAATACATGTTAGCTTCAAACCTGCATAAACCCTCTGTTAAGACCCTAAATTTCCAAAAGATGTAAAAATTTCACTTGCCCCATGCTTTTCGCATGCAAGAAATCGTCTCCCTGGGTTGACCTCAGTCCATGATGTCCTCAATCGACCCTTTCTTTCAGATATGCAGTTCGGATTCTCCATTTTCGACCGTACAAACCCTAGCGCTCTTCTTTCCCAGTTTGGGGAAATAGTTTTTCAGATCAAAGTACCCCAATTCAACGGTAAAAAATGAGAATGTGGCTATCACAAGGTCGCCGGGAGGTGCTTTTTATTGTTGGTAACGAGGGGGGTCATTTGAAACTCAGTAGTCTGATCTCGGGCTCATTTGAGAAAAGTGCCACTCTGGAGACTCTTTTGAGAAAATGCATCTAATAGAGGTGTAATTTGGAATTTTCCCATAAGAAAAAAAAAAGGTTTCCAGAACCAAACTCAAATCTTTTTCTTTTTTCTTCTCTTCTCTCCACTCTGTCTTCTCCCTTCGATTCCCAAAGCCATGGTTGTCCAGCATACCACGGTCCAGTCTCACCGCCAAAATGCAACTTCGCCAGTTGCAACCACAATCCTGCTTTGCTGCACTCGACCCAGTCACCGAACCCCTACTATAGTTGATGGCGGATGGGCATGGTGGCGAGCCATGGCCATGGAAGCTGACCATTGATTTGAGAGAGAATAATGGACAAACAAGAAGAAGGGGCGAGGAAGAAAGGGAAAAGCAGATGAGGTACAGAGATGTAATAACAACCAAATTTGAAACCTAAATCTTGATTATTAGTTGGAGGAAAGACAACCTTTTAGCAGCACAGAATGTTTCCACTCTCGATAACTTCAGAACTTTTTTAAAAATAACCGGTTGTTGCTAGCTTCAATTCAACCAATTGGTAGGGAGAACATACGCGGGATTGAATCCTGAGAACTCTTCGTGCAGGGAATGAATATGAGGAATGGAGAATGAATGCAACAATCATCGAAAGAATAGACGTTCTCTAAAATCGTGCGTGCAGAGAGCAAAGAACAAACTGAGGTTAGATTTGCAAGGTTTTGGGGGACACGAAAGATTATATGAAAAGTCGAATTTAAGTGATACTAGAGGACGTTGAGGAACAATTCGAACTCGATTGACTGACAATTTTGAGAACTTCGGATCGAGGTTAGCCATTGCTCACCAAATTCTATATCTATTATTCATACTACATGTTAGAAAAATGAATCAAGTACGAAAAATATTTGAATAGTATCTTTGATTTGGCGCCTATAATCTCTTTAGAATTTTAACTTTTAGACATAAGAACTCGAGGCATTATAAAATTCGTTGTTGGAAAGACTAATTTTACATGCATTTCATTCTTTCGAGAAGATTATAATTTGCTACGACACGTATAAACAAGTCATCATTACCATATATGCGACGACTAATGAGACATTCTTTTGTATTACTTGTGAGACCACGCTGCAATTTCCCGATGCAATTGCTATTGCTGTACTCGTAGTAAAGTTAACGATTGGTGGTCAGCGATACCAATATTTATGCATGTTGCAATATCGAAATGGTTATGCTGATGTGATATATTAGAGGTATTTATACAATGATAACGTTTACAATTTTTTGCTTTTTTAAGGTGATGAAAAGTCACGTAAAATATCAATATTAACTCTCGTGAAACAAATAGGGAAATGCTTGCATGACCGTTCACTGCCAAATGACAGTGTAACGGTCACAAGACAGCAACAAATTCATTTTGTGGAAACCGGTGGACTTCTTAAACTGGTTTCAACTTTTGACTCTGTTTCCGTTTTTTTACTTCTATATTTCCTTATTACGAACTTAAATATAGAAATGAAAATCAAAAGAGACCCCCAAAATCAATGTTTTTAAATGTTATTACTTTGACTCGTTCTTTACATAAGACAAGAAAATCGTTCTTGTTTTATGCATTAGTGATATCATTGATCTTAAATTTAGGCCATTGAAGAGTTCTTTTATAGTAATTTGATTTGAGTGAAAAAAATAAGGTTCCAACCAGACAAATACAAAATGACGTCATTTTACCTCTTATTTGAATTTTGATATAAATATTAATTAAACTATCTTTTTTTAAAAGGGATTGAGGGCAAGGGCTAGCCAAGCCCTCGCCATTGCCTCTCCATCGTCGTTGGGCCCTGGCCAGGGGTAGACGACCCTGGCCAACAGGTGGTGAGGGCCTATAAGCCCTCCTCTAGATCCCTAGTGGGCGGTGGCCCTTGGCTCAGCTAGGCAAGGGTGGGTGACCCTTGCTGGATTTGGGGGAGGGCTGTGATCCTCGCCTCGATTTGAGGCGAGGGCTTGAGGCCCTCATCGTCGATTGGCTAGGGCCTAACGACCTCGACCACCCCTCCCCCCACGGTCGTCGGCCTTTCTTGGTAGCAATGGGGAGGTAGTGGCGACGGCTTGCATAGCCCTCGCCTACAATCCCTTTTTGTTTTTTTTTAAATTATATAATTTAGTCTTAAATTTTAAATCTAAAGCAAAACAACATTATTTTCAACTTATTTGGCCACGTCAACCTGCAAAACGACATCGTTTTGCCATTGTTTTGCTGGAAAACCACTACGTCGGCATTTTGATAGGAATTTTTTATTGTTGATATTTAACTGATTAATTTTGCTTCGATTTTGATACTTAAGTGAACTTTTATAAACTTTGGCACTTAAGTGTCATCCCCTGCCAAATTTTGGCACTTGAGGTGTTTGGGGGATTCATTAATTTCTTTTTTTTGTTGTAAAGCTAACGTTTAAAGTTTTTTTTTTTACTTTTTAAATTTAATAAATCTTTATAATGACATTAATGATTTTTTTTTTATGAGATAACTTTGTTCTACTTATAATTATTTAGATTTTGGCATTTGATGTATTTTCTTTTTTTTTCATATTCTTTTTTTTTTGTCAGTCCTACTTTGTTCCTATTCTAAGACTCATTCTCAGACTTTTGTTATTCCTCATTATAGGGCGTGAGAGTCGAAACTCACTCTTTAAACTAAATCGTCCCCACCCCAACCCTATGAGAAGGTGCAGATTCGGACCCCCACCCCCCTTCCAAGTTAGAAGGGTGGCCACTAGGGCAAACCCCATGGTTTCTTTCTTCATATTCAAGAACATTAATTCGATGGGTTCCCTTTTGATTTTTGCCTCGAAGAAAAAGAAAGAAAAAGAAATTGAGTCTAAAATTGAAACCGGTTTAAGAAGTCTACCGGTTTCCACGAAATGAACTTGTGGCTGTCCTGTGACCGTTCCACTGTGTCATTCTAGCAGCACCCAAACAAATACATGAGCCAAGATTTATTTCCATATTCAATCCTCGCTTCCGCGCATTGCACGAGTGTCATGCTAGAATTTCAAATGAAGTTTAACGTAGTCGTCACAAATGGGCAACAGCAATGCATCTCACTTTTCAAAATAAGGGCATCATATCGACATCCTACGTTAACCTTCATTTGAATGTCATTACATAATGAACTTAGAGAGACTCAAGGATATCATATCGAACATCCGACATTATCGAGGGACTCGATTCCAATACCGCTTGCATTTCTCAGCAAAAGCCTCAAAGGAGAGAAATATACTCTCCGAATGGCGAGAACTTGTGTCTAGACTGTACATATCACTTGGCATGGTAAACCAGGAAATACGTAGTATGAAGAATATGAAACCTGGTGCTATAATTTTCTGTAGAAATAGAAGAAAAACTGATATCACTATTGGCAGCCCGGCCAACACTTCTACGCTTATCAGACTGAATTTTTCACCCAGAGCATCTGAGAACGGCATGTACCACATGAAGCAAAAGTACAAATAAACCATTGCGGACGTGGCGAATATCAGCGGTGCCCGCAATGGAAGATGTTTGTTGAGACAAATGATCATCTGAACAGACACCAAGAATCCGAACGTGTTGCCACTCATGAAGCTTAAGTAGTTCAGATCCCTCATGAAGGCACTTGTCATGAATGATGCGTATGCTGCGAGGAAGCCTTTCTTGGTACCAGTGTCTGTCTTTGGGGTAAAGCTTGGAGGCTGAAGCACGGCTTGGTAGGTTGCGCTGGCGATGAGCGTGGCTACGACCAGCAGGGCACCGTGGATGTCGCCCTTCGTCTCTTGTCCTTGGTTCGAACCTCCTGTTGGATGATTACCTTCGACTACAGTATTAATATCCGATGGATGGCTGGTAGCCGCGTTGACATCATCTTTTTGGCAGTCCACCAGGATTATTTCTGAAGATGGCAAGTTTCCAGCTTGCATGAGGATTTTTCTAATCTCTCGATCAGAGCGAGATGAGACATCCAGAGCGGTTAAGCCACTCTCGTTCAAGGCGTTCACCTCTATGACCTTGCGCTTGAGAGCAGGCCCACTAAGCATGAAGTCAACCACCTGCAATTTGTTTTCCTTATGTTTGTTTTGTTTTGTCCTCTTTGGTGTTCAGACATTCAGATCATACAAAAAGAACAAGTGTAGAAAATTGATACGGAAAAAGGGAAAGGCGCAAGAGATTGCGTGCCCCGAAATTTTTGGTGGCGGCAGCGAGGTGCAAGATGGTATCCCCGTTCTTGTCCTTCCAATTGATAACCTGCTCATTGTTGTGCTGCTTCAGATGCTCCACCAGCACAAGCAATGCCTCAAACCGATTGTTCTTCACTGAGAGGTGGAGCGCCGTCTCCTCTCGGGCAGTCGTCTCTTCCACGGATCCAGGTGAAGCGGAAAGCTATTCCTTCATGGCGCCGACCTTCCCGTTAGCGGCGGCACAATGCAGAGGGATTCTTCTCTCCCTGCCCTTCACAAGGCATAGGTCTTGAGGCTCACCCGCCCTTAAAATCTCCCTCACAGTCTCAACGTCACCTCTAGCTGCTGCGACGTGCAGTGGACTGAAACCATCTGCGTTCACATTCTCCATGAGCTCCGGCATCAACTTGAGGAGCTCTCGGACAAATTCCAAATGGCCAGCAACACAGGCGACATGCAACGGCGTGTGGCCGGCTCCTTGGAGAGCCGCCTCCTCGAGAATGAGTCGATTGCTTCTGATCAGGTCATTCAGTAGATCCACATCGCCTGTCTGAGCTGCTTTTAACAACCTCGGATCCATTTGAGTGTTTATATGTGTATATGTGCCCTTATACTCAAGAATTGATAATGCTGGATGTGCATGAATCGTGCTTTTATAGAATGGATATTGCCTGATAAAGGGAATGTCTATATTACTTTACTAACACTTAATTTCTTCGAGGAGTTTGTCCTGTCAAAAGGTTACTCTCGAATTGGGCAATTCTTCAATCTCTTGAAGCAATGAATCTAATATGTTCTGGAACTAGATGTCTACCTAGTTAGATGCCCATGTTTTGATTTGCAAAAACAATTATTTCCTTTTAAAAATTATTTTTAAGAAAAATATTATTCACTAGTCTTAATTTTAATTTCTAATATCTTAATTACGTTTCAAAAAAGGAAAAGCAATAACTCCAAAAATGGACTAGAATTCTAAAACTTATCACCAAAATCCAATTGAGTTTTAGAACTTTTAAAAGGAGAAACCGAGTTTTTTTGTTAATTATATCTAATTTGGCTAATATAAAAAGCTGACATGGCTTTTATTATTATTATTATTATTATTATTATTATTATTATTTGCTTTCTCCTATATGGCGTTAACATTAAAAAGAGTGAAGCATAAGACTCAAATGGCGCTGTTTTAGTCCAAACTTACGTTTTTACCCAAATCTTAGTTAAATTAGATTCAAAAAAAATAAAAAATAAAAAGGATATATATATATATATATATATATATATATATAGAGAAAGCACAAATTGAAAAACGAAAAATTAAAATTAAAATTAAAACACCGAAGCCCATGAGTGCCGCCACACCATCGTTGAAAAGGACCACAAGGATCACCAAGGCCTTAGCGATTCGCCAACCGCATGCGAAGGGTTGTGACGCTCGCCTAGATGTGGGCAAGGACTGGTGACCTTTGTGCAGATCTGGAATGGAACGTTGAGGCCTCAGCGACCATCCCCGAACCAGCGATGGTGGTGCATTGACTCCACCACATAGGCGCTTGTTTTTTTTTCCTTCTTTTGTAGTTTCTATTTTATTGAAAAAGTTATTATCCTTGATTTATTGTTTAATCAAATTTAACTAAGATTTGGGATAAGAAAATAGGATTTTGGACTAAAATGATGTCGTTTTAGTCTTATACTCCATACTTTAGTTGTTGTTAATGCCATGTAGGATATAAAAAAAAAAAAAAGTCACGTCGAATTTTCCATTAGCTAAATTGGACAAAGTCAACAAAAAAAAAAATTGATTATACTAATTTAATAAGTTTTAATAATTTCTTGCACTTTTTGAGATATTTAGGAATTTTGGTGGACTGAACTCTTAAAAAAAAAAAAAAAAACTAAAAAAAAAATTTAGAGAGAGTTGCATGGCTTATAAAATTAAAAAAAATAAAATTCAGTAGAGGAATTGGGATTTTTCATATGTGATGAAGTAATAAAACTCACATGCCTTAGCATCTGATGATGGGGATTGGGGACAATGATGATAAAGGGTCCTCGTTCTAACGGCTGAGCAAACTCGACTATGTTTAAATTAGCTTTCCTGAAAGGCTTAGGCCTCCGAAACTCATTGGGAGGAAAATTTGTGGTGTTTGACAAGTTTTCTTAGGGGCTTATGCCAAGGAAAATTGAAAGGTTAAGGCGGGTCCCATTGATTTTGAGCTTTCAACATTTGACTAATTTCCTATTTTGATGGATGGATCTCCTATCACAAGTTATTGTAAATTTGTATAATTTTTTTTTTTCATAATTTCTATACAAAATGTCATGATATAAAGGGATGTAAAACTTTGCAATCAAAAGGTGAAATTTATATCTGACAACAATCTAAGTGTCGGACAATCTCCTATACAACAACATGGACACAATCAGTTGCAATAAGTGAATGCTTTATTAAGTAGCTTAAATCTTTTATTGCTTCTCTATCTCCTATATGTTCAATTAGATCATGCAAGCAATCTCCTACATAATAATTGTGCAGGTGCAAAATTTATAAATTTGTGTATTCGTGCTGGTAAATATACTGTTCAGTCACAAAAATGACCGATGAATATTTTTCAATAAGGCGTTGGTAAGTGTTGGTTAAAAAATGACCAGTGATTTTTTTTTCCCAGGTGACTTGTTGGGAATTTACCAACACTTTCATGAAATTACCACCTTTTCTCTACATTGAAACTTGGATAATATCTGCAATTTCTCTTGATTTTTTTTTTTTTTTTTGGTCAGTCGGTTTCTCTTGATTGGCTATGCATATTTTTTTGCTTAAAAATCATAACAAAAACAAATATGGTGCTCCATGTTCAGCACTTACATTATAAAGTTTGTACATCATGATAACAAGTATGTTCGATTAATTGTTGGACATACATATGTAATCTAATATAAATAAAATTTTAGTTCTATTTTTGGGGGTTTCTGACTTGTTAATTATTTAGGAATTGAAGTGAACTTACGTTTGACCAATTGGATATGTTTTGCTCCATGGAGGAATTAATTTTCTGAATGATAGATTTTTTTGAAGAATTATACACCTGTGGATAACCAAACTCAATTTGAAAAAAATGATCACTCTCACACGGGAGGGAGGGAGGGGGAGAGAGAAAGGGGTTTGAGCCACGCCTCTCATTCAAGGCGTTCGCCCCCATGACCTTGCGCTGGAAAGCATGCCCACTAAGCATGAAGTCAACCACCTGCGATTTGTTTTCCTTTTGTTTGTTTAGTTTTGTCCTGTTTGATGTTCAGACATTCATATCATATAAAAAGAACAAGCGAAGAAATTGCAATGGAAAACGGGGAAGACGCGAGAGATTGCGTGCCTCCAAATTTTTGTGGCGGCAGCGAGGTGCAACACTGTATCGCCTTTCTCGTCCTGCCAGTTGATCACCTGCTCCTTCTAGTGCTGCTTCAGATGCTCCACCAGCACAACGAACGTGTCGAACCGATTGTTCTTCATCGAGAGGTGGAGGGCCGTCTGCTCTTGGGCAGTCGTCTCCTCGATGGACTCAGGTGAAGCAGAAAGCAATATCTTCGAGGCACCGACCTCCCCACTTGCGGCAGCATAATGCAGAGGGATTCTTCTCATCCTGCCCTTCACATGGCATAGGCGTTGAGGCCGACCCACCTTTAAAATCTCCCTCAGTCTCAACATCACCTCTAGCTGCTGCAATGTGCAACGGACTGAAACCATCCGGGTTCACCTTTTCCGCGAGCTTCGGCATCAACTTGAGGAGCTCTCGGACAAAATTCGAATGGCCAGCGACACAGGAGACATGCAACGGGTGTGGCCAGCTCCTTGGAGAGCCGCCTCCTCGAGGATGAGTTCATTGCTTCTGATCAGGTCATTCAGTAGCCCCACGTTACCTTTCTGAGCTGCTTTTAACAACCGCGGATCCATTTGGTGGATGTGCATGAAACGTGCTTTTATAGATTGGAAATTGCTTGATCAAGGGAATATCTATATTGCTCTACTAACACTTAATTTCTTCGAGGAGTTTGTCCTGCAAAAGGTTACCCCCCAATTAGGCAATTCTTTAATCCGTTGAAGCATTAAATATATTATGTTCTGCAATTAGATGTTTGGGGTGTCAACGGTTCGGTTCGGTTTTTTTGAAAAATCGAACCGAACCAAACTGTTAGAAGAATCTTCCGAACCAAACCGAATGAGACCCGAGCTGACGGTTTGGTTCGGTTTGGTTCGGTTTTTCGGTTTTTGGTTTTAAGCTTTGGACTATGACTTCCGAATTCGACTCTGACTAAAAACTCAAAGACCTGTCAAGAGTGCCATTACAGTCTACCTTGGCAGGGGGAGAGAGACCCTAAAACAAAAGGCTCTGCAGTTTTCACATTCATCAGCATCAAGCTGATGAAGCGCGCGAGTCTCTGCCCTGCTTATTCCTTCTTCCTTCTTCTTCGGGGTCCAGCTGCAATCTCCTGCGAGTCCTCATCCTTTTCCATTCTCTTTCTCTCTCATCCTTTCTCGGTTTGCCGTCGTCGGAGATTTTCTTCGACCCCTAACCCTAATTTAGACGACCCGAACCAGGTCTTGAGTTACGTGAGGAGAAATCGTAGAGCTAGTGGTGGGTTTGCGAGTGTCGATGATGCCCTGTGTTGCTTCGGTAAAATGATCAACACCAACCCTTTGCCTTCCCCCAGGGATTTTAGTCTACTGCTGGGTGCTGTAGTGAGTCAGAGCATCTTCGCAAGTTTGCAATTTGAAAGGAGAATTAAGCATCAAAATTCGAAATTTAGTCACCTGTCTCTGTCTTCGATCTCCAAATCGTTCTCTCCATAAGACGCGTCGACAGCTGCATCGCCGGCACACTCCCCCCGTTTCCCCTGTCACCCCGACCGACACACCCTCCTTCTCCCTCCACTCCACCGCTCGACGACGCCGTCCTCGCCGAGCACGAAGCGTCGCAGCTTCCCCTAGAACTTGCTCCCTGCGGGTCCTTCGTCGATCCTCGCCTCCAGGGAGGGTGCGAGACGGGGTCTTTTGAGCCTCCGGCACCGGAGCTGCAGGTAAGAGAACGGACAGGAGAGGCGCGTCCAAGCTCGGCGCAGAGGCCGCCGGGGGGGGGGTGCGCGGCAGTCGCTGGGAGGCCCTCCGGAGGCACCACGAGGCTAGGGTTTTGGCTTTGGTCTGGACGCCGGTGGCAGAGAGGGAGCGTAGGGAGGCCTCCAAATAAAATCGAATTTTTGATTTTATTGATTTGTGGTTCAGTTCGATTTGGTTAACCAATACAAATCGAATCAATAAAAAAATTTTGGTTTTGAATGAGAATCAAATTGAAAACTGAAAACTGAACCGAAAAGATCAAATTTTTTTGTTCGGTTCAGTTCCTAACGTCTACCTAGCTAGATGCTCATGTGTTGAAAGTGTTTTGATTCAAAAAAGGAAGAAAGAAAAAGATATAGTTGTGTAAATGCACCGAAATCCTAAATTCTGTCACCAAAGTACAAGAGTACAATCGAGTTCTTTTGTTAATTATATCCCATTTAACTAATATAAAATACTGATGTGACTTTTATTTATTTATTTGTATTCTCCTATATGGCATTGCTATTAAAAAGAGTGAATCATAAGACTAAATGATGCCATTTTAGTCCAAGCTCACTTTTTTACCCAAATCTTAGTTAAATTAGATAAAAAAATTAAAATAGAAAAATAACTTTTTTTTTTTTTTTAAAACACAAACTAAAAAAGGAAAAATTAAAAAGAAACACAGACTCCTATGGGGTGGCATCGCTGCCACACCATGGTCAAAAAGGGCCATGAGGGTTGCTAGGGCCTCAGCAACTCGCCAACCACAAGCAAGGGTTGCAATGCTCACCTAGATTTGGGTGAGGACCGGTGACCTTCATGCAAATCTAGGGAGGAACAGTGGCCATCATTGAGGCCTCAGCGACCATCACCAAAATAGTGATGTTGGTGCATTAACTCTACCCATAGGTGCTTTTTTTTAATCCTTTTTTTTTAGTTTCTATCTTATTAGAAAAATTATTATCCTTTCTTATTGTTTAATCAAATTTAGCTAAGATTTCGGGCAAGAAAATAGGATTTTGACAAAAAATATATCATTTTAGTCTTATACTTCATACTTTAGTTATTGTTAATGCCACGTAGGACATAAAGAAAAAAGTCACTTTAGGAATTTTCATTAGCCCAAAAAAGTCACATTAGGAATTTTCATTAGCCCAAAAGTCACATTAGGACTTTTCATTAGCCATACTGGCGAAGTCAACCAAAAGACTTGATTGCACCAATTTAATAAGTTTCAAGATTTCATTGCATTTTTTGAAATATTTAGGACTTCTGGTACACTAAACTCTTAAAAAAAAAACTAAAAAAAATTAGGGGGAGTTGCATGGCTAATAAAGTTAAGAAAAGGCCTTAACATCTGATGATGGGGATTGGGGAAAATGATGATAAAGGATCTTCGTCCTGATGGCTAAGCAATTTGGACTGCATTTGATTAAGCTTTCCTAAGGGTTTTAAGCAAATTTGTGGTGTTTGGCAAGTTTTCTCAAGGGCCCTTATGCCAAATACTAGCCTTGGGAAAATTGAAAGATTAAGGCAGGTCCCATTGACCTTGAGCTTTCAACATTCTCGGAAAATTGAAACACTCGATTAATGAAATTTGGCTTGTTTCCTATTTTGATGGATGGATCTCCTATCGCAAGTTGTTGTGTATTCGTATAATTTTTTCGTAATTCCTATACAAAATGTCATGCTATAAAGGGATGTAAAAACTTTGCGATCACTGGGTGAAATTTATTATGTTTTTATGACTATATAGGTGTTAAACAATCTCCTATATACCAACGTAGACACAATCAGTTACAATAACTGAACGCTCTATTGAGTAGCTTAAATATTGTATTGCTTCTCTATCTCCTATACGTTCAATTAGATCATGTAAGCAATCTCCTACATAATAATTGTGTAGACGCAAAAATTTATAAATTTGTGTAAAAAAAATTCTTTGTTTTTGTGCTGATAAAAGTACTGTTCGTCAAAAGAACGACCGGTGAGTTTTTTAATGAGGCGTTGGTAATTGTTGGTTAAAAAAAATGACAGATTGATTTTTTTTTCCAGGTAACTTGTTGGAAATTTACCAACACTTTAACGAAATTACCACCTTTTCTCTACAGTGAAACATGGATAGTCTGTAGTTTCTTTTGATTGGGTCTGCATATTTGTTTGCTTAATAATCGTAATAAAAACAAATATGGTGCTCCATGTTTAGCACTTACATTATAAAGTTTGTACGTCATGATTACAAGAACGTTTGATTAGTTATTGGACATACATATGCAATCTAATATAAATAAAATTTTAATTCCGTTTTTAGGGGTTTCCGTCTTCTTAATTATTTAGGAATTGAAATGAACTTACGTTTGACCGATTGGATATGTTTTGCTCCATTCTTATTTGGAGGAATTAATTTTCTGGATGATAGATTTTTCTGAAGAATTATACACCTGTGGATAACCAATAAAAAAATGATCTTTCTCACACGAGAGAGAGAGAAAGAGAGAGAGAGAGAGAGGCAAAGGTTTTCCTTTGGCGTTAAATCTCCAGTGGCTTGAATCAGAGCTCAATAAAATTTGACGTCAACACTCTTCCTCCCATCCGATAAAACTACCTGTAAGTGAAATGCAGGAAAGCAAAAGAAGAAATGGCAGGCCCATACCTGAACATTTCTTTCTTGGATCTCGTTACTTGGGCCTTGTCACTTTCCCATTTGAAAAAGTTTGGGTATAAAACATGTCACCCATCCAATAATAGACCGATATCTCTTAAATTATGTTCTTTCCTTGTCATCATTGGTCTCTTTAACATGCTTGATCTCACTGCATTTCGTTCATAAAATTTGAAATGTTCGTTAGTTGTTTCTCTATACACATGTGAGATACAAATTGATGTCTTCAATGAATGTATCACGCCCAATCGTCATCTTGAAATCTTTCTTTCTTCTATGCAAGGTCATATCATGTAAGGGCCCAAATCCTCTAAACTGTTGGAGGTGAAGTGGGCAACAATTTATCAAGATCTAGCCCAATCAAGGATCGAGGTGCTTAAAAATCATAAGTGATCTTTTGAAGTCTCAATTCCATGAAATATTTAAACTCGGAAGCTCGACTGATTGACCGAGAGTAATGGAGAAAAAAGTTAGAGCTCAAGAAGCGGAAGGTCAAAGTACACAAGGCCGTGTAGGATTGAGACAGAATTTTGCAGAGGTTGAACATCTTTTTGGAGAAATCATGGAGATGGATCATGGAGATCCTATCATAACAACAAGGATGAGAACCATTGCTCCCGATCCAAGATCTGAATGTAATGGTGTTGTTACAGCTTTAGCATTTTTCGTGGGTTATAATCATTGGTCATTTCCAAACGAGATCTCGGCATTACTGAGGAGCTCTGGAGAAATTGAAATGGCCGCCGACACAGGCGACGTGCAATGGCCTGTAGCTGGCTACTTCGGGGGCTGTCGTCTCCTCCGGGATGAGTTCATTGTTTCTGATCAAGTCATTCAGCTCATCGACATTGTCACTCTGAGCTGCTTCTAAAAGCCTTGGGTCCATTTGAGTGTGTATATGAATATCTGCCCTGCTGCTGCTGATTAGAACTAATAACGATGAATTGCACAATGTGGTGGAGGTCCTCCTCTAAGCATGAATCGTGGGTTTTTATGTTGGAAATTGCTTGATCATGGGAACTTTAGAATTACAACACGTACACTTAATTTCTTCATGGGATTAGTCAATAGTCACAGATCTTTTGATTCTATCTCAAGTATTCTTCGTACCTTCACATCTAAAATATAACAAAGAAGAAGAAAAATAAAAATAAAAATAAAAAAGGAGAGCGGCATCGTCTCCGGAAATAAAGGATTAATCTCTATCAAAAGAGTGACTAAAGCCCCAAAAGATAGAGTACTTGGTATTGTTGCCATGGAAAGATATGTGTGTACACGGATCCTAATTCCAATTGAAATTGTTGGGAATAACGGATCCCCGAAAACCGGATTCGACACTAAATCGAACCCTTAAATCAATGCGGAAGACGAAGCCCGGGAAAACACGTATCACCGATCGTAAAGCACACCACGGATTCGAGCGTACCTTGTTAGCCACAGATTAGACACCGACGTCGATAGAGGAAGAAAAAACTAGCCTTGTTCGATCCGATGAAGCCTTGAAGGGAAGAAGAAAATGCCGTATGCCTTACTGTTTTGTTTTAGGGGGGAGAGAGCGTTGGAGAGAAGAAGACGTACGTTGAATTTCCAACCAGTGTCATCACTCTCTCTCTCCTCCCTTTTATACCTTCCCCCATCCACGGGTCTTATTCCCGTGGGCCGGGCCTTTTGGGCCCAGCATGGGTGGACGGGCCTTAAGCCCATCACCAATTAAAACCATCATCTCCCACTCGCACATGGTGGGCTGAACATGATTCTCTTTACCTCTCTTCAACATTCATCTTTTGTGAATAATCCGTGCGACCAGCATACTTTGAGAGCTCGTTGCTATACATCTGTTAAGAATATATAGCAGCTCATAATGGGCGTCACACTCCGAGTAGATTTAGTATGCAGTACCCTAGATCGATCGATCACATTTATATCTCTCTTAATCTCTTTTAAACAATGATATATATATATATATATATATATATATATATATATATATATATATATATATATTGTATTCACAATTATGATTATCCCAAAGACAGTTATAATTGGTTAACCGGTGAATACAAAATTACAATGTGATTCTTCAAAATCGATCTTCCTCTTTCCTTCAAACTCTCAATTTCAGTTCAGTTTGCTTTTCTAGACATGCCCTATTAGATCGAATCGAACTCATGACCATTGGCAACATCCTAAGATAGCAAACACTAAATAGAAATCTTGAGAATAAGTAAGAGTCATGAGGGGACTAAAAATGGAGGAACTCTTTTCCTCAAGAGTCTCACACGGCATAAAAAGTTGAGATCAAACTTTTGCCACTCTTATTGATCGTCTCATGCATACGTAGTATGAAATACGTATTACGGTATTAACTCCTTTCCCATGGAGCGTATGTCTACATCTTCAATACCGTACAGATGATAGTTCAGACATACCCAATGTCTAACTTGAGTTCACTTATCTACTCAATCATAAAATTCATCAGAACTCACATCTGGCATCATAGACAGAAAAGTAAAATATGTGGGTTATTTTACTTTCGGACATAGTTAGTATTATGTCATCATCTTAACACTTAGTTAGGCGACATACGTATTTTAAGCTTGAGCTCTCGATTATCACCTAGATAATAAGCTTAAAAAACAGTCTCATCTCGATTTATCACACAGTAAATAGAGGCGATTACCCGTGTGAGTGGGCTAATCTTTTATCTGTTCGACATACTTTCTCAACTTAAAGTAATGCACTGAGCATTAAGATGCATAAAGATCAAACTAAGATTCATAGGCATTAATGATGAAAAAGACAAATTCATCAAATGTGAACACTTAGGGAAATTACAATATTCAGTACATCAGCCTCTACGCAATCCTAGAGATTTCACATGGCCACAAAACACATCTCTAGGTATTGGCTTTGTTATAGGATCTGCTACCATTCTATGCGTAGTATGTACTCTAAGTTCACATCATTTCGTGCAATCATATCCTTGACAAAAGTATACTTGGTATCTATATGTTTGGTCTTGCCATGATATTTTGGATCTTTGGTGTACACTTTCACTGCTTGACTATCACAGTTAACCAATAACAAATCTGCAGCACTTCCAATAACACCTAAATGATCCAATAATCTCTTAAGCCAAACATCTTCTTATACTGCTGCTAATAATGCCACGAACTCAGTTTCCATCGTGGACAAGGCTATACACTTTTGTTTCTTATTGCTCCAACATATGGTGCCATTATTCGGTAAGAGAACAAACCCAGAGGTAGATTTCCTTTTATTTAAATCTCCTCCCCAATCAGCATCAGAATAGCCTTAGAGTCGCAGATCCTTTCCTTAATAACTCAACGTATAATCAGCAGTCCTCTTTAGATACCTTAGTATTCTTTTAACGGCTTTCCAACGTGCTTGACCTGGATTGGATTGGTATTTGCTTACCATTCCAACTGCATAACATATGTCAGGTCTTGTACACATCATAGCGTACATCAAGCTCTCAACAACACTAGCATAAGGAATATGTTTCATTTGTTCCTTCTCTTGTGGAGTCCTTGGACACAGTCTATGGCTCAATCCTTCACCTTTTGCAATAGGAGTGTCAATGGATTTACAATCCCATATCATTCAATTCAAAATTGGAAGACAATCAACTTTTGACAGTATTGACAAGCTCCATATTGCTTCGGGCAATTAGTATATCAACAACATATAATGATATGATCACAAATTGATCCTTGGATCTTTTGATATATACATAATGATCCTCATCTATCATTGTAAAATCATATGCCATTATGACATTATGAAATCGTATATACCATTGTCTTGACGACTACTTTAAGGCCATATATCGACCTCAAAAGTCGACATACCTTTTCTTCTTGGCCTTTCACTATGAAACCGGCAGGTTGTTCCATATATGTTCATTCCTTTAATTCTCCATTGAGTAGAGCAGTCTTTACATCCATTTGATGTAACTCAAGATCCAGACTAGCCACTATTGCCTGAATAATGCGAATCAAGGTAAATCTCACTATAGGAGAAAACGTATCTTCATAATCAATATCTTCCTGTTGATCATACCCCTTCGCCACAAGGCGAGCCTTATGCCTTTCTATCGAGCCATCAGCCTTTCGCTTTATTTTGAGAACCCACTTGTTCCCAATAGCTCTGCGTCCTTTTGGAAGATCAACTAGTTCCTAGACTTGGTTTGATTTCATTGACTCTATTTCCTCTTTCATTGCATAAATCCATTTTTCCTTACTAGGGCATTTAAGAGCCTCATTAATATTTCTTGGCTCATCCTTATCTCGTGGAGCAATTATAAAAGTTTCCCCTTCAATGTCAAAACGTCGACGGGGAATACTATGGCGACTTGTTCGCTATATGGGAGATTGTACACTTAGCACATCATTCCCCATCATGCTCCCACTCGGATTAGATAATGACGATATCATCTCATCATGTGGTTGTAATTGAGAATGAGTTGAATTCAATTCATCACTTCTTATATTACACTTCTCATATTACTCCTACTTGGACGAACTCCACTAATATCATTATCTTGATCCAAGGTTTCAAATAGGGACTAATCTTCCCCTATTTTGCCATTCTTAGGAAATTCATCCACTAAGAATGTGACATCCCGTGATTCAAATTCAGTTATACTCCCACTTTCCTGCTCACCTACGAACACATACCCTTTCAAGTGTTCGGAGTATCTCATTAAAATACTCTTCTTTCCTTTAGGACCCAATTTCCCAAACTTGTGAGAGGACTCATGAGTATAGACAGTACAACCCCATGGCTTAAGAAAACTTAAGTCCGGTTTTCTACCTGTCCATAACTCATATGGAGTGGAACTAACTGATTTGGAAGGCACTCAGTTAAGTATATAGGTAGCAGTTAACAACGCATCACTCCAAAAAGTGATATGTAAGTTAGCATGCGCCATCATGAACCTAACAATTTCCAGTAGGGTTCTGTTTCTTCTCTCTGCAACATCATTTTGTTGAGGAGTATATGGAATAGACAACTGTTTTTCTATTCCTTTTTCATCACATAATTTTCTTAACTCATCAGATAAATATTCTCGACCTCGATCAGATTTCAATGCTTTTATTTTCTTGTCTAATTGATTTTCAACCAAGTTCATAAACCTTTTGAAACAACATAATGCTTCAGATTTATGAGAAATCAAATAGACATCCGAATTGAGCATAATCATCTATAAAAATGATGAAGTAAACAGTCCCATGCCTTCTTCTCACATTTATTAAACCACAGACATCATAATGGATTAAATGCAGAGGAAATTCAGCTCTTTATCTTTTCCAAATGGTTTCCTTGTCGTTTTCCCTACTAGGCAATGCTCACATCTGGGCAAATCGACTTTTTCAATGTTGCCCAACAAGCCATTTTTGGCTAGTCTATTCATACGTTGTTGGTCAATATGACCAAGTCTAGCATGCCACATAATCACATCATTATCATATGAATTAGGAGACATGAAACAAGGGAATAACAAATATTGACATCATCACAGTCAACATATAGTACAATGAAACCATCCAGAAAGTGACCACAACCATAGTAGTTTGTATCCAAATACAAATCTACACCTATATTATGGAAGTTCATATAAAAAACAAGTTTAACCAACATCAAAACAGACGTTAAATTTCGACGAATCTCTAGAGCATATGGAACGTCATGTAGGAACAAGATGCATCCACCACGCATGTTCAATTGGCAGGTGCCAATCCTTTTAACTTCATTTCTGGAGTTATATCCCACATAGATCCACTTAGTTCCAGTTGGTATTCGTCGGAATTCCACGAAGGATCCTCTATCCTTCGCTACATCGTCTGTTGCTCATGAATCTACAGCCCACAAAAGGATTGGATTCAGTCTATAAAGTAGAACTTGACACAAAAAGCAAAGTTCTCAAATGTACAAGAGGTGTATACCTTCTTTAGCTCACGACAGTCACGAGCATAGTGACCTCTATTGTCACAATTGTAACACCTCACCCTTGACATTTTCTTCACTTGAGGACGTTTTCCTCTCTTGTGTTGGTTAACTCTTGATCTCTTGCAATAAGGACTTGATCCTTTGCATTCCCACATATTGAACGAATCAATACGCTTGTGCTTAGAGCTCAAAGCCCTTTCTGAGCTAGAACCAGCATTGTAAATATCTATTCTTAGCTCAAATGCCGTTAAGCAGTCCTATACTAGCTCAAGGTGGCGCACAACATCCTCAAGATCTTCCATAACATGGTCAAGAGCTTCTAGTGCTTCTTGCTTTTCCAGCACATATTGAATCTTCATATTCAATATTTCACAATTGTTGCCGTTCATATAAGCAATTACGTTCTTAGTTGCTGAATCCATCAATCTGAACACATCAGACATATATGCACGAATAATTAATGCCTATCATTTATGCTTCCACTTTGCACAGACCCATCATATCAATGAATAATTTCAAGTAAGGTTTCAGAATCAAAAGGTCACTACGTTTCCAATCATCCTCCAAAAATCCTAACTTAAAACTATTATTAATATAATTGTCTTATGCAAAATAAATTCTATGAAGTTACATAAACTTCTATAACTACCCACAGCTAACTACCCACATCAATTAGCAATAACAGAAAGCAACATATAATATCTAACATCCAATAAAATAATAATGCTTTCAACTAATACAACAATTCATTACACTAAGTAATATACACAGAAGAAAATATCAACATAGAAAAAGATATTCACACTCAATAACATCTCAAACTAATCTAAGAAATAAATAGGGAATGTCCCTTCTAATCTATTAGTCAAAACATCTGAGAAAACTGAAGGCACATTTGCCAACCATGGAAAAACTTTTGGAGAGCTCTCATGTCGCCACCAAGGCGCATTCACTCTGCGCCATGTGGTGCTCAATCTAAGGGTTGAAGTTTTGGCCAACTCAATCCTATAGTACTCTCTTACAAAAGCTTCCACTAGCCTCCTATAATCCGGGACCACGTTGACCTCCCATAGCCGATCTAACACTGCTTGCCATTTAGGTGGAAGAATGTTCATCAAAGCCGGCACCTTCTCAAAATCCGGCATATGATAACCATTCCAGATGATTTCCTATATCATCTGATTGACCTTGACCATATGTGATATTAAATCACCATCAAGCCACCGATAATCAGCTAACTTTTTCATAAGCTTTTTCAGTCTAGCTCTTCCTTCGTCCGTTCTCGGGATTGCAGGTATCCGTGCATAACGCATCATAGTTCCTGCAACAAATGTAGAACTAAAATGGATCACTTATAATCCATAATAAACAAAATGGAAAATACATAATTTTCCATGATTCATGCAAAAAATGCAGAATAAAAAATGGATTACCTATAACCCACACAGACATAATTGAAAAAAGAAACAAATTCCATTTTTTTTTTCGGGTCAACGGTCGGTCAACGGGTCAACGGTTAACTCGTCGGACCGGTCGGGCCGGTTCGCGCGAATCGCTCGCACGTGCCGCGGGCGTGCCGGGCGTCCGTGGTTCGGGTCGGGTCGCCGGTCGGTGACCGCCCGGCCAACCAGCGTCATTGCTGACGTCATCGATGACGTCACCCCAGCGGTTACTGACCGTTGGGTGATGTCATGCTGACGTCAGCACGCGACGGTCCGCCGACCGGCGCGTGCCAGTTCGCCGGCCGTCGGCGCCCACGTGCTGGTTCGCCACCGGCGCGTGTGGTGCACGCGCTGGGCAAGCCAGCGCTTCCGGGCATGTCGCGCCCACGCGCAGCGCCTTTTGGCCGCGCGTGTGGGCGCGTGCGGTGTTGCCCGGCGGCGCACGACATGTCGCTGGACTCGCCTCGACAACCTCTTTCACCCAGTGCCTTCAGAATTCGATTTTGACTTACGAAAACACATAAAAATGGCCGAACAACGCTCGGGTGTCGGGATTTCTCTCCCCGATCCGTACGGCCGATTTTCTTCGTAGAAATTCAATCTAAAAACATCAAAGGGGTCAGGAAAAACGTGAACTCGGGCTCTGATACCAATGTTGGGAATAACGGATCCCCGAAAACCAGATTCGACACTAAATCGAACCCCTAAATCGAAGCCCTGGAAAACACGTATCACCGATCGTAAAGCACACCACGGATTCGAGCGTACCTTGTTAGCCACAGATTAGACACCGACGCCGATAGAGGAAGAAAAAACTAGTCCTGTTCGATCCGATGAAGCCTTGAAGGGAAGAAGAAAATGCCGTATGCCTTACATTTTGATTTAGGGGGGAGAGAGCATTGGAGGGAAGAAGACGTACGTTGAATTTCCAACCAGTGTCATCACTCTCTCTCTCCTCCCTTTTATACCTTCCCCCATCCACGGGCCTTATTCCTGTGGGCCGGGCCTTTTGGGCCCGGCATGGGCGGACGGGCCTTAAGCCCATCACCAATTAAAACCATCAGAAATGTATAATGATTAGGTATTTTCGTATGAGTATTCCCAAAAAATATTCCCTTCCCTAGTAATTTTTTACAATGGGTTTCATCTTTATGACTATATGAACCTTCTATTATTGTTAGATGACGTAGAAGACCGAATCAAAAGATTAATCTTAAGTTGGTTGCGTTCTAGAATTTGATCTTAACCTTCTCAAATGGTATTACTCTTGTTATCAGCCTAAAACTGCCCTTACTATGCAGTAATGATTCTTTCAATTTCATTTGAATTACTATCGGCACCATTTGGTTCGACCCAACCACCTATGCATATCCTGCGCTTTTGTTCCGGCTCCATGCTCGCGGCTTGTCTCGTATCGATCCCTATTAGTTTAGCGAGCGCTTATAGGTATTAACATTATTTCTTTCACCTGCTATCACAGACAAATTCTCGACCTCACAAGATGTTCTTTCTTGATGGCCATCAATTCATCTAAAGAAGCGAGGTCAAGCGAGGTCAAGGGAGTACTTAGACCTCACCTCGAAATCTCGACTGCTATCGAAGTGACCAGCGTCATATAAACTCAGGACACATCTTATTAGGGAAATACAATACAGCATATCGCTGGCGGAAATTACGGAGTCAACTGCCGAGAATGGAGGACGTCACATCAATGTCTGACCTTGTCGAACGAAGTCCATCCGATACCGCCAAAGGCTTGCATTTCTTAGCCCAACCGCGAGGAAAGAGTAAGTGCCATCATTAACGACGAGGAGTCGGGTGCTTGAGGCTGTACATATCACTTGTGAGGTTCTGCCGGAAAAGTCCTTCCAGGTAGAAATCCATAGCTCGCACCAACCACTTCTGTATCAGTAGAAGAAAAAATAATATGATGAGCGGCAAGACGCTCAACAGTAGCGCGGTTGTCAGGGGTAACTCTTTGTTCATCGACGTGAACGGCATGAATGGCGTGAAGCAAATGTAAGTTTGAATCATCGCAGCTAGGCAGAGTCTTAGCAGTAGCTTCAAGGGGAGATCTCTGGTGAGGCAAATGATCATCTGGACTGACACGAAGAGTCCAAATGTGTTGCCGGTCATGAAAACGGTGTATATGACGTCCTCAGCATGAGAAGACATAAAAGTAGGAGGCGCGAGGAAGCCTTTGCTAGAATTAGGGTCGACATTTGACGAAAAGCGGGGAGCATGGAGCACGGATTGGTAGGTTGCGCTCATGATGAGCGTGGTGACGACCAGCAGGGCGTTGCACATGTCACCCAACGACTCATTTTCTTACTTCAGATTTTTCCATGTAGATTGTTATAATGATTGAGGAGCATTTGTGACTGGTTCCCCATCTGATTGATGACTGTTAACTCCCTCACTATCGTTGTCGTCCACCGAGAATGATATTGAAGCGGGTGAGTTTGATCTCCCTTTTCCGTGGGTGGCTCCAGCTTGGGTGAGAATTTCTGTGATCTCTCTATCTCCTGCTCCTCTTTGCAAGAGAGTTGAGAGTTCAAGAGGCGTCAAGCCACTCTGTTCGAAGCGTTCACCTCCACAGCCTCGTACTTAAGCATGAAGTCAACCACTTGCAACTCTTTCCCATCTTTGTTTTATTCTCATTGATTTTCAGACAGTAAGATACTACATAAATTCTTTTTGCATGCGATCAAATATATTCCTCTGCTTAAAAGATCTTTGTATGTTGTAGGTGTTGGGAATAACGGATCCTCGAAAATCGGATTCGACACTAAATCGAACCCCTAAATCAATGCGGAAGACGAGCCCGGGAAAACAACACGTATCACTGATCCTAAAGAACACCATGGATTTGAGTGTACCTTTTAAGCCACAAATTAAACACCGACGCCGATAGAGGAAGAGAAACTTGGTCCTGTTCGATTCGGTGAAGCAAATTGGCCTTCGCGCTTCACTGTTTTCCTTTTGGGAGAGTAAGCGAGAGAGAGAGAGAGAGAGAGAGAGAGAGAGAGAGAGAGAAGGAATGATGCGTATGTACATTTTCTATTTTCAACAAACGGTGCATTCTCTCTCTCTCTCTCCTCCCTTTTATATGTCCCCCAATCCACGGGCCGTATTCTCGTGGGCCGGGATTTTTGGGCCCAACGTGGGCGGACGGGCCTTAAGCCCATCTCATATAAACCATCATCTCCCACTTGCACATGGTGGGCCGAACAGGATTCTCTTGACCTCTCTTCAACATTCATACCGGTGAATAATCCGTGTGACCAGCATACTTCGAGAGCTCGTTGCTATACATCTGTTAGGAATATATAGCAGCTCATAATGGACGTCACACTTTGAGTAGATATAGTATGCAGTACCCTAGATCGATTGATCACATTTTATATATCTCTTGATCTATTTTAAACATGATATATATATATATATATATTGTATTCACAATTATAATTATCACAAAGATAGTCATAATTGGTCGACCAGTGAATACAAAACTACAATGTGATTCCCCAAAATCGATCTTCCTCTTTCCTTCAAACTCTCAATTTCAGTTCAGCTTGCTTTTCTGGGAATGTCCCATTAGATCGAATCAACTCATAACCATTGGCAACATCCTAACATAGCAAATACTAAATAGAAACCTTGAGAATAAGTAAAAGTTATGAGGGCACTAAAATTGAGGAACTGTTTTCCTCAAGAGTCTCACACGTCATAAAAGTTGAGATCAAACTTTTTGCCACTCTTATTGGTCGGCTTATGCATACGTAGTATGAAATACGTATTGCGGTATTAACTCCTTTCCCATGGAGCGTATGTCTACACCTTTCAATACCGTACAGATGATAGTTCAGACATACTCAATGTCTAACTTGAGTTCATGTATCTACTATTTTACAAAATTCATCAGAACTCACATCTGGCATCTTAGACAGATAAAGTAAAATATGTGGGGTATTTTACTTTCGGACATAGTAAGTATTATGTCCTCATCTTAACACTCAGTTAAGGCGACATACGTATTTTAAGCTTGAGCTCTCGATTATCACCTAGATAATAAGCTTAAAAACAGTCTCATCTCTATTTATCACACAATAAATAGAGGCAATTACCCGTGTGAGTGGGCTAATCTTTTATCTGTTCGACATACTTCCTCAACTTAAAATAATACACTGAGTATTAAGATGCATAAAGATCAAACAAAGATTCATAGGCATTAATAATGAAACAACACTAGTTCATAAATGTGAACAACTCAGGGAAATTATAATCCAGTACATCAGACTCTACGCAATCCTAGAGATTTTACATGACCACAGAACACATCTCTAGGTATTGGCTTTGTCATAGGATCTGCTACCATTCTATGCGTAGATATGTACTGTAAGTTCACATCCTTTCGTGCAACCATATCTTTTACAAAGTTATACTTTGTATCTATATGTTTGGTCTTGCCATGATACTTTGGATCTTTGGTGTATGCTATAGCTGCTTGGCTATTACAGTTAACTAATAATTGATTTGCAGCTTTCTCAATAACACCTAAATGATCCAAGAAGCTCTTAAGCCAAACTCCTTCTTGTACTGCTGCTGATAATGCCACGAACTTAGCTTCCATCGTGGATAAGGCTATGCACGTTTGCTTCTTACTACTCCATGATATGGCACCATTGCTCAGTAAGAAAGCAAATCTTGAGGTAGATTTCCTTTCATCTAAATCTCCTCCCCAATCAGCATCTGAATAGCCTTCAAGTCGCAGATCCTTTCCTTGATAATTCAACTTGTAATCAGCAGTTCCCTTCGATACCTCGGTATTCTCTTAACGGCCTTCCAATGTGCTGGACTGGATTGGATTGGTATCTACTCACCATTCCAACTGCAAAACATATGTCAAGTCTTGTACACATCATAGCATATATCAAGCTCCCAACAACACTAGCATAAGGAACATGTTTCATTTGTTCCTTCTCTTGTGGAGTCCTTGGACACGGTCTATGACTCAATCCTTCACCTTTTGCAATAGGAGTGTCTATGGGTTTACAATCTTGCATACGAAATTGTTCAAGAACCTTATTTATATAGTTTTCTTGCGAAAGAGACAACGATCTCTTGAAATCTTAACTCCAAGAATGTATGCAGCCTCACCCATGTCCTTCATCTCAAAGTTGGAAGACAACCAACTCTTGACAGTTTTAACAAACTCCATATTGCTTCCGGCAATTAGTATATCATCAACATATAATGATATGATCACAAATTGATCCTTGGATCTTTTGATATATACACAATGATCCTCATCAATCATCGTAAAATCATATGCCATTATGGAATTATGAAAACGTATATACCATTGTCTTGATGACTGCTTAAGACCATATATCGACCTCAAAAGTTGACATACTTTTTCTTCTTGGCCTTTCACTATGAAACCAGCAGGTTGTTCCATATATATTTCTTCCTCTAATTCTCCATTGAGGAAAGCAGTCTTTACATCCATTTGATGTAACTCAAGATCCAGACTAGCCACTATTGCCAGAATAATGCGAATCGAGGTAAATCTCACTACAGGAGAAAATGTATCTTCATAATCAATTCCTTCCTATTGATTATACTCCTTCGCCACAAGGCGAGCCTTATGCCTTTCAATCGAGCCATCAGCCTTTCGCTTTATTTTGAGAACCCACTTGTTCCTAATAGCTCTGCGTTCTTTTGGAAGATCAACCAGTTCCTAGACTTGATTTGATTTCATTGACTCCATTTCCTCTTCCATTGCATTAATCCATTTTTCCTTACTAGGGCAATTTCAGAGCCTCATTAATATTTCTTGGCTCATCCTCATCTTGTGGAGCAACCATAAAAGTTTCCCCTTCAATGTCAAAACGTCGACGGGGAATACTTTGGCGACTTGTTCACCGTATGGGAGATTGTACACTTTGCACATCATTCCCCATCATGCTCCCACTTGGATTAGGCAATGATGATGTCGTCTCATCATGTGGTTGCAATTGAGAATGAGTTGAATTCAATTCATCACTTCTCATATTACTCCCACTTGGACGAACTCCACTAACATCATTATCGTGATCCAAGGTCTCAAATAGGGAATAATCTTCCCCTATTTCGCCATTCTTAGGAAATTCATCCTTTAAGAATGTGACATATCGTGATTCAAACTCAGTTATACTCCTACTTTCCTGCTCACCTATGAACACATATCCTTTCGGGTGTTCTTGTACCTTATGAAAATACTCTTCTTTCCTCGGGACCCAATTTCCCAAATTTGTGAGAGGACTCATGTGTATAGGCGGCACAACCCCATGGCTTAAGAAAACTTAAGTCCGGTTTTCTACCTGTCCATAACTCATATGGAGTGGAAGTAACTGATTTGGAAGGCATATGGTTAAGTATATATGCAGCAGTTAACAACGCATCAATACAAAAGGTAATAGGTAAGTTAGCATGCGCCATCATGGACCTAACCATTTCCAGTAGGGTTCTGTTTCTTCTCTCCGCAACACCATTTTGTTGAGACTATGGAATAGACAACTGTCTTTCTATTCCTTTTTTATCACATAATTTTCTGAACTCATCAGATAAATATTCTCGACCTCGATCGGATCTCAATGCTTTTATTTTCTTGTCTAATTGATTTTCCACCAGGTTCATAAACCTTTTGAAACAACTTATTGCTTCAGATTTATGAGAAATCAAATAGACATATCCAAATCGAGTGTAATCATCTATAAAAGTAATGAAATAAACAGCCCAATGCATTCCTTTCACATTCATTGGACCACAGACATCAGAATGGATTAAATGTAGAGGAAATTCAGCTCTTTTTCCTTTTCCAAATGGTTTCCGTGTCATTTTCCCTTCAAGGCAATGCTTACATATGGGCAAATCGACTTTTTCAATGTTGACCAACAAGCCCTCTTTGGCTAGTCTATTCATACGCTGTTGGCCAATGTGACCAAGTCTTGCATGCCACACTTTCACATCATTATCATATTTATTAGGAGACGTGAGAAGGGAATAACAAACATTTGCATTAACATAATCAATATCTAATACAATGAAACCATCCAGAAAATAACCACAACCATAGTAATTTGTATCCAAAAACAAATCCACACCTCTATTATAGAAGTTCATATTAAAACCTAATTTAACCAACACTAATATAGACCCTAAATTCCGACGAATCTCCAGAGCATACAACACATCATGAAGGAACAAAGTGTGTCCACCACGCATATTCAGTTGGCATGTGCCAATTCCTTTCACTTCAGCTCTGGAGTTGTTTCTCACATAAATCCACTTAGTTCCAGTTGGTACTCGTCGAAATTTCACGAAGGATCCTCTATCCTTCGCTACATGGTCCGTTGCTCCTGAATCCACAGTCCACAAAGGATTAGACTTAGTTAAGAACATAGAACTCGACACATAAGCAAAGTTCTGAAAAGTACAAGGGGTGCATACCTTCTTTGGCTCACGACAGTTGCGAGCATAGTGACCCTTCTTGTCACAGTTGTAGCAATTCACCATTGCAAGCTTCTTCATGCGAGGACGCTTTCCTCTTTCATGTTGGTTAAACTTGGGTTTCTTCCCTGAAGGACCTTCTTCCTTGCCTTTCCCTTTATCAAACCAGTTAGGGCGCTTGCGCTTGGAGCTCGAAGCTCCATTTGAGCTAGAACTAGCATGATATAGTTCAGCATCCGGCTTAGCCGCCAAGAGGCGGTCCTCTTCCAGCTTAAGATGACGCATTGCATCCTCGAAGGTTTTGATATTTTCATTATGAGTCAGGTGCACCTTCATATGCTCCCAACTCTGAGGCAATGAACGAATCACTGCTTGCACCTGCTGCTCATCTGTGAGGACATGGCCAGCATTTTTCAGCTCATTTATCATGTTTGACATCTTTCTAAGATGTTGCTTCATGGTCTGACCATGAGGCTTCTTATAAGAGTCAAACCTAATAGTGAGCTATCTCAGTCTGGTTACCGAAGTATGACCAAATCTAGCTGCCAATGCCTCCCACATTTCCTTGGCATTGTCAAAATGCCTAAACTCTCGCATGACGTCATTTTCCATGCTGCTCAGCAACGTGATGCAAGCAAGAGAGTTCTTTCGTTTCCATGCAGCAAAAGCTTCCTTATCTCTTTTGTGTTGTGCAGTATATCCTTCTTCAGGTTCTACCATGGTCAGGTTAAGAGCCTCAAGTGCCTTTTGCTCTTCCAGCACATATTGGATTTTCATGTGCCATATCTCATAGTTGTCACCATTGAGCTTTTCACCTTTGTTCAGCTTGGCAACTATGCTCTTCGTGGCTGAAGCCATTGATCTGAACACATCAGACATATATGCATGAATTATTAATGCCTATCATTTATGCATCCCTATTTGTATAGACCCATCATATTAATGAATAATTTCAAGTAAGACTTCAAAATCAAAAGGTTACTATGTTTCCAATCATCCTCCAAAATCCTAACTTAAAACTATCATCAATATAATTGTCTTATGCAAAATAAATTCTATGAAGTTACATAAACTTCTATAACTACCCACAGCTAACTATCCACAGCAACCATCAATAACAGAAAGCAACAGATAATTGACATACAATATAATAATGCTTTCATATAATACAACTAACATATAGGTTGCTACATCAACAACAATCAGGTAGTAAGCATTACATAAGATGTCCACAAAAGCACACTTAACTAAGAAATCAACCAATACATCTAACACCAAGCCAGCACACGAACTGAGAAAGATCCTCTTTTGTTCAATTTCTTGATCTTTTCTCTTATAACAATGCAGTAATATTCATTTACAAAATCCATCACAATTTTCTTATATGAAGCAGCTCCGTTGACATCCCATATGCGATTCAACACATCTTGCCATTCAGGTGGAAGAGTGTTTATGAAAAATCGCACCATCTCTGATTGTGGCATAGGACGACTATTCCATATGACCTGTTGAATCTTCCCATTGACCTCAAGGACATGATCAATTAAGTCTCCACTCTCCCATCGATGATCAGTCAGCTCAGCTATCAACTTAGATAGCCTATCCTTTTGTTCATCGGTAACTGCGCGAATAGGTGTGCGCAACCTCATGGGAGGCATTGTTCGTGCAACAAATGCAGAACTGTTCCTGCAACAAATGCAGAACAAATAATGGATCACAAATGATCCACATAGACTTAATTGAAAAAGAAACACATTCTTTTCCTTTTTTTTTTTGGTCAATGGTCAACGGTCAGGTGGTTGGTCGTCGGACCGGTCAGACTGGTTAGGTCGGTTCGGGCGAACCGATGGCACGTGCCGCGCACGTGCGCGGGCTGACGTCACATAGACGTTAGCCGGCATGTGCCCCGTGCGTGCCGGGCGTCCGCGGTTCGGGTCGGGTCGCCGGCCGGTGACCGCCCGGTGAACCGTCGTCGTGCTGACATCATCGATGACGTCACCCTAGCGGTTACTGATCGTTGGGTGACGTCATGCTGACGTCAGCACGCGTCGGTCCGCCAACCAGCATGTGCCGGTTCGCCGCCGGTGTCGTGCACGTGCCAGTTCGTCAGCCGGCGCATGTGGCGCACGCGCTGGGCGAGCCAGCGCTTTCGAGCATGTCGCGCCCACGCGCAGCGGCTTCTGGCCACACGTGTGGGCGCGTGCGGCGTCTCTCGGCGGCGCATGACATGTCGCCGGACTCGTCTCGGCGACCTCTTTCTCCCTATACCATCATAATTTGATTTTGACTTACGAAAAGTCGGAAAAATGGGCGAACAGCGCTCGGGTGTCGGGATTTCTCGCCCTGATCCGTACGGCCGAATTACTTTTGCGAAAAATCAATCAAAAAACGTCAAATAAGTCGGGAAAACGTGAAGTAGGGCTCTGATACCAATGTTGGGAATAACGGATCCCCGAAAACCGGATTCGACACTAAATCGAACCCTTAAATCAATGCGGAAGGCGAGCCCGGGAAAGCAACACGTATGACCGATCCTAAAGCACACCACGGATTCGAGCGTACCTTTTAAGCCACAGATTAAACACTGATGCCGATAGAGGAAGAGAAACTTGATTCTGTTCGATCCGGTGAAGCAAATTGGCCTTCGTGCTTCACTGTTTTCCTTTTGGGAGAGTAAGCGAGAGAGAGAGAGAAGGAATGATGCGTATGTACGTTTTCTGTTTTCAACAAACGGTGCATTCTCTCTCTCTCTCCTCCTTTTTATATGTCCCCCCATCCACGGGCTGTATTCCCATGGGCCGGGCTTTTTGGGCCCAACTTGGGCGGACGGGCCTTAAGCCCATCTCATATAAACCATCAGTAGGGACACCAAATTAACACCATCCCTGAAATAATGCACAAATTAAAGTGTAAGATAAGGGAACAACGTGACTTGCCTCGAAATTTTTGACGGCAGTGGTGTTGCCTTTGTGGTCCTTCCAATTGATCACCTGCTCCTTCTCGTTCTGCTTCAGATGCTCCACCAATGCAAGGACTGCTTCAAAGCGGTTGTTCTTCACGGCAAGATGAAGCACCATCTCCTTTCGGGCGGTTCTCTCCATGCCAGATTCAGGTGAAGTGAAGAGAGTAGCTTCATGACATGGAGCTCCCTGTTTGCGATGGCATAATGCAAAGGAATCCTTCTCTCTCTTCCCTTCACGAAGCATAGGCGTTGATCCACACTCAGGAGCTCCCTTGCGATCTCGACATCACCTCGAGTTGCCGCGATGTGCAACGGACTGAACCATCGACGTTCACTTTTTCGGTGAGCCTTGGCATCAACTTCAGGAGCTCTCCGACGAAATCCAAATGGCCGGCCACACAAGTGACATGCAACGGCGTGTTACTCGCTCCTTTAAGAGCCATCTCCTCGAGGATGAGCCCATTGCTTTTGATCGAGTCATTCCACTCATTGATGTTGCCCTTTTGAGCTGCTTCTAACAATCGTCGCTCCATTTTAGGTGTGAATATGTGGATATACGCCCTACTAAACATATGGGGGATGCGCACAATGCAGTTTGCACCTCATGGCAGGCATCATTCCTCTTCTGGGGACACGTTGAAATGACATGGACATACAGGTGCATACTGCCTATCCATCGGTTGACTAAATATTGAGAAAAGACCAGAAAGACCCGCGCGGGGTCGACTTTGTTGGCCCAATCGTTGAAAAATGTCTTATCAAATCTTAACGAAGTTGTGCGGAAAAATCTGACTTCTAGTTCAAATCATCAGTGGGTGAACGTTTTTTTTATTATAAAAATAATGATATTAAAGTGATCAATTAAAAAGTTATATTATATTTAAGTAATTAGAAAAAAAAAGTTGTAACATTTAAGTAAGTATCATGCATAAGTTCTAGTATTCAAGTCATTGAAAAAAGTTAAAGCACTCAATTTTTGCTGTACGAAAATCGTGACATTTATGATGCCATTTTCTCTATTAAAGAAGTTATGTCATAGAATTTGACTTATAATTCAAATTCATGGCGAGTGAATGAAATTTTTGTAAATAATGTGTGCACCAAGCTCAGTTGACCTTTGCTTGAAATTGATTGCGTTGCGTTTTCTCTTTCTTTATATAGGGAGTCTTGCCGATCAAATGCAAATCTGTCGGCTTCTTTGGTGCTATGGTTGGGTTGGAGAGCACGGCAGAAAGAAACTAATAAATAGGTCATGTAAAATAACTTTTTTCAAATAAAATAAAAAGAGCAAAGAGGAGCAGCTAGAACCAGTAGGCCTCCCGCCGTCACTAATCTTATGGAATTTTAATATTGAACTATAGTTATTTCACGTTGCCTGCGATCTCACCGTTTAGGGTTGGCGAGCCTATTACTATAATTCCCATTCAGATATGCTAATTGTTAGAAAGTCTCTCAATACGAGATATATTGAAATTAGGCACAACAAACCGTTCAAAAATTTGTTCACGGATATTGAACTTGTGAATTAGGGAAACAGAACTGACCACTTTATTTGTAGGTCAAACACCTCGGCGATAGGTCATGTGAGATAACTCTATAACTCGTCTTATCAGCTAGGTTCACTTACTACCATAACGTGAGACTCATCTTATTTTATTTTGTAGGGACAGATCTGATCTACTCATATTGACTGGTCTTGTTTATAATTTTTTATTTTTTATTTTAATTTTTTTAGCTATATTTATAGCATACATTGGTGTTTATAATTGACCAACGTCATATTTTATATAGGCAATGTCTTTTTCTTTCATTTTCTTTTTTAGTGGAAATAAAGTCAATGTCACGGTCTTTGAAAACTTTGACTATTACCTCATAGTCATGATACTAGGATGCCGTCGCTTGCCACAATGTAATTATAATATGACTTCTTGGAAGATTACTTGTGGCGATCACTAATCTCACAGTTCTTATCTAATGTTTATTTCAAGCCATAATTGTTCTATTTCGTCCACCACGTGAACCCCACTAAGATACTAGCAGTTGGAAAGTTTATCCACTTGAGATACGTTGCAATTAGGCGTAACAATTCGTTTGCGATTTGAATCGAACTCGTGACCTAAGGAAAGACAACTAACCTCTTTATTTGTAGGCCAAATGCCTCAGTAATAGGTCATGTAAAATAACTTTACATCTCCTTGCTCATGGAAATTGGATGTAGAAGAGACCAAAGAGTTGAATTCTGGGAAACAAACGAAGTGAAATGTATATAAACACAAGAAGAAAACGTCATTTGGCTTTTTATAACAACGTTACGCTTCGAATTCTTTAACTATTAGCTAGGTAGAATTATTGTCCTCTATGAAATTTTTCTACTCATCTCATCAAATAGGTGATGGGTCACCTAGGACTTAATATATCTCTTCGTCCTTTGTTTCATTGACCATATAAAGTTCCTAATCATCTCGCATTCTAGTAATAGACAATTCAAGAGAAGAAATTTCTCTCTCTCTCTCTCTCTCTTTTTTTATTAGTAGGATGACGAGATATATAATATAGGGAGTTTAGTAGTTCATTTTCAGTGAAAAGCCTATGAAAGTACCATTCTCTATTGTTGATGGAGTTCATGACAAAGTGGCATTATTTTGACACCAAAAAAATTAATTCATGAGCTAGGTTCGCATGCTTATCATGACGACGTGAGACTCATTTCATTATATTATAAGTACAGCGTATCTATCTATTCCAAAATCCGAAAAGCTGGTGGAGTTATTGAGGTGACCTTGAAGATTATCATGACGATGACAATATCTCGCTGCAAAATTTAATAGATCAAGAAAAGCTAGGGAATCGACTTTCAGCTTCCTGTCCACGTCTGTCCCTTACGTACTTAGGTAGCACTTTAATTTCATGTACTTACGTATTTGTTGTGAAAAACGCCAACATACTGGGGCAAACAGCTTGCGCAGCTTCGTCCATTTACTTAGGTGGCACCTTCATTTCATGTAGTCCAATGTACTGGGCCGTACCTTTGTTTGATGCAATCCAATGTTTACCTTTGTTTTCATGGTCAACGTCTTGTAATTAACCCGTGTTCCTAGGTTCCATTCATTTCATAGAAATTATGATAACTCTGGAAAACATTTTTTAAGAAGTCATTTTTCAGGAAAATAACAATATTTTTCAATGTTAGGTTGAAACGTGAAAATGAGCTAGAAAACATTTTCTGTTGTTCGGTATGGAAAATCTCATTTAATTTTCCTTTATGCACTCCTTTTAATAATATTTTGTATTTTTTTAAATAAAAAATCAAAATTTTAATTATTTTATTTTTCTTTTCTTTCCTCTTCTTTTTCTTCTTCTTCAACCAATTGTTGGCCATGGCGATTGGCCTCCAACAAGTCGAGCCTCGCCAACCTTAGGAGAGGCTCCACCTCACTAGATCTGGCGAGGTTGAGCTCACCTAAGACTGGCGAGCTCGATTCTCGCCTAATCGGCAAGGCTTGAGCCTTGCCAGATCGGCAATCACATCTCTGTGGGACAAGACGAAGCACGAGATAGCAGCAGAGGAGGAGTGGCTCTGGAGAAGAGGACTAGATGAAGAAGCCCTAAGTTGCGCGAGAAAGATGGGGAAAAGGAGGGTAGTACGCGTGAGAAAGAGGAGAAAACGAAGAGAGACGTTAGGGCGAGCAAAAAAGATTGGAAAATGATTTCATTGATGGGAAAATATTTTCTTTAACCACTTATTTTCTACCTTCCAAACACTGAAAATTATGAAAAATATTTTTCATGAAATGAACGGAGTCTTAATGAAAAGTCAATTTTCCTTTTCATCTCGCATCCTGTCTCTCCAATTTCATCTTCAGAACTTCATACAATATTCTTAATCCCGCCGACCTTTGCAACTGATTGATACATAATTAGTCAAATTGTACCATCGGCGATAGACATGCTGTTCCAAATCCAATTGACACTATTATCTTCTAACTTAAGGAGGGCAATCATTGCTTCTATTGATCTTTTCTCTATTGTGTCTATTGTAAAAAGTGAGCGATCGAACAATAATATAAATATAACAGGAAAATATATCAGACACGAGATATACGTGGTTCGGTCATAGAGACCTACATCCACGAGGAGAGTAGTAACAAATTCACTATAGATCAAGTAATACAACAAAAATACACACCGGAGTCACTCAAATACTTACGGTGTTTCCCAAATCCTAATTATACCCAATAACGCACGCAGTGTTTAACCTTGAAATTCCTTACGAAATAATCTCTCAATTTCAGCAATTACATGCAAATCTTACCACAAGATTTAATTGACTTCAACACTAAAATTATTGGTGTAATTCCATGGAGAAATAATCCACACCAAGCACTCGATCACCATGACGCTTCAAGACTTTACGCTCTTTCTCCGGATATGGATAGCACGAATAACACGCTTTGCACTTCTGTCTAAAGCACTCAAGGCATAAAAGCAACGGCGTAACCACACGGTTTTAAAGCAGAAAGAACAGCCCATATACTTGATAAGAATCTTGACCGAATCCTAGTAGAAGTCAATATCTCCAGTTGGAGAAGGAAACAACCGAACTGCACTTTCCTCTTTTTGTTGATTTCTTAGTCTGTCACATTGACCGAGTCAATATCAAATTCAAAGTTGCAGATAAACTTTCCAATTTCAGCCACGCACTCCAACACACATTAGGAGACCTCCGCTTCTTGAACGATAACTTGATTTAGAACATCCTTAAAATATCCGATTTGGAATATTCAAATCTCCACAAATAACAATCAATCTCAAGTTAGGTTTCGTCTATTGGCCTCAAACTCGAGACATATATTTAACAATCTCCCCTTATATCGCGTCCAATCGAAATTAACCACGAAATTGAACTCGGTTTCAGGAATCGAAAGTTCGAGCGTGTCACGATTTATTTTTAGGACCTCACTGCATCATTTGGAGAATTTTCAGCGAGCCCAGAATTTTGGCGGAAAATCAAAATTGGCCAATTAAATTCAAGGAAATTCGGATGGGCATTTTAATTGGCAATTTTTGCTACAAAAGTGAGTTGGTTTGTGAGGGATTGAAGGAAAATTGGTTTAGGCTGCTGCCATGGCATGTTGGGCCATCAAATTGAAGTTGCTTTGTGGGAAATTGAAGAAGAAATTCAGCAAATTCGTAGGGGCTGCTGAATTTTGGCTTTCAATTTGGCTTTAATTGGTGAAGATTTGTGAGAAAATTGGCCCTTGGGTGACCTATTGATCAAGTTGGTTGAAGATAAGGGCTGAAGACTTTGGTGGCTGCACTCAAGTAGCTAGATATTTGTTGTGGCCTCCCATTGGCTTGTTGCAAGACTTTCAAGGCCATTGTCCCCCTCTTGTTCCCCCTCTCTCCTTCCCTTTGGTTGACCAGCCTTCCCCCTCCCCTGTAGAACATTTCTTCTTCTTCTGCATTTCATCTTCTTCATTTTCCTTTCATTGTTGCAAAACTAAACCAACTAGCTCCAACCCCTCACTGAACAGCCAGCCCACGCTGTAGCTGCCGCCTAGTCGCCTGCTTGACCATCTGAGCTCAGCCAGCTCGCCCGTCGCTGCCGTCGCTGCCGTCCTGTGCCTGCCTGGCCGTTCACTTGGCCAATAGTAGTTAGCTTGCCGCCGTCATCGACCATCCGCCTACCCCCGTCCAGCTCTATTCAACCTTAGCTCGATCCAGGCCATCAAGCCGAGCCCGACTATCCCCTTGGTCCAGCTCGTCCAGCCTAGCTCAGCCCGAGCAGAATTGGTCATCCCAGCTGGACTCGTGAGCCTTGTGGGCTTTTTTAGCCCCTTCCAAACCTCCTTTGGTGTTGCCATAGGCCCAGGTTTTGGTTGCCGTCGCGTTGCTGTCACTATGAGCCCGTTAGCTTACTAAACCGGTGAGTTAACCTCTAAACTCTAATTAGGGGGCTAATTGCACTTAAGGGTGGTTTAGTTGGGCTAATTAGGGATTATTGGTAATTAGTTTATTTGACTAAGTTAGTTAGGATTGGTTAATTAGGCTAATTAGTTATTAGGTGGTTAGTTAGGTGGCTTAGTTAGATTAATTAGCTAATGCTCTTAGCTTAGTCAATTAGTTTAATTAGCCTAAGTAGATTAGTTAGATTAGCTTATGTTAATTTAATTAAGCGTTTTAATTTAAATATTTTACAATTTATTTAATTATTTATTAATTAGCGTAAATTATATCGGGATAGCCAGTTGTCAGAATTTCGTGCTGATCGTCATGGTTGTATTGGTTTGTGCAATTGATTGCTAATTTACGCAATTGAGTGCCGAATGATGATTTTTAATTATTATTTCAAATATATGGATTTTTGGTATTTAATTAGAAAAATACCAGGTGTCAGTTTTTGACGCTAAAAACATTTTAAGTACTATATCAAATCGTGGAATTTTTAAATGGGAGAGTATAACGCTTTGTGGATCGATCTGATTGTATGTTCACGCACAATTATTTTACCGGGTGTTTTTAATATGAAAGAAATGGGCCAAGTACATTATTTGAAATTGAGGCATTTGAGTGCAAAGCACGATGCCCTTGGTCGAGATTGGATGTGCGTGAGATCGCTATTGGAATTCGTTACATGCGTTTACGACGGACGATGCCCTTTGGAAATGCCCCATGTCAAAGGATTCTGGTCGCAGTGGAGGCTGGGCCGATGCTCCTTCGAGAATGCCGTCTAGATATAGACGTTGCCATGCCCAACGAAGTAGGATGACGCCCGATTATGTCGGATAACCACCGACTGTTGAGTTGGCCGTGACCATTGGGTTGAAAGTAATTGGAATGCTTGAATGATTGAAATAACCGTGCCTAATTGTGAGGCAAAATTGTGTGGCACGGAATGTGACGTGTCATAACGATTTGGCCTTATAATCGGGTCCCCTGTAATTAATTGATATATGTGATGAGATGTTCCAATTAATGATTTACACTTGTTGTGTATGCATATGTTATATAAACTGTACTAATGTACAGGGAGAAACTGAGGCGAGGTAAGTCTTATATGGTGTATGCTTAGGCTGCCTCTAGGTGAATTTTCATCCTAATTGATGTTTAGGGTGTGGACTCGCTGAGACTCTGTCTCACCCCGTCGTGGTTTAAATTCTTTTCAAGTCCTTAGATGGAGGTACGTTAGGTATGTTATAGGGTCCCGCAGGAGATGGACTTTAAGCATTCCTATTTCCCTATTCTCGGGACCGACCTGACCCGTGAGCTAGTTGAGTCCACGGGCTAAGTTGAGGAGGGCCTATCTCAATTGGTACCTCATTGATTCAAAGCGTGGTTCATTAACTTTCCTAACGGGGGTCTGGCTTAGTAGCTCTTTTTAATATAGACTCCTGTACATAAACCTTAGGTTGGCTTGACCGTATATAAACCTGTATTGTTTATAAAGTATGTTTTGTGTTAATTTGTTGTCTAGCTTTTCTATCACATGTTTGTTTGTGTCTAGAGATTGTTATTTTGCTTCCGCATGTGCCTAAAATGTATGGGTCGGTGACAAGTCTTGAGAACGTCGCAATTTGATCGATCATCGAGGGATGTGTGCACGCTCAAGGTTCGGGGCATGACAATTGATATAATCTCAATAACATTAATAATTGGGGGATTGATATGACAAAATTGCTAATTATATTGATAAAGATAGGCAAGACCAATCTTTCATTGAGTAATTTTGTCCTTCCCATTTCTTTGAAAAGTCAAATTATGTCAATCGGTAACATTATTCGTGTTACCAACCATTGGATATCGCGCCTTGCTTATCTATTAAACATATTCAAATGGCTATACTAATATGACATATTAGAGATGCTTACGCGATAATACTATTTTCAATTTTTTGTTTTGTTTCTGAAAGTGAGAAGTATTTCTTAAAGTGATAAAATTAAGTAGAATACTAACATTAACTCTAATGGAACAAATACATTAAAGTCAAGATTTATGTTTTACATTTAATCATTGTATGTCTTGTGCATTGCACTAGGGTTGTTCTAGTTGTTCAAATTAAGGTAATATGGTGGTCGCTAATGGGCAAACGAGGGGGCTAGGCTTGGGAAAGAAAAGGCTGGGCCTTAGGCCCTTCTTTGAGGGGGGAAGAAAAAAGGGGTTGGGCGCGAAGGCCCAGCCCCAACGAGCTGCTTTCTCTCTCTTTTTTAATTTAATATATATTTAATAAAGGAACTAAAATAGGAAAAGGATGCAAAAAATAAAAATAAAACCTAATTGAGGCAAAAATCATTTTTGTTAGGGTCGGATTGGTCCCTAATTTTCTTATGCAATTTAATTTAAAATACTTAGCCAAAATTTAGGCATCAACATATGTGATTCGGTATTTTGAGGTGTACCTAATGATCTCTTCTTTGGCCTCGGAATCAACTTGGATGATAGACTTTTCTAGATTGCCCTGTTGAGGAAGGAAAATTTGCCTTCTTAAAGAAGGAAAGGAAAGTAGAAAGAAAACTCTAGAATTTCTTCTTGAAGAAGGTGAGGTGTCCCTCGACTTTTCAAAGGTCATGATTGTGGTCCAAAATATCTTGGATATTCTAGAAAAGTGGCATACACATGGACCAATTGGAGAGCGATAAACGGGCCCTCATTAATGATCGAAAATTCTAGAATTTGTCGAGTTGGTAATTTTGGCATTATTATTGTCAAATTTCATTAAATGCACATTTAATGCGGGGTATATGTGGACTAATGGAAAAGTGAAAAGCGGGTCATCATTGATGATGCCTATCAGCTTAGGTTGCCAATTTAGGCATTTTAGCATTCCAACTCATTATTTAGGCTTTAATTATTAGACCCATAGTCTTGCCACCCAAGGAATTTAGGTGGGACACTTGGAAACATTGGAATTGATTGCTTGGCATGGTAATGATGGCTCCAAGGGCTATAAATATGAGAAGCTCTCTTCATTTTCCTCACTTTGCTCCCATTTTCTCCACCCTCCATTTCCTTGAACGCCTCCACCTCATGTCTCACTCTCTTGGCCTTCAAAGTAAGCCGCCCTTCCTTCGTAGTTTGTGTCTTAGCTCGAGGTTTATTATAGGTAAGTAGAATCTCTAACTTTTGGCTGGGGCAATAGCCTATATCGTCGAGTTTAGTAGTGTGCTCACTCGTGTAAACTGTCTGTATGTAGTAATATTCTTTTGTGTGTTTGCTCATGTTTGCATGTTTGAGTGTATTTACGTCCCGAGATGATGTCAAGGTTCGCTCGGCTTGGAATCGACATCAAGTCGTGATGGCCTAAGCATAAGACCCAAGCCATGAACCAAGAACCGTTTCCAGCACATTTTATAAAATAATGTTGATCCGCAATTAGTAGAATCAGACTTTGAATTGGTTTGTGAACCATTCAAGAGTCTTAAACCTATTGGGAAAGGCAATTTAGCATTTCGATGCACACGACCAGAGAACTTAACCATGGATTGACAATTCGATCATAAGGATCGATGAGGGATAAACTTAAGCCATTTCAATCCGATCTAGGAATGGTTATAGATCGATTCGATAATAGTATATAATTGGATTGCGAGTGATTCCGTACGATTCTATATTAATTATGAACGACCTTAAACCAATTCCAAAGGATTGTGTACCTTGGAACGAGCAATTGACCCCTCACAATTACATGACAACTGAAGATCATCCATGAATTGAAAAAGGGCTTAAACATGGATTGATGTCAAATCAACCATGGGTTGAACTCACAAAACTCCTGAAGGCTGCCCGTTGGATTTATAGAGGATTGAGAGACAACCAATGGACATTACTTAATCAAATTCCTTATTTATCAGTAAACCTCGAATTTTGGATAAGTGGAATTGGGCCAGAAATTGGAAGCCCAAAGGGGGCCCACGAATTTGGAAAGGCCCAATGGACCATGTTCCCTTTAAAATTCGTTCACAAGGGCCCAAGTAGGTGGAAATTACAGTTTTGCCTTTTAAGGCCCATTAAGCTTGTTTAGGCCCAAATTAGATTAACTAAGCCCAAGCCCAAGTTTATCAAGTCCAAGAACAAGCCATTAAGATAATTGGGCCATCTTGGACCTGGCCCATGGGCGTGAATAGTAACCTACGTGAATAGTGTGCATGAATAGTAACCTAGCTTCTAGAAGGCTTTGACTTTTGTGGCAAGATGGAGGGATAGGATTTATTCTTCCTCCCCAAGTTAGAATGGAGGGCCAAGATGTGTTCTTGCTCCCCAAACAAGAAGTCAAGGGGCATTGAATGGCCAACTTCTGCCCCAAGTTTTCCTCTTTGTCCATCATTTCTCTCACTTTCTCTCTTTATCCCTCATTTGGACGAATTTCCTCCATCACTCTCCCTCATCTCAAACCCATTTCTCTCTCTTTTCCCCTTTGGTTGTGGTGGCCGTGAGCCACCATCCCCCATTTACCTTGCTGGGCTACCCTTGTCGAGAGATCTCACCGTGTTGTTCTTCCCGCGTGTTGGCCGCAAGTCCTAAGTCATTGCTGGACCTCCCTCAAGCCGTGTGCTGTTGTTCCTTGGCTGTTCTAACCTTGCCGTGGGCTACCAACCGCCGATCAGCCACTGCAGCGCCTTGTGGAGCTTCACCAAGAGCCACCACCATGCCGTGAGCCTTGCCATCGCTTGTCGTGGCCTAGTTTTGGAAGTGAGTAGCTTCCTAATCCTTGATTAGGGCTGTAATTGCGCTTTGGAATAGAGTTAGGATTGGCCTATGGTTAATGGTGATTAGATTATGTGATAAGTAGATTAAAGTGATAAGTAGTGGTGACAATCTATCACGATGGGTGATAAGTGGATGCAATAAGTTATCGCGATAAGTGATGGTTAGATGTGATTAATTATCGTGATAGGCCATCTTTAGAAGTAATTAGCTATTGTGATAGATTATAATAAGATGTGATAAGCTATAGTTATAAGTTATTATTGGATGTGATAACCTATCTTGATTTTGATAAGTGCGTATTATGTTGTGGCTTTTAATGTGATATGTGTTTACTAAAGCCTAATTTTAAAGATTGTAGATGCTTATGCAATCCCTTCTTTTGGAAATGATAAGTGTTCTTTATGTTGTGAATTTCTAAAGTGTATATGCTTGTTGAATGCTAGTTTTTAAAGATGTTATATGCTTATGCAATTCCAAAGTTGAAAAGGGCAAGCATTCATAGCATTCTATAATTATAAGTAATGAAATACTATTTTGAAAGATAATATACTAAGGCCATTCGATATGATATTGTCATTGGATGCGACTTGTGATGTTATTGGATGTGCTCATTCTATGTGACGTTGTTTGGGATTGATGGCAATGTTTTATATGTGTTCATTGAAAATAGTCTTTGCACATATGTTCATTGTCCATGGTCGATGCTTGAGAAAACTCTGAGCCTCCAAGACGGGATATATGATGGTTCTTGGACGTGCGTGGAAGCATGTCGGGTCAAGTCTCTCATGGATTGGCAATATTGAGGTGTATTAATCCCGAACCAAGTTTGATACTAAATCGGTGACCATGTCACGACGGATTGGTTCTTCTTGGCCTCAGTGTGATATTGAGATGTATCGTTCCCGAGCTAAGTTTGTTACTTGACCGGTGAACATGTCACGACGGATTGGTTCTTTCTTGGTCTTGGTGTGATTTTGAGGCGTATTGTTCCCGATTTGGATTGAACTTAGGTCGGTGCTCAATGTGTCGTGTCAAATCACAGACTCTCATTTCGTGCTCGGAATACTTTATTGATGTAGTTTCAATTGATCATGAGATACACTCCGTCTAGCATGCCATTAAGGCATTCATACTTGGCTAATGAAAAAGAAAACAATGGACTTGAGTGGTATGCTCGTGTGATCACCTAAAGACCTTGATGCGTTTATGTGGGGTAGTAAACCCGTCCTAATGCGTTTATGTGGGACAATGCCTAATTAAGTTCGGATGCCCCCAAGTTAACAGGATGCCGTTCGCGGATGGATTTCGGAATGATGCTCCTTATAGGAATGCTGTCCTGATGCGTTATGCGTTTACATGGGATGTTGCCATGCTCGATGAGGCGAGACGATGCTCGGTTACGTTGAATGACTACGAACCTTCGGGTTGGCCTTGGGTCATGAGTGGCTGTAATAATCTGGACATAGTTGTGTGAAAAGTGCACGAGTGCATGAATACATATTTAGAGAAGTGATGCTATAGTTGGCACACTTGTGATTTGAGATTGATATATGAGCAAGTCCGGATTATTGCATGGCATGAGCGCATGACTATATTATATTGCGCCGCATGGTCTTGAGGATAGCATGGTAGTATGGGATGCCATGATATTCTTGAGACGTCAATGTGTGTAAAGTGCATGAATGTTGAATGTGAAAGGGCTAGTACAAATACCTAGAGGGGGTGAATAGGTGTAAAAAGATTTTTGTAAAATTTCAGAAAAAATAAATTTCCTTTAGAAGATAACAGACTATAAGCGCATTTGGCTTTAAGCAATTAAGTAAGGCTACGCATAAAAGTAAGTAGTTCAAGGAAGAGAATATGAACACAAGGTTTATAGTGGTTCGGCTTAAACCAAGCCTACGTCCACTCTCCTGTGCTGACAGTCTATTGGTTGGACTTCACAGTGAAGAGTCTCTATTGGTCTCTCACGAAGTCTCACTAAGAGTTTCTCTCTTTTGTTTACAACTTTGAGCTCAGTGAATGAAATAGCAAGGTCCTAGAATGCTTCAAACTTTGACTTTTTTTTTTCACACACACTCACGAACAACTAGCGAGTCCTCCTTATATACTCCTTCATACCTTCACGACCGTTGGCACTTTCCAAAGGAATTCTTCCAATCTACTTGTTGGACATAATCAATCAAGGTGATCTCGAGTCGTTAAATGAGTTGTGATGAAATCCCGTCAATCCTGTTCGCCCATACAATCAAGATCTTGGTTTCCATAAGTAGAACCTTCCAAGTTTGCTTCGCCTTTCAAAAAATTTGATTATTGGAATTGATTCTAATAAAGATAATCAATCAAGTAGGTGCTATATCCAGCCATAAGGTCATCCATAAACCATACGAATTGAATTCTTGAAGTTAATTCCACATCTAGATAAGTCTTTATTCTTCGGTTTAGAAATTGTCAGTTAAGGCAGATTTTGAAATTAAAGTCTAGCGGTCTTAAGACTTTGACGATAGAGTCTAGAAATCTTCAGACTATGACACTTGAGTTTGGAGTCTTCAGATTAGACTTTGGAAATGTTTTGTCAACTTCAAAATAGTAAAGGAGTTTTCTCCAACAATCTCCCCATTTTTTATGGTGACAAAACTTTCCTACAGATTTGAAAACTTTTGACCTGTAAAACAACACTTAAGCAATACATGATATCTTATAAAAATAAGTTGATTAGGACCTGGATAGCATCGATTTTGCAACCACCGAAAACATGTTAGTCCTGAATAGAATAAAACAAATAACTATCCAGCCAAAATCAGTATCACAAACTAAGTTGCTGCAAGCGTCAAAAAGTTCAAAACAACAATCAAAAGTAAGTCCAAAGTCGAGTTAATCCAAAGTCCAAACCAATAAAAACAAAAGTACGAAGTTCAAAGTACCAATCATCAAAAAGATAAAATCTGCACACATTCTCCCCCTTTTTGTCAACAGCAAAAAGTGGAGAAAGATTTGAAAAATTTGGATAAAATCAAGGCTGTTTGGGAATGTGAACGATTTGGAAATCCCCAATAGACTTGACAGTCTCCTCCAGCTTCCTCAGAGTCTCCTTTAGTTGCTCAATATCCTCACCCTTTGCAGTTTCTTGCACTTGAAGCTTCAGAGCTTGTATTTGTTCATGTAAAGAGTCTGAAGTGGATTGGAAAGTTGTTTTGAGATACTTGATCTCACACTCCATTCTATATTGCTGAGCCTTCAAATCCAAAAGGATTTCTAGTAGCCTTTGAAATTCTACTGTTTGTTCTATTGTAGCACTAGGTTCGGCCAAATCAATTCCATAAGTATTGAGATGTGAGGGAACATCAGTAGTTTGATCACCAGGATTGGGAGTGGATTGTTCAACATCTGCTTCAGGATATTGAGAGGCATAGACATCCTCTGGATCTGCTAGAGATCTACTAACATCACTAGTAAAAATAGGTGAAAATGTACCTCCTTTTTTAGCAGCTCCCCCTGTCTCTGTTCCTTCGGGTGGAGAGAAAAATTCCTCTTCTTGTTCTTACTCTGCTCCAGCACCCAAGTGATGCTTTTCTTGGTCTTCTCCTACAGTTCCACTTCGATTCTTTTTCGAATCCTCTAACAAGGATACAACATATGTTGGCTCAAAAGAGTCATCTTGACTCTCTTCTTCTTGAGTTTCCCTGCCTTCTTCTTCTTCTCTTTCTTTCCTTCTTTCTCTTTCTGTTTCTGCTTCTCTTCTTCCTTCACTTCCTTCTCTTCTCTGTTCTCTGTTCTCTTTGTCCTCTGGCTACTCAAAACTAACAAAGCTCCATAGATTTCTTAAGGCAAAGGTGGAGAGAGTAATGTCGTCCTCATCTTTTTCTTCATCTTGCAAGATAAGGTTTCTCATCTTCTTAATTGGTGCGCTCATGGGCTCCTTGCCTTTTCTCTTCCTCACTGCAAAGTCTTGTTTTGTTTTGTCAGGGGACTTCTCCTTCAGGCGTTCCAATGCCTTATTCAGCCCCTTTCAGTCTCATTTTTGAAACTATCTTCAATCCAATCACCATTGGAGCAATGGTTCAAACACACAGAGTAATTGGAATCTAAACATGGAAATGTCTGAATAGTTGAGTGACAAGCATAGAGTAAGGTAGTTGTCCCTTATCCTTCACAACTGTCCTATACATGTGCATTAGGATAATGTGAGGCAGTGAGAACTTAAACCCAATGTTGATTGCGTACATCAGCTTTGCTTCAGAGTGAGAGACATTAGTCTTTGAAGTAGATTTGGATCTGATACAGTTGATCACAATCTTGTGTAGCAAAATATTGGATGCAATCATTCTGGAATAAGAAATCCTGCCTTTAGCAAATCTGTCCCGAACAAGAGCCAATGTTGCGTGACCAACATACACACTGATTGGTTGGAAACTCCATTTTTCCACACCAATCACATCCGCAAAATCGTTCAAGTTGAAGTAGAGCAAACTTCTCCCTCAGGTTCACTTTCAATGAATCTAGAAAATCAAAGTCTACAGTTCGAGGTTTCATCACCCATCTCTTCAAAAGTTTTGAATAGGTCTTCCTGTGGTCATTGGAATGGAATAAACTCATTCCCTCTTCACGAACATTTGCATCAATGTCCATCATAAGTTGAAAATTTGTGTAATTTCTCTCATCATTCTTCACCTCAGCTTGATTAAATGAACCAAAACGATGATTAGTGGGAAAGTTAGCAAACGTTCTGTCTGCAGTTCCTTCAGGCGCAATGTCTAACCTTTCCATTGTTCACAAAAACTGAGTTTCATATCGGTATCCACATTCTTGCAGAAACTCATCAATAAACGTCATTGCAATACCACACTCCTTTAACTTATTGGGGTTTCTGCATTCTTATTGGTTCAATATCTTCAATGATCTCTTCTTCTGCTTGTTGCTATAGAGGAACTTGAGTCCCTTGTTGTGAAGAGTGACACTGTTGAGAATGTTGTTGTTGTTGCTGCTGCTGAGGAGAATCTTCTTCCTCGGTTAATTCAAAGTGTGTAGGACCCTCTTGCATGTGCTGTGGTTCATTGTTTGCAATTCTAGAAGACTTCCTCTGGAAATACATTGTCATTGTCAAAGGGGATTTCTTGAACTCGCTTGTTGAAAAAGGTGAGAACTTTATAGATCAAACTCGAGAGAAAAAGTGAGAGAATAGGATTTCTGTATTCTAGGGTTTGTGAAAGTGTAAACGGAGAAGAAGGATTTCGACGGTATATCAAGCAAGTGAAACAGGGTGTACGAACCATCACAAAGGAAAATAAAAACTGCTAAAAAATTCAAAAATTTGAAAAGGATAATTTCTAAAAATAAAATAGGTAAGTAGTGATTTAGAAAATAATGTACCTTTTCAAATCTTCATTCTAAAATTAAATTACCCAGTATTGACAAAATATTAACTTACAAACTTAACTTGGACATTAGAAGTCCGAACTCCTTCGGACTTTAACCGGTAGAAGATATGATGTTCGATCTGGTGTGAATAGACTCAAATAGGTTTTTCTCCAATGGCTTTGTAAATATATATGCTAGCTGATTCTTCAAGTCAATGAACTGAATCATAACTTCTCAATTTTGAACATGATCTCTAATGAAATGATGTTGAATCTCTATATGCTTTGCCCTTGAATGAAGAATTGGATTCTTTGTAAGATTGATAGCATTGGTGTTATTGCGTTTGATCTCAGTGTACGATTCTTCAATACCCAAGTCTCTTAGTTGTTGCCTTATCTATAAGATTTGAGAACAACGGCTCTAAGAGCCACATATTCTCCTTCAGCTGTTGAAAGAGTTATGTACTTTACTTTCTTAAGAACCAAGACACCAGCTTGTTGCCCAGCAGTTAACAAGTACCAGTAGTACTTTTTCTATCAACTTTACATCCTGCTAAATCTGCGTCTGAATATCCTAGGAGAGTAAAGTCTTCTTCTTTGGAATACCACAGACCTAGCTTTGGAGTAGTTGCAACGTATTTGATGATGCGTTTTGCAGCACTTAAGTAAGATCCTTTGGGATCTGATTGGAATTTAGCATAGATGCAAACACTAAACAAGATGTTAGGTCTAGATGCAGTAAGGTAAAGAAGCGAACCAATAATGCTCCTGTAAAGCTTTTGGTCTACCCTCTTTCCTCCTTCATCTTTATTCAGCTTCGAAGTACTTGACATTGGTGTCTCTGTCTTTTTGTAGTTCTCCAATCCAAACT